>CM061049.1:56534091-57134091 GCA_030762985.1 Adelphocoris suturalis
TCGGTCCATTAGTCTCGGAGTTTTGTCTGTGTCGATCAGTTTTATTTTTGCGCATGCGCTATACCTAGTTATTACTCTACCGATCGCGATATCATTCATGGAGAATTTATTGAAACGTATTATACCCATCTACCCCTCGAGTTTGAACAAAATCGGACCAATAGATGATAAGAAATCTACTTTATAATAAATTGACACTTGCGCATGCGCACAGACTACTATTTATGCGACAATAAAAGTTATAGTGGACCTTCTAGAAACTATCCCGCACAATCCCTCAAAATTTCAACAACATCGCTCCATTAGACTCGGAGTTTTGCCTGTCAATCGATATTACTTTTGCGTATGCGCAATGGTTATTACTCTTCCGATCCAGATATATAGGCCTTTTCTAGAACATTTTTCCTAATTACCTACAGAGTTCGTACGAAATCGGACCAACTACAGATGAAGAGGAATCGACGTTATGAGAAATTCACGTTTGCGCATGCGCATAGACTGCTGTTTTCAACGGCATTGAAAATTATAGGAGCTAACTCTTACAATCCCTGAAAATTTCATCGGAATTGACAGACACGGAACCAAAATTGATCAGCAAGCTCTAAAACGCAAAAAGCAAGTGGAAATTTCGATTTTGGAGGACAACAATTTTTTCGACTTCATTCCCGAACACAAAGTTTTCCTACCTTTGGTAGTGAGAAAGCAAAAAACTTTCAATTCAAGTGTAAGCAGACACTAATATCAATATCAGTACAAGATGTTTATTCCCAAAATGGGAATTGACCTGAAGCAGATAAACGCAACGGCAATCACAAAAAACAAGTAATAAATTTTTTAGAGGACAAAATATATATGTATGTATATATATATATATATATATATATATATATATATATATATATATATATATATATATATATATATATATATATATATATATATATATATATATATATATATATAAATTTGGATATGAGAGAAAGAAGACAGATTTAGACACACAAAAACTTCTGTAAAAGGGAAAATAAATATATGGTACCTCAATATTTCGGCTATTTGTGCCGTGATCACGAGTAGAAAGTGTGAGGACAGGTCGAAGCATCTTCCTGGCGTCATCTGACTCGTATCATTGGTAGGTGGACACTAGGGGGGTATTGTGTGGAGGAAGAAGAGGGGTGCAGGGTATTAGTGAGTAGGTAGTCGTCAGTAGGTAAACAGTTGTAGGTTTAGTAGTTGAAGTATCTTTGTCGGGTGAACTTATTGTGGCAAATCAATTAAAAAATTAATAAATCCTAAATTTAGCTTAAATAGTATATTATTACTTCTAATGAAACTACGCACGCATATATACACATCTACATTTATACACACATACTCGTAATAAACCATATTATATACACACATAATATAACCATATATACATAAATATGTACACACATACATATATAATTAGATTTAAAAATGAACAGAATTAAATAAATGAATAAAAAACATAAATAAACAAATAGAAAAATATATACAAATAAATGAAATGTTAAAAATAAAAAAACTAATGAAATTTCAGAATAAAATTTAAAAAAAAAAGATAATTGATTGGAGAAAGAAAAAAAAACCTAATAATAATGATAAAATAAAATTAAAATAAAAAATAAAATTATATATATATAAAATAATAAATAAATAAATAAAAATAATAAATAATATTAAAAAAAATTAAAAAAATAATAATAATAATAAATAAAAAATAAAATAAATAAATAAATAAAAAATAAAAATAAAATAAAAAATAAATAAAATAAAAAATAAATAAATTAAAATAATTAAATGAATAAAATTAAAAAATATAAAAGGAAAAATATATTATAAAATAAATAAACAATAATTTAATGATGAATTAGTAAAAATAATCGTAATTTAATTCCGTTGAATATTCAAGCCAGGTCTCTTATACGCACCTAGTAAATAAATATAGGCCATTTCTGCCTTTTTCACATCTACATCTGATGCAGTGGGGCCAAGACATTCAAGGATACTCAGAGAGGAGCATCTGTCGAATGTTAGATCATGCTCTTCCGCATGTCGACTTACTGGCACATCGTACCAATTATTCACTGAGCTCCGATGATTGTTAATACGCAAACTGAGCTGAGTAGTAGCTTTGCCTATATAAAAAGCGGGGCAGATATTGCAGCTAAGCTTATATACACAATTTTGGGTAGTACATGTGGCTAATGATCGTAGGTGGTACTCGTTTGTGCAGTTAGGTGACGTTATGGATGGTGGTTGTTCAATAAGACGGCAGTAAAAGGACTGAACATCAAATGTAACTAAAAGCAGTGGTTCCCCGTGAGGAGGTGGGATGGAACACTCTCTCAACATTTCCACAAAATGATACGAGTCTCGAACAAATGATGGTAAGGCTTGTACTATTGGTTGTAAATGGTAGTCAATAAATTCCGATATTCGTGATGTTAAACAATCATAACTGCTAACAATGGGTCGTCCTGGTGGACAAGGAGGTTGAAATTCCTTATGTATCTTTGGTAATATGTAGAATACCGAGATTCTAGGATTTTTTGGAACTAAAATTTCTATGTCAGTATCTGAAAGACCTTCTTTAGTTCCCTCCAGAGTGAGGAGATTTTTAATTTTCAATGAAAATTGTTCGGTTGGGTCAGTATTGAGGCGTTTATAAGTAGATACATCATTAAGCTGTCGCAAGCATTCCCTATTGTAGTCCTCGGAGTTTAAAACTACTACGGTCGATCCTTTATCAGCCTTCATTATTTTTATAGAACTATCAGATTTTAGAGTGTGAATAGCATTCTTCTCGCTATGAGTGAGGTTAGGGGTAGGCACAATTCTATTTAGGAAGGTGGGGTTGCAAACACGTTCCATTAGAGATTCGGTAAAACGACGTATATATATATATATATATATATATATATATATATATATATATATATATATATATATCCCATTGTCCTTCCAGACGATAACTGTCCTTAGAATTGAGATAAAAATTCCGTTCTTGCGCCAAAAAATCAAGCTTTCGAAATGAAAGGACGAGTTCGTTGGCCAGCATTTTTGAGCACATTAATTGGTCAAATTCCAAAAAGTCCTAAACAAATCACTTTAAATAGCAAAAACGGCAAAAAATTGTTAGTTTATATTTTTTAGCAGCATATTGCTCAAATTAAGTTTAATAACTATAAAAAAGAGCATTAAAAACTGTATGAACAAAAATATGCTGAAAAATGTACTTGAATTTCATTAAAATGTGCTAAAAAAATCGATATAAACTCCAATAAAGTTAGAAATCCAAAATATCTTTTTGAAAAGCGGATTACTAATTAGAACGAGTGTTTTGCTATAAAATTGGTAGTTAACAATTTATTATTACTCAAAGCCCTCAATTTTGAACACAATGTAACATAATATGGTACGATAATTTACGAAAACAATCATGCTACATGATTGGAATTTTTTTTAGTTCTATTTTGCTAATTAGGAGGGTAAACTATGTTTTAATAATGAAAAACATTGTTTTAGAGTTTGAGTTTTCACTTTTCAGATTGATTTTGGTTTATTATTTCCAATAATAAGCCTATGTGATCGTGTAGCAAAAAATTTTTATAACCCCCCCTCAAACTTTGTCACTTTACGTTTCAAGGTGCGTAGAATCCAAATTTGAAATGTCCGTCCGCCGTTCGCCGTCCGCCGTCCAGGCCATAAATGGCCTAAGAATTGACTTAAAAAACCTGTTCTTTCGCACATAGACTCCATTTGGGGTCTAGTTGGTCCTAACGTTTAACCATCCCGATCGCTTTACTCGCATAGATGCTATATGCCAAAGACGGGCAAAAAGTGTCTTTTTGAGGCTTTGAGTGTTAGACGTGTTAGACGCACGCCTGGCACGCTTGGCAGGGGGTCACGGTGGGAGGTGGGGGCGGTGAGCGGGGGGTGGAGTGAGAGGAGGCGCCGCGGCACCATGAGGTGGGTACAGCGTTCCTTCGAGGCATGAATATATGTTTTTTTCTAGGTCATATTTGTGTGTTAATACCAATGCTTTTCCTACGCATATTTAATAACATATCCTCTCGACTTTTCGTACGTACTTAGATAATGATATTATTAAGGCAATAACTATTTGAATAGATAGGAGCTCAAATCGAGAAATATAAACATGCGTATATAATTATAGAAGTATAGGTTGTGGCAACTCGAAATAGGACATGCCGAGGAGTCTGGAGGGGCCTTATGACGTACGCAAGCCAACTAAAACTACGATCATACTCAATTGAAAAAATAATAAACCTTTGTGAAATAATTTGCAGCGTTTTTCACTAATTGGACGAACCATCTTAAAAACGTTTATGGTGCATTAGGGGGATGGGCAAATTAACACTTATTTCTACGGTACAATAAAATTTGAATTTTCTCAGGTAATTAAGAGAGTTATGGCTGTTTTTTTAGTGGGTTAAGGCCGAAATCACGAAAAAAAACGTCTGCCAAGTTGGATGTGGCACAAGGCTTCCTCGTTTACCTATCATCTTCTTCCAACTGTCATACAAATATAAGCGAACTCGAACGACTAGAGAGTGAAAAGATGGAACAGATGGAATTTACGTTTGCGCATGCGCAGAATGAAGTATTTATTAGGCAACAATGAACTGACCATCTACAACCTAATCCGCGCATTCCCTGACAATTTCATCGAAATTGGATGAAAACTTAAGGGCGTTACAAGGATTTCACATAGGCGCATGCGCAGTAGCTAAAAATGATACAATCATGTTGAAATTGATATGGGATGATCAAATCGTCATCCCCCCAACTATCAACTAAATTTGAGCGGGCAGGACCACCCTGTATAGACACACCCTTAGAATTTATTCTTTCTTATATGAGATGCATGATGATTTTTTTTAACGAAATGATATTTAGTTCAAGGTCAGAAACCCGTATACCGTATCTACTCCTAATACAAAATACCATTACTTATTATAGTAAGAATCATTTCTGGATGTCCCAAACAAAATTTCCATTCCATGGAAAAAATTCAAAATTTGCATTTCCTCAAACTGTGGAGCTATTGCTTATTATATTCTCATTATTTTTTTATCCATCAATTCACTAAATAAAATAAAATACCCGAAATTAGTAATCATCACCAATCAGGTTAGTATGCACTTGGTACTAAGTACATTAAAAACTTTTAGTAAATATACAAGATTTTTTAATATTTCAACCCTTCAATTTCCCCAACTTTCTAGGTCGATTACGAAGGTTCAGTATTGTAAATAAAATGAACCAAAATTATGGTAAGCAATATGAACTCACTCATCCTCGATGTAGTTTATTGAAATAAATCAATTACAGGAGCAATCCACATCCATCCTCACCTGAAACAAAGACCGAAAATTTAGAAAATTGTAAAATCAGTGCGCAATAAAACCATCAACCCTCTGATAGCTGTTACCCAAAGCGTTAATTCAAATTCATGATAGACAGGTGTGGATTAATTGATGATAACAATAAATTAACTACTTACGTAGGTAGTAAAAATTGGCTAAGTACATAAACAATTCAAATTCATTTAGGGACGATTTTTCAATCGCATTTGCTAGCCTAATGCAATGTCCAACTAAGTCAAATCTCTGACTATCTTTGACATACCGGTTTATCAATTCAGGTTCACTGCTCAGTTTTCCGATAATCACTGGTTATTTTAACCGAGCGTATGGGGTTCAGTTATCGTTTTAGCTGCTCAGTTAAATGAGTACCAATGGAATCATTCGTGACTGTTTATTGTAACAAATTTACATCTCATATCGTTCATGTTTCTTTTCTTCGTGTTTGAAAATTATGGACTCTGATTCTGACTGGGAATTGGAAGATTCTGATTGCTCAGATGAGAAAGTGATGGCCTTTCTCACCTGGCTAAGAGCGAGTCCTAGTCCAGATTTGTGCTTGGTAGTAGACAATGTGGACTTCCTTACACGATTCCATTCAATGTGTTCAATGTATGTGTTTTTTGTTCTGTTTTAGAAAATGAAAAATTTAGGTACCTACATTGATCTTGGATCATGATAAACCGAGTTCACATTTTGTTGGTGAAAGAGGACCTTAGTTGTATTAATTTATTTTTGGGGTTTTTCATCCGCCTCCGATATGCCAGGGGAGCCCAAGATGGCACTCCGTTTAGTGGCGGAGGCCAACATGGCTCCTCTTAAAATCGTGCCACTTGCAATGTCGCTTTGGACACCTCGTTCATCAACGCCACTAATGACCCTTCTGGTTGAGTTGCGGCGTAACTCATTGAAAAATAAATAAGTATACCTTTGTGTAATAATTTGTAGCGTTTTTTCAATGGGTCACCCATTTTATCAGCTCATAAATTCAACGACATCCTATTTTTATGGCAATAAAACAACGGCGATCTCTTATTACTGCAGAGGCAAGGAGAAGTGCGTTATGAGCCAGCAGGTAAAATAATAGATGTAATGGTAAACATTACGATTCAGATAAAAATAAATTGTATAACCGCAGAGAGACGAAGCCTATCTCGGGTAGGTGCTATAAAAAAAAAAACGGATAAAACTCTCCGAGAGTTATCTCGAGAATAAGAGATAAAAGAGGTTTGATGGAACCAAGACGTGTGTAGGGCTTGGAAGGCAAATAGCGGGCGCATGTGGTAGAAGGTGGTGGATGAGGTAGGCAGGCAAGTACAATAAGCAACTTGCTCAAGAAGTGGGGGCCACGAGATAGTCTATAGGAGCGTTTCTTCCTCAATAACGGTGAGATTTCTGTAGTGCGCTCGAGAGACTTCCGCTGTGGTGGAAGTGCTTGGGGGAGGGAGAGCATCGGGTATCACTTTTACTCATTCAGATTCTTCGGATTCTGGGGGGTTGTTCTGTAACGAACGATAACGTCAATCCTTGATCAGTTACCAACTTTGTTGAACAGGTAAATTGACGGACAAACAAGGTGTTAAAAGACTAATTAGTTGGTGGCAATCCATGCTAGGAAGTCAGATTTTATGGATATATTTCAGGTTTGCCAGGGGCCTATTTCATAAAACAACAAGTGTACAAGTTAAAAAGTACAGGTACTTGTAATGCACGGTAAACTAGTAGAAGTGTTTAACCAAAACAAAGAGTACAAGTGCAGAAAAGTTACACTTGTAGAACCCAAGTTTACAAGTGAAGCAGAAAAGAAAAAAGTCCAGTCATGCAGCATGACCCCATGAGCAAATTTTTGGAGGAATCTTCGACATTTCAGTCGCTATTGATCGTGTAGAGAAATTTTAGTTTATGATTTTGATAGACAAACATGGAATCAAATTATTAAAAATAATTAGGAGGTACTCATACTTTATTATTATTAAACTAATCTTGTAGATTTAAAGACAAATGTAGGTAAATATTCATAGATTTCGATGGCCAATGTGGTCAGTATTGAAGGCAGTTGAAATCTTAACAGTATCCTATCATAACATCATCAAATTTTGACATTAAGTTGGTTAAAATTGGTATAAAATTGGTTATACAGGGATACTTCCATAAGAGTAGTTCAATCTGAATTTGGACAATGTTTCATGCAAATATTACCGATTTTAAAACTAGCGAACGGCATTATTTCGATTTTTGACTGATTTTTCAACTTTGAAATTTTTGAAAACTTGATACATATTCCTATAGGAAATTTTACGCTGATTCCGAATATACCACATGTTAGTAAGCTGAAAAAATTATTTCGCACAACAAATCGCAAAAAACAGGCTATTTTGAAATTTTTGACTACATTTTTGAAAATTTCAACCCGAAGATGTAATCCGATCATGCTGGCCAACGAACTTGAACTTTCGTTTTGTGTCCTTAACATTCTAAAATTTGTTTGAAGTTTCTAGCACAATTCTACGGGCAGTTATCGTCTGGAATGACACATACATACATATATACATACATACATACATAAAAAAATGCGTTAAACTTCAGAATATGATTCAGAATAGCCTGAAACGGATTTCTGCATAAATTTTTTTCAAAAATTCACATTCTACAAATTTTGAGGCGAGAGCAATAGCTTCATTTTCTTCAAAAATTCGCTAAAATGGCGTGTGGGGACAAACGAAATAAACAACGTCAAGTGGGATGCCGAAATTGAAGTTTTGCCAGCGAATCATAATATAAAAACGGTGTTAAGTACACGATAAGATGTTTATTACATCATGTACAGTACATGACAAGGTGTAATGATTGGAAGACAGACAAATTATAAACTGAAATGTGGAGAAAGCGTGTATTTGATTTCGACTTATTCTGATGGCTGGCATGATCGGATTTTTCTCCTTCATTCAGCGGAAATGATTTATCAATTCACCAAGTCTTAATGCTGCTGGGTTAGGAATGTCATCTGTAACTTCGAGATGATCGTCACCCTTCACTTTGTTTTTCAATGACAGGGGGATCCTCAATACCCGATCAGGAAAAATTGCACAGGGTCACGCACCATTTGAATCTTTCAAATGTCTCGGAAGACATCCTAAATCTCCCGTTAAACTCAAAAATACCCATAAAATGATTTATTCGTGGCCGAAAAAATCTATGGCGTCTTCTGCGCTGAATGCTCAGGCAATTTGCTAACGCAAATATCAGGCGTTAAAACTTATACATCTTTATGCTATTATAGAAGTACACAGTAGGTAATTAAGCAGGTAGGTAACGTGAAATCACCCCGAAAGCCTTCATAGGTAGGTGAATCCACGTGAACGAAATTTGTTCATCCAGAGCGGAACGATCTAGCCCGTAACAAAATACTATCGTTCCGGCTCGGAACGGTATTTTTTGGAATTTTAAAATTTCGTTCCTTTCAAGAACGTTATCCCGAAAACGCCATTTTTTCGTTCCGGATCGGGGAACGGAACGATATTTCCAGCCTTGGTCGCTGGTATACCCATACACTCCATTTTTGACCAAGCTGGGTACTAGTGGGCCCGCGACCGGTGTCTCACGAAGTTTGAGGTACTCCACAAATTTTCACAACACACATTTTTTGCCGTGTCGTCACAATTGCCACATGTAATTCATGATTTTTTCGTGCTGAACCTCGTAATGATGTTCATTTATTGATATTCGCAACACCAACTTGGGAAAACACCGAAAAAACTACATTTTAGTATGCTTTGTACTGTGGGGGGGGGGCTTTGTGAGTTAGGTAAGTGCAATTCTGCTCGATTTGATATCTGCTATATTTGTTGGTGTCGGCAGTCACCTCCTAACTTATCTAGACAATAAATATAAATTCCGTGTAGGTCATTTCCTTATTCCAGGATGAGTAGAAGGCTAGTATGGGTCATGCAGGGTACCTTTCGCGGGTATCCATACAAAATATCTATCAGATACCTTAGACCGTGTGACATATTTATGTTACATTAGACGCATGCCTAATCACGAAAAGGGTTGTTCTCTTTCATACGGTCTCTAGTTAACAATATGTTTACTACAGTGAAGCGTTTCACGAGTGAGTACACGGTAGATGAGTACTAACTCATAACAACCTACATACCTAATACAGTGTTGAAACGACGCCAGTACACTCCAGTAGATGTTTGATGAATGATCAACTGTTCTGTGTGTGTGCAAGCTGTTCTTTTGTGATAAATGTCGGCAAATCTATCTCTGAATTAAATCTGATTCGATTCAGCGTCCTAAAAATAACTAAAACGACCACGAATTGCTTACGGTTTTGAGACTTACCGTCCCACGCCTTTGATGATATCACCACTGTAATGCGTCGGTTAAATTTTAGATCTTCTAAAAGGCTATCAATCGATTCTATGGGATGAAAACTATCGAAAAAGGTACTCAACTCGATTTTTAATGATTTGAAAATGACCGACGTCAGTGACAACGAAGATGACGTGTCGTCAAGGACAACTTTTAAAGCTTTTATAGAGGATTCAGTCGATTCAGGGTGGTGAAAACGATTGAAATGATACCAAACCTATCGTCCTGTCGTCGGATCGTCACCAAAACTATACAGCTGATTCCTGTAGTGCGACACACACACTCGCACGCACACATGCATGCAGAGTCAAAGTAAAGACTCACTTCGTTCGTCAACGAGGGGATCCATTTTTAGGACGTCCCTCTGAAGCTGTCTTAGAGGCAAGGCTTTGTTAACAAGAGGGACGCTTATTGGAATTGATCCAGGAGGGTGGAGGATACCAAAGAATGAGAAAAAAAACCGCATACAAATCTGTTTCAAGGCCGAAAGCCGTAAAAAAATCACAAATGTATGTATGATGTGTGTGAGTGTGTGTTTATGTGTATGTGTATGTGCATGTGTATGTGAACTTGTACGTGTGGTGTGTGTCGCGGTGGTGTGTGTCGCGGGACAGTAGACACCCTTTGCCGTGCCTGTCAAGGTAAAAATGAGAATCTTTATCATGTGGTGCAGCAGTGTCACCGTACTGACGGTGGCCGCATTTTACGTCACAATGAGGTTGCCAAGCTGATAGCAGGTGTTGTCATCTAGCGGTTGGGATGTCGAAAGGGAGAGACTATATCACATGCTGAGTGACCGGGGCAAGAAGCCAGATATCGTTGAGATCAAGCCCGATGGGTCTGCCATAATCCTGGATGTCCAGGTTGTGAGTGGCAGTGTGGATACGGAGCAGACCTGGCGGGCTAAGATAAGTAAATATGATAGGAATGATCTGCGGCAAGCGATATCTGAGCTAAAAGGAGTGGCAACCAATAACATCAAGGTCATGGCCGTAACCGTGTCATGGCGCGGGGTGTGGTGCGGGAAAAGCGCCACAGAGTCACTCGAGTTGGGCATCTCGGCAGGAGTGCTCCGTGGTATGACCACTCGCGTCCTCAGGGGCTCTTATCTCAACTGGTGGTCATTTTATAGGGGCACTTCCTTTCATCCCTCTCTTCTTCCTTCTCCTCCTGCGACTTCCTTCATCCCTAGAGCCGGCGTCGGGTAAACCTGGACGTCGTCTCCACTTTATTTTATTTATTTATTTATTTTTTAAATTTAATGGTGTGCCCCCTCCGCCTTTAAGGGGATGTTTGTAAAAAAAAAAAAAAAAAAAAGTATTTGTACGTGTAAGTGTACCTGACGGGAACGTGTGGTGTGGTGGGTGTGTGTGTGACAAATTTGTCGAAGCTGCCCAGGCCACATTTCTACGAGACGTTCTCGAACCAACAAGTCGAGTCACGAGACTCTAGACCCTGACCAACTAATCTGAATTTTTACTCAGGGATTGACTACACTTGATGTTATCTATTTTTGACCTGTAACAGAGTTACCTCCATCGAGGTCCCGTCAGGGCTTCAGAGATAGTGCTGTCGGCGTCCCGTTGATGAAACAACGGGCGTCGCGGCCTGTCTCGAATGTTTTAGCAGCTGGGTTTGGCGTTGGATGGGCTTTCCAGGTGACTGGAAACCAATCTACTCCCAACATGGCTCATTAAAAGCTATTAGTAGGAGTGGTATCTCTCTGAAGGGATACTGTTTACCTCCTCTACCTTTTTATCGATGATTTAGGCCCCCATTGCACCTCTGGGGGGGTACCTAAATTCCTTATATGGTAGCAGAGCGTGGTTACGATCTACGGACCTCTGGGTTATGGGCCCAGCACGCTTCCACTGCGCTGCTGATCTTTCAGTGCATAGCGAAAAAGCTGATCTGTGTAAAATCTCGTGGCGACTAGAGCGCTGGGAATGCCACTAAACCAAAGAGCAAGTGAGGGTCTCATGACTCGACTTGATTGTTCGAGAACGTCTCGTCACATCTCTCAACCGATTTTCGAGAATGTTTCTTTATTCGATTCCAATTTTAGGTCCAATTGTGCTACGAACCCCAGAAATTTCGAATTCCATGATGGAAGGAAGAGGTGGAATGGAGGGGGTAAACCCGAAAAAAACGTGGTTTTCTTCGACAAAATTTGTCGACGCTACCCAGGCTACGATTCTCAACCGATTTTCGTGATTCTTACTTGGTTCGATACCAATTTTAGTCTAGTTGTGCAACAAACCTTGGGAATTTTGCATTTGCTGACGAGGTAGGGGGTGGAAGAGTAATTGTCGATTCTTTCAAGCGTTGCCCAAGCTACAAAGCTCGACCAATTTTCGTGATTCTTGTTTTGTTCCATTACGAATTCGATATACCTAGTTTCGGAACGTAAGTATCTTCGGAGTTCAAATTTAATCATGAAAGGGGGTGAATTGAGGGGGTAATAGCAATAAATCATGATGTTTTAACTATTCTCGACAAATTTTTGTGATCATTTTTTTGTTCAATTATAAAATTGGTCTGATTTTGGAAAATATGTCAGGATTTTTCAAATTTCTTGCTGGATGTTTACTGTCGGGGTGGAGGAAGATAAAGGGGGGGGGGGGGGGGGGGGGGGTAATTCCAAGAAGATTATTATTATTATTTTTTTTTTTTTTTTTTTTTTTTTAATCTTTTTTTTTAAGGCTTAAGCTGTACCCCAACCAGAAGGGTCATTAGCGGCATTGAACAAGGTGTCTAAAGGGACACTGGAAGTGGCACGATTATAAGGGGGGCCATGTTGCCATCCTTGACTAAAAAGGAGCGCCATCATGACTCCACTGCCATATCGGAGGGGGGAAAAATGAGGGGTACAGTGATGACCACTGTTTAGCCCCTCAGGTGGATAAAAAAAAACCCAAAAATGAAATAATACAACTAAGACTAAATTATTGTAAAATAGGTTAATAACTGTATACATGCTACTATATAAAATCAGCAAAAAGTGAAATAAAACTATGACTAGATGTATATAAATATATCATAGTCCATAGTAGATCTCAGCGGCTCTCATTAGGTACAACAACTGGGATCGGACCTTGTCTGGTCCGGATAAAACGTCAACCCACAGAGGGGGCTGATGCTCTCTTATTTTAACCTTCACCAATTTTACATAAATCCATTCATTCCCTGCATTACTTAACAATATGTTTATAAATTAAATCGAAAATATAGACCTTCTCTACTGCTGGGGATGTCCTAAAAGTGCTTCATGTTACGAACACATGCCCTACTAATGGCGAATAAACGTAATCTCACAATTATTTACGCTCTTGCGTGTTTCTTTTCTCAAATCGTTGGGAAGAGGTCGTGGATCCGAAAGGCCGGAGGGGAAAAAAAAGCCATAGTGTGGCCCCAGGTCATACACGCCCCTCTCGTCCGACGTATGAGTGTGTACGCGGGGCGAGTGTGTGTGGGGCATTGCCTCGAAGAAACCTATTGACACTCCCATGTGCTCCCGCTGAGAGGGTGAACAAGGCCCCATTATCCGCCTGGTAGCCGAGGAACTCCTATAATAACACTGGCCCCGTCGTACTGCACTGCAGCTCCTCCTGTTATGGATAACAGAAAATTTACATTTTTCCCGGCGGACGATCCCAAAGTCGAGCCAATAATACTTTTTTGATTTATTTGGCGTCCTCCACCCTCTCACACTTGAGGTCATACGACGATACACCGTTATGCTGTCTTTTCAGTTGAATCAATCTCTAACGGAGAGCTGGATCTCGTAACAAAAAACATCACATTCGTCACAAAAGGTGAAAACTTCGTAAAACTCAACAATAGGTATCTACTATGTTTTTCAACGAGGTAAATTTCATCTACCGACACAACAAAATCGGAAGTGTGTAGATAAAAAACATCAGCAATAATAACGGCTGAACAGGTTTTTCTTTATTTTTTAAATAAATATGTATGTATCAACTACATAATAACATTATTAGAAGCCTTCAGAGGTAATAGTGGGAACTCTGTGGTTTCTCAGTTCGTTTTCTATGAATTGCGATTCCAACAATCTTTTCCGCTAGATATGATTTAATCTGTACGTTATTTTTGGACAGGTATTTTTTATTTATTTTTATCATTTTATTGAATACCTTTTGTGATACATATTAGTAAATGGATTGTTATCGTATATTCAGATCCAAAATATGACTGTATAAAATAGATTTATTTATTCTGAAATGCCTAAGTACATTACACTGCTCTCACCGCCACACCCTCTGCGGACAGTAAGATAGATAACTATATTTTTATTTTTATTATTTTTGCAGTTAATGTTTTAAGCCGCAACTCAAACAGAAGAGTCATTAGCGGCACTGAACATGGTGTCAAATGCAAGGCAAGAGGCACGATTCTAAATGGAGCAAAGTTGAGGGGTGACTCAAAGCTGGAATCGGAGGTCCATAAGGTCTGGACAGTTCTGCAGGAAGTGGCGGATTGCCAGATCACCCCCTCATACAACACCACGAGCTTCTGCGCGAAGCTGGGGTATGTAAGTAAGACGGGTATGGCCAGTGGCAGCCCGATATATCACTATTCGGCCTCCCCTTGGAAGTTGGGATACGAAACAGCCAACCTAGAACAAGTCCTGAAGGACAGTCACGCAGACCAGTTACCTCACCCTGCCATTACTCATGCCAGATGGAATTGACTTTATTGCAAGTGGAAGATAGAATATTCAATGCGTATAGGCAACAACCCAGTGGAGTTATCACCAATGGCTCTCCTTCTAAGAGCATCAGCACACTCATGCCATGAATATGTACCATATGGCTTGGCACCAACATATAAGTTGTGGTTGAACATGGTGTGGCTTGGTGTAGCGATAAACAGAGATTTTGTATTAGGGGACTGTCACTGTGTATGTCCTTAATCGCCTCGATGACACTTACTGAGTCACTACAGATCTCGTAATTCCAAACTCCCAACAACTAGCACTGTCGAACAGCTAGTGACACTGCCCACAGCTCTGCTGTGAACACAAATGCGACAGGTAGTAAGCGTCTAGTGATTTGGAACTTGGACATATAGAGCAAGCACAACACCATCAGGAGTCTTTGAGACATTGCTGAAGAAGAGAGTGTGTCCAGCATATCGCTGGATTGCCTTGCTGTGTTGGCGTTTGAGGATGTGTGGGGGTGCATTGCATGCATCGTAGACTAGTTCCAAGGTAGTGATAGCTATATTAGTGACTCTCGCTCAACTTTTCCGAACTAGCATATTATATGTTATATGTTTATAAAACGTTCAATGTTTTGTTCAACGTCAATGTTTTTTTTTCTACCGTGCAATACCGTTTTTTCTCTAACGATGAATGTTTTTTCCAAACATGTTATAAAGATGCGCTCATTCTATTTTGCCGTAACATTATATATTCCCCATAGTTTTGTACAGCATTTCTTGCGATTTACCTGTATCTAAGGATTTCATAATGCTCCTTGACACATATTCCAAGGTTTTTGTGGACGTGAATAAGAAGAAGTCTTTACTACTGACGTACGTATCGAAAACCCTTCTTCGTCGCCTCGGGTTTACGCGGAGCCTGAGTTTTCAATATTTGCATTCACCGTCTCTCGAGATGTTTGCGTTGCTTTGGAACCTCTTTGGTACGATCCTTCTATTCACGGCAACCTTCCCACTCGCTACGTGATGTTTGCTCAGAGATGGGATGTCACCAAATTGCATTCGACTGAGATGTTTGCCGAGTCAGAGGCAGCATCTTGAGACATCAGGCACCTGAACGACTGTTTTCAACATCAACTTGGACGAACCCGTAGTTCCCGAATTTTCACAGGAAATGAAACCAATGCAATGGCTCGGAAAATTTTAAAATAAAAAGTTTTGTAAAATTCCTTCATTGAAATGTGTTTTGAGGGATTCTGAAACAAATCCTACAGTTTAACGCTGTATATATAAATAAATAAATAAATAAATATATATATATATATATATATATATATATATATATGTGTGTGTGTGTGTGTGTGTGTGTGTGTGTGTGTGTGTGTGTGTGTGTATGTGTGTGCGTGCGCGCGCGTGCCTGCATGCGTGTGTGTGTGTCATTCCAGAAGATAACTCTCCATAGGATTGAGATAAAAATTCCTCTCTTGCGCCAAAAAATCAAGCTTCCCAAAATTAAGGACGAGTTTATAGGCCAGTATTTTTTGAGCACATTAAAATTGGTCACATTTAAAAAAAGTGCCAAAAAAATCTCTAGAAATAGCAAAAAACGGCAAAAAATCGTTACATTCATATTTTAGGCAGAATGTTGATCAAATTAAGTTTATTAACTATAAAATAGAACATTAAAAAATGTATATAAAAGATTATGGGGAAAAGTTCCAGTCATGCAGCATGATCGTATGAGCAAATTTTCGTAATTTATCGTACTATATTAGGTTACATTGTTTTGGAAATTAAGGACTTTGAGGGAAAAGAAATTGTTAACTAACAATTTTATGGCAAAAAACTCTTTTTAAATAATATTCTGCGATTCAAAAATATATTGTGGATTTTGAACTTTTTTGGAGTTTTTATCGTTTTTTTTTAGAATATTTTAATGAAATTCAAGAACATTTTCCAGCATAATTTTGCACATTATTTTTTTAATGTTCTATATATTATAATTAATAAACCTTATTTCAGCAATACTCTGCTAATTAATATAAATTTAATGATTTTTAGCAGTTTTTGCTTATTTTGGTTTTTTTTTTTTTTTTCAATTTGACCAACTTAATGTGCTCTTTTGTTTATTAAAAAAAAAAAAAAGTTAAAAATTGCTAAAAAGGGGGGAAAATCTGCCTGTCGCTTCTAGCGGAATTCGGCACTAAACTCTTCTCTCAGCTAACGTAGTCTATTTACCCCAAGATTTTGTTCAAAAGTCCACAAAACGGTCGAATGAAAACTTAATTTGGGTTTAAGAATTAAGCTTCACGAAGAACTCTAATTTTTCTTGGTCGATTAGCGTACAAATCATTAGGGCACTGTTGATAATAATGCCCTATTGAGGTCGTACAAATGTCTACAACATCTGACCGTAGGAGAGAGCAGCCTGTAGTACAGAGCTTTCAACAAGTTGAGAACAACCGCGGGAAAAGAACCGCGAAGTCACGAACAGACTGGCAGATGCTCCTTCATCGGTGGTTTCCCGTAAAAGATCATCCGAGGGAGGATCGCTAATCAGAGGCGACGAGCGGGTAAAAGGGGAAAAAATCACCGGTTTCCAGGACAGAAAGGCGGATATTGATTTCATAAAGACGGGGAGGGTAACAATCGAGAGGTCCAAGGGCGATAGCGCGATAAAGCGGTGGAAATAAGCGGTCATGATCATGAAAGGGATAAATTATCGGTGCACACGCCAGGTCCTGAAACTTAGCAAGAATGTGAACTTCTTCAGACTTAAGTTTCTCTGCACGATCTCGGAAACTGCGATGGCAGAAAAGGAGAGAGTTGCATCATAGAAATTAGAATGAAAACACCTGATTCAAGACCAGGACATTCTTAATATCAATATGGTTTAGTTTCTAGACCGCTAGGTGATGATTAGCACAGTTTTAGGATCTCGAGAGTCGGTCAGGATAATAAAATTCAGGTCTTCAAAGCCAACGTTTCGATGCATTTATACATGGAGAATTTAGGCAGGTTCTATAAAGTCATTTCGTAGTTGATAGCACATGTAGTATGTACCTTCATGTCATGTACATAAATTGATTAGTAAAAAACGTGACAAATTAAAAAAATATAAATTGAAAAATAATAAAATATAAAAAATGAAAAAAAAAAAAATTAGAAAAAATTGAATTTAAAAAAACTTGGCGCTCCGCGCCTCGCCAGGGGGCAAGCCCCCTGGACCCCCGGTTACCTCTATTTACATACTTCGGACGAAATTATTGAAACACAGAATGTGTTTGCGTTGTCGCGCAACCAAGTGACAACCAAACAAGCGTCATTGTTTACTATTCATTTATAACATCAATTTATATAGTTATAGTATGAAACTACGAAAAAAAATACGAAATAAATTCGTGATAAATCAAGAGCGATTTATCAAGTAAATGTCCTAAAGAGGCTACATACGAAATTACAGCTTCCTAGAGTGTAAAGTATAGAAATTAGCTTTAAAAGCCACTCATCTGATCCGGACCCTGGACATCGTCAAGTAAATGTCCTAAAGAGGCTACATACGAAATTACAGCTTCCTAGAATGTAAAGCATAGAAATTAGCTTTAAGAGCCACACATCTGATCCGGACCCTGAGCATCGTCAAGTAAATGTCCTAAAGAGGCTACATACGAAATTACAGCTTCCTAGAGTGTAAAGCATAGAAATTAGCTTTAAGAGCCACACATCTGATCCGGACCCTGAGCATCGTCAAGTAAATGTCCTAAAGAGGCTACGAACGAAATTACAGCTTCCTAGAGTGTAAAGTATAGAAATTACCTATTCAAATTATTTAACCTCCGCTTCACAAATCAAACCGTTTTCGTAATACTCAGATCACCTGCTATGAATCAAATCATCGAAACACAAGCTCAATGAAATCATCAGAAATTAACAAGCGGTTGCAATCATGTTCACAATATCAATTATTGAGAATGATCACCTGTGTGTAAACAATTATTTATATAACCATGCTCATAACTCAGTTTGTTGGACACGCACTTCGCAGTAGTTAACATAATATTGTTGGGTAAATCGAGAGCTTTCGAACGAATGGTCAACGAATTTTGTGGGATGAAAAACGACGAAGTACCATATCCCTAGCAACGACTCGGTTGTACGTGAAAATCATCCGTCACACATTTCGTTACCATCCCGCGTTCCATTTTCGGCTAGTTAGTCCATGGCTAAAACACATTCTGTGTTAAAATACTTGTCACATTTTTCACTAATCAATATATGTACATGACATTCACGCACTACATGTGCTATCAACTACAAAATGATTTTGTAGAACCTGCCTAAATTCTCCAAGCCCTGATGATGATGCATAAATGCAGCGAAACGTTGGTTTTGATGACCTGAATTTTATTATCCTGACCGACTTTCAAGATCCTGAAACTGTGATAATCATCCCTAATATCGTTATCGATTAATTCGGTGCTTCGTATCGGTGTTTTCACTTTTTAAAACAATGGTAAATGTTGGTGATATTTTCCAAAGTAACTGAGAGAAGAGGGAAGCCAGATTTTTGGTTTAAAGAAACATAATTTAAAAATTAATATTGATAACATAATTATGATTTTAAAAACTTATTTAAATAAAGTCCAAAAGATTTTTATCTGAAAGTACTGAACCAAATTTCATGAAATTGTGATAAGAACTCCAGGACCCCTCTTTGCTTCCACCTGAAGCCAAACGGCTAAACATTAGAACGTGAAACAAGCTTTTATCTCTGGTGTCGGTCGGTAGTACAGGCTCCCTATACCAAATATCAACATCTTAAGGAGAAAACATGAGAATTGAGTATACTCAGTTCATCAGGGTGGAGTCCGTCATTTCATTAAACTTTTGTTGTCCCCATAGAGTCTCCCTGTCAAATTGAAATTTCCTAGGGTGAACAGGAGCGAATTTAACTCAATCAGCTGATCAGGAAAGGATCTAACATTTTATTTAATAGGAGAACCGGAAAACATACAGATTCCTCGGCTGATCAGAATGAGCCCATCATTTCATTAGTCTCCTCATGTCCTCGAGAGTTTCCCTATCAAATTTCAAGTTCCTAGGGTTAGTAAGAGATAATTTAGCTTACTCATCTGTCCAGGACAGATTCCATAATTTTATTCCTCCCTTGATGACCCAAAGAGGCTTCCTATAAAATTTAAAATTCCTTGGAGGAACTGCAGAGGATTTAAATCAATCAGCTGATCGGGAAAGGGTCCACCATTTTATTCGCCTCTTGATGTCCCGAAGAGGCTCCCTATAACATTTAAAATTCCTAGAGGGAACTGGAGAGAATTAAGATTCCTCAGCTGATAAGGAATGAGTCTTCATTTCATTCGTTTCTTTAAGTCCTTGAGAGTCTCTTCATCAAAGTTCAACTGTCTAGGGAAAATAAGAGATAATTTAGCTTATTCAGCTGTTCAGGAAAGAGTCCATGATTGCATTCGTCTCTTGGTGACACAAAGAGGCTCCCTACCAAATGCTTATACTTAAGGAAAGGTTTACGCAGCGACTGTTTTTCCGCCACTTGCATTACACATTTTAGTATCACAATATTCCCGTTGTTTTAGGAATAGATCCGCTGTAATAGCGTGTTCTGCTACCATGTGTTCGATGATGGTTCTGAAATCTAAGAATAACTTTCTATTAACCCCAAGGGGTTGACACTTCCAAAAAGTATCTCGAATCTTTTGGCTAGAGTATTGTAGTCTATTTACATTGGACTCCAGTATATTTCATTCAGGGCAGGTTTCACCATCTAAGAGCTAAAATGGGGGATAACAAACTTTTGAAGTTAAGATAAATAAGCCAACTCCTTGAGTTAAGATTGATTGTGTTTCACCATGCATTTCAAAGTGGGAGTTAGTCTTTGGTAAGCCTCGAGGTTAGTGTCCCTAGGCATGTTTTCCTGCTGATAAATCTGATTGGTTTTAATATTTAGGTGATAGACGAGTGAGTCTATGAATTTCTAACAGCAGACAGGCTTCAACAACTAGACATTCAGAATGCCAGGAAAAATAATGTGGTACGAATTACGGAACATTACATTTTTACTCCTAACTTACATTTTTGAACCTTTCCAAGCATTTTATGTTGGGAAATATTGGATACTTTCTGCCAATGCAAGTTTATTGAGTTCCCACAAAAAGTTGCGTGAGGCTTCTGGTCACCCAACCCACTAGTTTACAGTGAAACTTCTTAATCAAGCAATCGCCGTTATCACCAATGTTGAATTTAAATACATTCAACACCGAATGAACTTTTTATTAAATCAGATACACAATTTCAAGACAACCCCAAAACAAATATAACTGCTGAAATGGCTACTTGTCTTGATACCTAGTACACACTTCCAAAAGGTATCTCGAATCTTTTGGCTAGAGAATTGTAGTCTGTTGGACTCAAGTATATTTCATTCAATGTATCAAACGAGACCGCCTAAGTCGCTGTGTGTCCACCCATTTCTTCTCCAAAGGACTACACGAATTTCATAAATGAATAAATAAATCCAACGCATTGATCACATTACAGGGATATTGGATGTACCGTCTCCAGATAATTGCAGATATTCTTTATTCTTCAATATCCCTAAACTGGGATAAAGAACTGGTGAATGATCAATGCGTTGGATTTACGTGTATCGCCAAGCAACAAACGATCAAAGATAAACAGCAGGTCTTTCCTCGCAAGGTAAACAACGAACGAGTTAATATTAGATGTGTATATGTGTAGGAAGGTGGAGGCAGAGGTGGGGTATTTGTTCGTCTATTTGTGGGAGCCATACCCACGCGATGTCCTGCCATGCGACGTAGGTCAAGTCCTTCGGAACTGCCACATGTCGCCGCAGAAACTTCTCTAAAAAAACCCTTCTGCTCCAGTCCGTCTCTGCCAAAAAGTACAGAGATGATTAAGACATCCAGTCGTTCAACGCAAAATGGAATCAGGTTTTGGTAAACCACTCAAAACCGTCATGCAGAAATACCATAAGGGTCATTTCAAGGATGGCCGGGCTTTTAGAGTGAGAGGGATTGCAAATTCATAAGTTCTAACAGGGGTGAGGGCTCGTAAAAACCGTCCAGATCTTGTTGCAGCTTCTTTGTGTCTGCCAGGCCTGCGATAAAACTTGACGACGACGAGTGACATTATTAAACAATGAATTAATGTCTTCTATATCGTCGGAGGATCGAGCAATAACTATTGTCACTCCATTCAAATGAGAAAATTAATTCAAATTAATAATACAATCAATTCAATTTTATTGTATAACCCGTAGGTATTACAATGAAGTCCTTAAATACATATTAAAAATAGCACATGATATCTTACCTTAATTTCTGCCTTAACAAACAATGTTAGACTTTTACATGTAATGTATCAAATAATTACTTATATAAGTCTACATAATTTAAGTATAATAAATGAGCATTGCATAGTTAACATACCTAAATCACAATCAATAATGCCTACACTCCACTGCAAAATTTCAATAACAATCCCGAGCCATTGCCAAAATTTCCAAAGCTGTGTTGATGTTCATTCTATCTCTTGTGGATTTTCATCTTCTTCTTGACCAGTTTTCTGGAAATGTTGGGAGGGGACGAAGGAGAAGTATTCAGATTAATCTCCACTTCTGACCCAGTAGATGTAGAATCCTCCAACGTAATTCGTCCATAGTGATTGGTAAGTTTTTTTTCCATCAACCAATAGTTCATCTCCAATCAAGACGGCATGGATTGATTTGAAATAAGCGTCCAAATACAGTTTTCCAAGGTAAATTAACAATATACAGGGCCCATCTAAACCCCCCCCAGGGGCCTGGGGCCATCTAAACGGGCCCATCAGGAAATTACGGCCTTACGGTGCGAGCTATCGAAAAACTGTACTGGACCTTTTTCATAGAATTTCAACTCAGCTTCACGATGCGGAAGTCCGATTTTTATTTTTCCATGTTTTAGGGTCTCAAATTATTGATTGAAACTTACGATTTCCTCTTGACCCCCCTTTTTTATTGCTTTTTTCGATTTTAGGTTGAATTTGGAACAGAAAATGCCACCTTGAAATTTTCTTTTTGGGGCTTCGTTTCTGAGTTATTCCACTTTTTGCGGAAGTCCGATTTTTATTTTTCCATGTTTTAGGGTCTCAAATTATTGATTGAAACTTACGGTTTCCTCTTGACCCCCTTTTTTTATTGCTTTTTTCGATTCTAGGTTGAATTGGGAACAGAAAATGCCTCATCGAAATTTTCTTTTTGGGGCTTCGTTTCTGAGTTATTCCACTTTTTGCGAAATACAGAAAATCGCCGATCCCTTTTAGACATTACCAACACTTTCTTACTATTTTTATCTTCACTTTTTGAGATGTTCACCACACTTTTGAAATCAGCATTAAACTATCTATCATCAGACCCCAGCTTCCATAATCAACAATCACCATCAGGGGGATGACATTACACTTGAACCGTTTACGATTTAAAAAAAGTTTTCCGAATCGTCGTTTAAAAAAAAACCCCCCCTCGAACTGTTCAGTACTATTACTCATTTATTAGAAGAACGTATGAGATCCCATCTCCTGGACTAATGTAAGGTTCTTTAAATAATAAAGATCATAGTGCAGACTGAACAATAAGTATCAAGAAGCTGTTGTTTTCTTGACCCTTCAATACAGTTTGCAGGAGAAGGAGCAGAGCCTGCAGATGGAGCAGGTGGCATTTTCGATTTATCACAACACAACTGACTGGAAGTCTCCTCATGGTACATTTTTTAAACTGTATTCTGAACAGTAATTCTGTGTGTACTGAACATTTTGAGTTTTTTTTTCCTTTTTTTCCAAACGACGATTCGGAAAACTTTTTTTAAATCGTAAGCGGTTCAAGTGTAATGTCATCCCCCTGATGGTGATTGTTGATTATGGAAACTGGGGTCTGATGATAGATAGTTTAATGCTGATTGCAAAAGTGTGGTGAACATCTCCAAAATTGAAGATAAAAATAGTAAGAAAGTGTCGGTAATGTCTAAAAGGAATCGGCGATATTCTGTATTTCGCAAAAAGTGGAATAACTCAGAAACGAAGCCCTAAAAAGAAAATTTCGATGAGGCATTTTCTGTTCCAAATTCAACCTAGAATCGAAAAAAGCAATAAAAAAGGGGGGTCAAGAGGAAACCGTAAGTTTCAATCAATGATTTGAGACCCTAAAACATGGAAAAATAAAAATCGGACTTCCGCATCGTGAAGCTGAGTTAAAATACTATAAAAAAGGTCCAGTACAGTTTTTCGATAGCTTGCACCGTAAGGCCGTAATTTCCCGATGGGCCCGTTTAGATGGGACACCCTGTATATATTTAGTACTAAGTTAGATATATATACAAAAACCATAGTTTTCATCATGTCTGTTCATATTAACTCGCATCAACATTAGGAAGATTCTAATTGTTATATACCCCTCCTCTGTTATCAGCCCTGAAGATGAAATAAAAGTATTTCGAAACGTCGGCCTAGAATATAAACTTTTCATTGACCAACCCTCGAGAAACCCGAAACATTTTACAAAGACAACTAACTTTAACAGACAGACAGATAACTTCAACAAGATTTTTTATTTAAAGACTTCTGTCCTTAAATTAAAAAAAAAAAAAAAAAAAAAATTTAAAGGAGAAGAAGGCCTTTTTCGTAAAGCCTTGAAATGGTTTCTTTTAGCGAATTTTTGAAGTTTCTATTGCTCTCGAATTTGGATTGCTCTTGAATTTTTGAAGTTTCTATTGCTCACGCCTCAAAATTTGTAGTACGTGATTTTTTGAAAAAAATTTATGCAGAAATCCGTTTCAGGCTATTCTGAATCATATTCTGAAGTTTAACGCATTTTTTTATGTATGTATGTATGTATGTATGTATGTATGTATGTATGTATATATGTATGTGTCATTCCAGACGATAACTGTCCGTAGAATTGTGCTAGAAACTTCAAACATATTTTAAAATGTTAAGGACACAAAACGAAAGTTCGTTGGCCAGCATGATCGGATTACATCTTCGGGTTGAAATTTTCAAAAATGTAGTCAACAATTTCAAAATAGCCTGTTTTTTGCGATTTGTTGTGCGAAATATTTTTTTCAGCATAATAACAAGTGGTATATTCGGAATCAGCGTAAAATTTCTCATAAGAATATGTATCAAGTTTTCAAAAAAATGATATATATATATATATATATATATATATATATATATATATATATATATATATATATATATATATATATATATATATATATATATATCATATGCAAATATTATATAAATATGAGCACACACACATACCGTATACAAACGTTCCTGTAATGGGAATGGGGTAATTTTCCATTCCCATTACCCATTACCTTTTCTGTAATGCGTAATTGGAAAGACCCATTACTTCCCCAATAACGAGTAATGGTAATTGAAAAAAAAACCATTAGGTACCATTACATGTCATGTAATTGAAATAAGTAATTGCTTCAAACCATTCCCATTACATGGATGGTAATGGTAATTGCAATTACTTTCTTTCTAAAGTAATTGAAAAAAGTGATGGTAATTGCAATTCCTTTTTTAACAACTCAGGGTAGGTGTAATAGGTTAGCGCACATTGTGCCACCCCGCATCTAAAGATAACGAATGCATTCATGCCGCAGAAATGCCGATTTCATAACATTTCCACCTCTCCTCATCTTGTTAATCGCAACAGACACACGAGGGTTCCTTGTTCATCGATCGCCCATAATGATAATAGTCTTGAATACCGTTGCTCACATATCAGCGGTGGTTCATACAGCACCTATTCATTTTGAGCTGTTTCGACTCTTCTGAATCACCATGCAAGCCCATTTTAACAATGGTTACACTAATAACCACGTTCTTTATTATTACTACTATGTATAGGTAATCATTCCCTATTATTATTACTGTGTATAGGTACCATTACTAACTGTATAAAGTAGCGTCTTTTAGTCGTCCTATTTTTTTCAAAAATGAAAGAAAATTAGGAGGTTAATTCTAAGCGGAGCAGTTGGCCGAACATGCTGACACGCCACGCACGAACCTTTTCATACTTTCGATCGTTTCAACCCCTCAGGCTGGCCTGGCCTGGCTTAGGCCTGTGTTGGTTACTATTGAAGTAGTCCTTGGAACATAAAAGTCCAGTCATGCAGCATGACCAAATGAGCGAATTTTTGAAGAAATCTTCGACATTTCAGTCGCTATTGATCGTGTAGAGAAATTTTAGTTTATGATTTTCATAGATAAACATGGAATCAAATGATTAAAAATAATTAGGAGGTACTCATACTTTATTATTATTAAACTAATCTTGTAGATTTAAAGACAAATGTAGATAAATATTCATAGATTTCGATGTCCAATGTGGTCAGTACTGAAGGCAGTTGAAATCTTAACAGTCACAGTTGTGATTACTTTTTTTTTTTTTTTTTTCTAACAAGCACCTACTACCTACGTTTTAAACAGCATGGTTCTAGGATTGGTTATACAGGGATGCATCCATAAGAGTAGTTCAATCTGAATTTGGATAATGTTTCATGCAAATATTACCGATTTTTACAACTAGCGAACGGCATTATTTCGATTTTTGACTGATTTTTCAACTTTGAAATTTTTGAAAACTTGATACATATTCTGATAGGAAAGTTTACGCTGATTCCAAATATACCACATGTTAGTATGCTGAAACAATTATTTCGCACAACAAATCGCAAAAAACAGGTTATTTTGAAATTGTTGACTACATTTTTGAAAATTTCAACCCGAAGATGTAATCCGATCGTGCTGGCCAACGAACTTGAACTTTCGTTTTGTGTCCTTAACATTTTAAAATTTGTTTGAAGTTTCCAGCACAATTCTTCGGACAGTTATCGTCTAGAATGACATATACATACATACATACATAAAAAAATGCGATAAACTTCAGAATATGATTCAGAATAGAATGAAACGGATTTCTGCACAAAATTTGTTCAAAAAATCACATTCTACAAATTTTAAGGCGAGAGCAATAGCATAATTTTCTTCAAAAATTCGCTAAAACCGTTCGCTCTGTGAATGTAGATACAGAATGATTGTGATATGACTGCAGTGCGGAGGAGGGGACAGAGTCCATTATGTCCATTTATTTGGACATTTCGCAATTTTTATCAAAAATATATTTTATTCAAAATGTTCACATTTTTGTCTTACTTGAACCCACAACACCCCAGAAAAACGAGAAAAAAAACAAACAAACAAACAAAATCATTTCGTAAGGAGATAAAGAAATGTGCAGGTCTCTGCCGTGTCGAGTAATTTTTTTAATTTTTATTTTCTTTTAATTAATTATTTTTTAAATATATTTTTGTTACAGATATGTCTTCTACGATTGGGTCAACCAAATCTTGCGTGACGGTTTTTTCACACAAGAAGTACGTAGTTTTCTCCAAACCAGGGCCGCCTTCTAAATTACCAAACGCTCATCCTTGTACGCAAAAAGTCAAATAACGAGCCATCCTAAAGCCACGGCACAATTCAATAATAATAAGACTTTACCTTTCTGTCCTTAAATTATTATTATTATTATTTTTTAATTAATCTCTAACGTTTCTCTCTGGGGCTTCTTCAATAATTACTTCATCGTACGCATTTTTACTAATCCAAATTCATTTACAGATAGTTCTCATCCATTAGCTGCAAGTTTGATTCCATTACCAAGAGCTTAAGTTGATGGGACAGCACCATAATAATTTTGTGTTCAATAATCTCGGAAGATTTGCTGAAGACTTCTTGTGATAATTCTCCATAATTTAGGTAATTGTAATGAAAAACCTACAGATTATCACATATTTATTGCATTAATTACAAAATTGCTGTATTGATACATAAATATGCGTGAAAACAAAATACAGAATTGTGAGGAGAAAAATACATGATTGAAAAATTGGGATGGCTAAATTTTAGCTGAAAAGCTTTGTGTTTTTGCTTAATGCAATAAACATGTGATAATCTAAAGGTTTTTCATTACAATTACCTAAATAATTCTGTGACAGTTTTTTGGGGTTTTTGAGAGTCGGTCAGGCAATAATAAAAAGTTCCAATCATGCAGCATGATCGTCTGAGCAAATTTTCATAAACTATCTATCGTACTATAGTATGTTAAATTGCATTGAAATCGGAGCAATTTTAAAAAAGTCCAGTCATGCAGCATGACCCCATGAGCGAATTTTTGAAGAAATCTTCGACATTTCAGTCGCAATTGATCGCGTTGAGAAATTTTAGTTTATGATTTTGATAGACAAACATGGAATCAAATTATTAACACATGCACAGAGTAAACTCATCAGTTGTAATTAAATTTTTTTTTTTTTTTTTTTTTTTTTTTTTTTTTTAAAGCACCTACTAAATACGTTTTAAACAGCATGGTTCTAGGATTGGTTATACAGGGATACTTCCATAAGAGTAGTTCAATCTGAATTTGGACAATGTTTCATGCAAATATTACCGATTTTTACAACTAGCGAACGGCATTATTTCGATTTTTGACTGATTTTTCAACTTTGAAATTTTTGAAAACTTGATACATATTCTTATAGGAAATTTTACGCTGATTCCGAATATACCACATGTTAGTATGCTGAAAAAAATATTTCGCACAACAAATCGCAAAAAACAGGCTATTTTGAAATTGTTGACTACATTTTTGAAAATTTCAACCCGAAGATGTAATCCGATCATGCTGGCCAACGAACTTGAACTTTCGTTTTGTGTCCTTAACATTTTAAAATTTGTTTGAAGTTTCTAGCACAATTCTACGGACAGTTATCGTCTGGAATGACACATACATACATATATACATACATACATACATACATACATACAATAAAAAATGCGTTAAACTTCAGAATATGATTCAGAATAGCCTGAAACGGATTTCTGCATAAATTTTTTCAAAAATTCACATTCTACAAATTTTGAGGCGAGAGCAATAGCTTAATTTTCTTCAAAAATTCGCTAAAACCACTTTTATGGCAAAAAATTCTAAATAAAATTCCACTGATTCAAAAGGGATTTTTGATTTTTAATTTTTTTTTGCAGTTTTCATAAGATATTTTAGAAAATTTTAATGACATTCAAGTACGTTTTTTATCATAATTTTGAGCAAAAATTTTTAATGTCCTGGTTAATCGTTGAAAATTTAATTTTGACTAAAATTCTGCAAAAAATTGAAATTTAACGACTTTTGGCCGTTTTTAGCCATTTTTAGTGATTTTTTGGGGTGCATTTTTCGAAATTTGACCAATTTAATGTGCTCAAAAATTGTTGTCCAACGAACTCATCCTTTCTTTTGAATGCTTAATTTTTTGGCGAAAGAACGAAGTTTTTATCTCAATTCTATCGAGAGTTATCGTCTGGAATGACACACACACACATACATATATATATATATATATATATATATATATATATATATATATATATATATATATATATATATAAAGCGTTAAAATCCAGGAATCATTTCAGAATGCCTCAAAACAGACTTCGATGAAGAAAATTTTTGAAAATTTTTATTTTAAAATTTTTTGAGCCATTGCAATAGTTTTATTTTCTAAGAAAATTCGCTAAAAATTCAAATCTTCAGGGCCAACGTTTCGATGTATTTATACATCATCAGGTCTTTCACATATTGTTTCATTGAGTTATTGTTGATGTTCACATGTTTTGATGTTTTCACGAGGTTTTTCATATTTTCACATGTTTTCACTCGTTAGTATATATGCATACATGAATGTTACAAACTACTAGATGACCGTGTAAACAGCTGCATGAATTCTCTGAGCCCTGATGATGTATAAATACATCGAAACGTTGGCCCTGAAGATTTGAATTTCATTATTGCCTGACCGACTCTCAAGAACCCCAAAAAACTGTCATAATTACCACCTAGCGGTCAACAAACTAAACCATATTGTAAATAATTTTGTGTAATAATTTGCAGCATTTATCCTCCGGATAGGATCCTGTTAGGATTTCTCGTACCGGGATTTTCCGAGTGACAGCAGTTCCTACCTACTGTATATAGCTAGCGGATGCCGGATTCTCGCCGATCTCACATGCTGTCATTTCAGATCTTTTCCACACCCTCCCTGCTTGCCATATTCGGCGAAGATCCTGTAAGGTCGGGAGAGCTCGGCCCAAGAAGGTCGCCTTCCCGGTCGCAATGGTGGCAAGAGCGACCTCCTTGCCCTTACGCAGGAGTTGGAGTCCCGGGAAAAGCGTGAGAGTTGAACGAAATTTTACTTGCGGTCCCCACAGCTTGGGACAAGTCGAACTGACCGGAACTTGGGGGCTGGTTTGTCAAGGTGGTTGTGGGGTGAATAGATGTCCTAAGGATCGCTATCTTGGACTGACTAGAGAAAACAATATGTAGTATACAGGGTTTTCACACCTAATAATACTAATAATGTTTATTGTCATCATCAACAGTGCAAAAAAAGTACATATATATTCAGAGATGATAAAAATAAGTAAATGAGTTGTTTCTTGTATACAGGGTGATTCCCTCGCAGATGCAAAAAAAAATTTGGGTGAAACTACATCGAAAATGGAGTAAAATGCCTTCAACTGCATATTTTTATCTCAATCCGTTCTCAAGATATAATTTTTTAAAGGTTTTTTCAGGAAAACCGTGTTTATTTTTCCTTTTAAACTCAAATTTCTCCACTTTACTTCATTCAATTTTAACTTTTGACCATATTTTCGGAATCAGCATTAAATTTACTATAAGAATAGTGTACTTGGGTTCTTAAAAAGTACCATCCAAAGGCCCTCACATCAGCTCAAACATTGACGATTTTGAAAAAATAATATTTCTGAAAATCTTTAAAACTTTACTACTCTTCCAGAACGAATCCTGGAAACTGGAAAATCTCATGAAAACTGCTTCGTCTAATACTCTTTCCAACGGTATAATCAAGTTTACTTTTATTTTGTTATTTAGTGGAGAAAATTATGTTTTAATGTTAAAAAATGTGGGTTTTTCAAAGAAATTGTTGGTTTTCTCGAAAGATGACCCCTTCATGAACCTACGAGTATGGGGTCGGTTTCTATGTATTTTTTCACGCTGTATCGAATGGTAACATTTTTTGTAGATCTCTCAAACTCCGTTATAACCAAGTTTTACACTTAAAATCGCAAATGTTTAGTTTGTTTGTTACGATAAAATGTATGTGTGTTATGGGGTAAAACTAGTTAATTAAAGTGTAAAACTCGATTATAACGTAGTTGAGAGATCTGCAAGAGTTTCCATTCGATCCAGGGAGAAAAAATACATAGAAACCGAACCCATACTCGATGGTTCACGGCGGGTCATCTTTCGAGAAAACCAACAATTTCATTGAAAACTCCACATTTTTTAACATTAAAACATAATTTTCTCCCCTAAATAACAAAATAAAAGTAAAATTGATTATATCGTTGGAAAGAGTATCAGACGAAGCAGTTTACATTAGATTTGCTAGTTTCCAGGGTTCTTTTTAAAAGAGTAGTAAAGTTTTAAAGATTGTCAGAAATATTATTTTTTCAAAATCGTCAATGTTTGAGCTGATGTGAGGGTCTTCGGATGGTACTTTTTAAGAACCCAAGTACACTATTCTTATAGGAAATTTAATGCTGACACCGAAAATGAGGTTGAAAGTTAAAATTAAATGAGGCAAAGCGGAGAAATCCGAGTTTAAAATGAAAAAACACGGTATTCCTGAAAAAACCCGTTAAAAAATCATATCTTGAGTACGGATTGAGATAAAAATATGCGGTTGGCGGCATTTTACTCCATTTTTGATGTAGTTTCACCCTGTATATATAATACTTAGTACTTAAAATATAAATAGATAGGTGAGGTAATTTCTAGTGAATGTGATGACCGTGCTGGATAGTAAAAACTTGTGTCCCAGCACGGAGTTGATAAGACCCGAAATCATAAAATTATTTTTTAATCAATTTTTTCCTTTTTTTTTTAAGTGAATATATCGTTGCTACTCGAGTTTAACAATAAATGCGAAAGTAAATAGTCCATCTTCTGTTTATTATTCTAATTATTAGGACACATGTTTTCTTTTAGTTTTAATTTAGCATGAAATATTCAATTTTATTTCCAGATATGAGTTTATCAATTTCTTTTCTTAATAAGTTTTCGTTATTTATATTAAGTATTTCAGTAATTTTTCGTATTTTTTATTAATTAGTTGCATTCCTCGATATTTACTTGTCATTTGAGCATATTTATTAATAACTTTAGGCAGCTTGAGTCTGTATTGTTTATCATTTCTTTTCCTAACGTCTATAAAGAAAGTGCTTTTTTCTTGTTTGATAAATTTGATCATATTTTTAACGTACAGATGATGAATCGTGTCTATTTGAAGGTCTTTGAATAGCTGATCTGTTGGGTATCGCTTAGGTTTATTAAACATAACTTTTAGTGTCATTTTTTGGATTTTAAATATCTTTTCAATTAGGTATTTGAACTGTTGAAACTCACATTTGAGTATTGCATTACGGATTGAAATAATGAGTGGTAAATGTTTCGTAATAAGTCTCTAGATAGGAATTTAATACTAAAGAGGACGTATGCTCATTTCCTAAGTTTTTGACATAATTCATTTAAACATGAAGGTCCCACCTCATTCTGCTGTCGATAGTCACACCGAGATACACTAGATGATCCACTCTCTTGATCGTTGGACATTTGCAGTGATCGTTGTGACAGGTATGTATTGTCAGCGTCTCCCCGGTAGGGACTATGTTCGCTGGTTATCTAGAGATGTTCATGAAATGAGATTTCGAAGCATTAATGGTCAGCGTGTTTGAGATCATCCATTGTCCTATTGTTAACCTCCTAGGGATCGACTCTACAACTAATTTCCATCAAAAAGTTCCTCTGTGCCATTTTTTTTTTTTCCAATTCTTAATTTTGGGAGTTTTTACACTTTCAAGTTTTTTTTTTTTTTTTTTTTTTTTTTCATGTTTTCGACCTTACATCATTAATATGTCCATATCTCAACATAACTTACAATGTAAACTTGAAAATAGATATATCTTTGGAAAAAACGTTGAATTTCCGCGTCCCCCCTAGGTATTTGGATTCATTTTCATTCATGGGTTTCATGTCCCATAATTTTATAATGAACCATAACACTAATTATCTGTGCATAGGTAGCATTATCAGCTTTTTAAAAAAGTAAGTGAAAATTTAATCAATTACCTAGGTAATAATTACTTGAAAACTCAGGAAATAACGAAGTAAAACCCGCTGTTACTCAGTTCTGGATGACTAAAATGTGATGATGAAGGAAAGTAATTATCTCACTTGGAGCAGAACAGACGCCCAACAGGTCGTTACAAGAGGAAACTAATCAGGGAGAATCGGCCTTCCTTGACCCCCGCGGAGTTCGTCCTAGACCTCGTATCTGGTCCTGATCCGGCGAGGAGGACCAGAAATACCCACTTTATCGACGAGCATGTGCCCTTCCTTCAGCTTCCAGGCTTCTCAAGCACCACTTCATAATCACCAGGAAGATATACGGGGGCCCCTCTAATGATGGGACGTGACTACCTGCCTTCGCACGCTGCATCTTCAACCCCTCGCGTAGCACTAACAGACAAGTCGACAACAATAGCAGTGGTAGTCAAAATTGATGGTAGAGAAAAAGTGCAGAACCTTCAGCTTTTTCTGTGAGTAGATTTCAGTGGCAAATATCACCTGTAACCCTATAAGGTGATATTCTCGAGACTTCGACTCTAGCGCATCCTTAAATCGAGGCTAGGCGAAGTCAAAGTTATTTCACCTTGACATGATAACGATTAAACTATGCGAAAATGCGCCATTTGTAGACACGGCTAGACAACGGCATAACGCAGTCTTGCCTAGTTCCTAGTCAATATTTTCATTATTCGTAATATCCAAGGTAATAAATTGTATGCAAATTAGATCAAGCTATATCAGGTGATAACCTCAAACGCTACGAACGCAAGATTTAATCTGTTCGATTCGAGATGCATATAGAATGTGTGTTGGGGAGTAGACATACAAGTGTTATATGTTCCACACATCAGCCGCAAAGATGTTGTGTATTACCTATCTAGTTTTCAGACCTGTTCTTTGAATCAATTAAGAAACTAAAAACCTTTAGAGTATGGGTGATATTCTCGAGACTTGGACACTAGCGCATCCTTACATCGAGGCAAGGCGAACTCGAAGTTATTTCACCTTGTTGCCATGGCACTATGCGAAAATGCGCCATTTGTAGCCACAGCTGGAGAACTGCATAACATAGTCTTACCTAGTTCCTAGTCAATATTTTCATTATTTGTAATATGCAAGGTGATAAATTGTAAGAAAATTACATCAAGTTATTATCAGGTAATGACCTCAAACGCTACGAACACAAGATTTAATCTATGGGGTAGAGATCCATATGAAATGTGTGTTGGGGAGTTGACATACAAGTGTTCTAGATGATCCAAACATCGGCTGCGAAGATGTTGTGGATTACCTATTTAGTTTTAGAACTGTTCTTTGAATCAATTGAAACTAAAAATCTTTAGAGTACTGTGAAAGTGGTCTTGTGAAAGGATATGTTATGAGAGCTCTGTTAGGTGGGAATAGTAGGTAAGTGTATCACAAGTGGAAAGGTAAGTACCTAGAGGGAAGGTATACCTACATACTTTCCGTATATTATTACTTGTTCATGTACTTCATTGATAAAAACGAAAGTAGGTATCTAATTACCTTTTTTGTCCCTAAAATTTGCGTGACTTCAAAACTCGCGCAATAACTGCACTGCCAATGCCGTCTTTATGAAATCTTACCTTCAGAAGAATGCTCCATTTCTAGGTTTTTTCCTTGCAGCTGGTTTTTAATTCATGTTGCATATTCCCTGATTCGATATTTGACAAACTTGCTAATCAGCGGTTGTATTCATCGGCAAAGCAACGACCCACCTACTTTGTTTAGGCACTTTAAACCAACAGCAAATCTTGTAGGACGTACGTACCTACCTACCTAAGTAGTTTTGTTTCTTGGTGTAGCAACAACCTGCCTAGTTTACTTTGACAAACTATCTAATCTCTCCTTTTATTCATTCAATACCTATAACAAGTAAAGCTTCCTCAGTTAAGCATTGTACTATGAACTTATAATAAAACGCTGATGGTGCTACCTGAGCAATGGCTAGGTACCTACACAGCAGTACAGACACCTGAGGAATTTTCAATCATCTTTTCTTTACTATTTTTCAGGTTAGTAGTTATTCTCAAAGCCTAAACGAATGAAGTTCTTTAGTTTTCTGACATTGATTAACTACAATAGTTAGTAGGCTCCTAGTCCAAATAAAAACTCGTTCACGTTAGATTGGTATCGTTGACAGCAATCTACAATCAATTATTGTGATGGCAGGCACGATTATTATAACATTTAGTCGAATTGAAACTTTGTATTGCTACAATATTATAATTTTTCAAAACAAAACTGTTGAAAAATGGCCTTATAACCACAAATTATGTTGACGTGGGACGACAAACTTCTTGTGAGAAATAGGTTGGTTGAGCAGCGATTTATTGACGTAGGGCAGTCATGGCCGACTTTGACTGAAACGCGAACCTACTCCAGGCGTGACGTCACGAGAATATGGGCCATACGTACTGTGAAAGGGGTCATGTGAAAGGACGTGCCATGAGAGCTCTGCTAGACAAGTATTTCATGTACTAGTAAGTATCTCATGTGGATAGATAAGTACCTAGGGGGAAGGTATACCTACGTACTTTCCTTATATTATTGCAGCGTGATCGTGTGAGCGAATTTTCGTGGATTATCGTACTATATTATGTTACTTTGTTTTGAAATTTGAGCACTATGAGTGCGAAGAAATTGTTAACCACAAATTTTGTGGCAAAAAAACTCGTTCTAAATCATATTCTACGAATGAAAACAGATTTTGGATGTTAAGCAATTTTTCAGTTTTTTAAATCGATTTTCCAGCAAATATTAGTACATTTTTCACCATAATTTTGTGAATAACTTTTAAAATGTTCTAGTTCATCATTAATGAACTTTTTCTGACTAAAATTCTGATAAAAATTTAAATTTAACAATATATGGCCGTTTTTAGTGATTTCTTGAGCACTTTTTTTGTAGTTTTACCAAATTAATGTGCTCAAAAAGTGTTGATCAACGGACTTATCCTTTCATTTAGAAAGCTTGATCTTTCGGCGCAAGAACGGAATTTTTATCTCAATCCTAAGGAGAGTTACCGTCTGGAATGTCACATGTACGCATATGAAAAAGCGTTAAACTCTAAGATTCGTTCCAGAATGTCTCAGAACAGATTTCAATCAAGAAATTTTTCGAAAATTTTGATTTTTAAATTTTTGGAGCCATTGCAATAGCTTCATTTTCTACGAAATTTCGCTAAAATCTTTAGAGTCCTGTGAAAGGAAGTGTCATGAGAGCTCTGCAAGACGGGAGTGTTAGGTATCGCATTTGGAAAGGTGAGTACCTAGAGGTAGGTGCACCTACGAACATTATTGCTTGCTGTTCATGTACTGCCATAGAGAAAAACCGAAGTAGACACCTAATTAACTTTTTTGTCTCTAAAATTTGCATAACTGCAAAACTAGCGTAATAACTGCACTGGCAATGCTGTCTGACTTTATGACGTCTGACCTTCAGAAGAATGAATTTCAAGGTTTTTTCCTTAAAGGTGTTTTCAATTCATGTTGCACATTTCCTGATTCGATATTCAACAAACTTGCTAATCAGCAGTTGTATTCGTCGGCAAAGACACAATATAATATACATGCAACAATATTCATACATATTTAGTATGTAAACTTAAGTTAACTGAATCCTCAAACACTCTTATTAAAATCTTTGTGCCACTTACCTATTGCTTGAATTCTTTTTTCCCTCATAGTGTGAACTGTTTTTCATTGTTTCGTTGTTTCTGTTTTAGTGAATATATGTATATTATCCCGTAGAATGCAATAAATAAACTAATTTAAGTCAAAAAGTCTTCCTTAGACCCTGGGGTGCTGAAGGCAAAAGAAGATCCGAATTTCATGAGTCTATTTATAATGGTAGTTACCTACCATTCACGTCATTATAAAAGTAATCCAACTATCAAATGTGTTGGATACACTAATTTAGAAGGCTCCAGTACCAAATAGGACCAATTCCAACCACCCTGGGGTACTGAAGGCAACAGAAGTTCTGAATTGCATGAGTCTGTTTACAATGGTAGATGTAAACTACCATATCAACAGCATTCACGTCATTATAGAAGTAGTTCTAAATTAATCCAACTATCAAATGTGTTGGATACACTAATTTTGATGGGTTCAGTAACTAAAAGGACCGATTTCAACCACCCTAGGGGTCTGAAGGCAAAAGAAGGAATGGATTTCATGAGTCTGTTTACAAAGGTACCTACCATACCAACAGCATTAATGTCATTATCAAAGTAATTCAAGAGTAATCCAACTATCAAATGTGTTGGATACACTAATTTTGAAGGCTCCAATACCAAATATGACCAATTCCAACCACGCTGGGGTGCTGAAGGCAACAGAAGTTCTGAATTTCATGAGTCTGTTTACAACGATAGGTAATCAACCAGATCAACAGAATTCACGTCATTATAGAAGTAGTTCCAAAGTAATCCAACTATCAAATACAATAATTTTGAGGGGTTCAGAAACTAAAAGCACCACTTTCAACCAACCTGGGGTGAGGAAGGAAAAAGATGAACTGGATTTCATGAGTCTGTTTACAAAGGGACCTACCATACCAACAACATAAATGTCATTATCATTTTTTTTAACCATATTTTCGATCCCCTCGCCAAACGCGATCAGTAGATTAAACCAAGTTTCAAAAGTAAACGACTCTTGGTTATGTTTCAGCTTGAACCTTGACTTGTACCCCTGGCCCTAAATAGGGAGACGATATTGTGCTATACACCTTGAAAAATTTATTCCCGTCAATCCAGCACAAGAAATTATTTCTCCGCATTGTATCGACGTAGTTTGAGATGCGAATTGCGTCGGTATGAATATGGGTCAGTTTTGAAGTGTAGGAAGCACCTACCTACCAAATAGGAACGGGGGCTTTCAAAGCACTGAACGGTCCACAGATTTTCATCTATCTTAACTGCGTATCTGCTGAATGATGAGTTTGTCTTCCCACTCCGAAAGTATTTAGTGGGCAGGTAAATCTCGATGGTTGAGAGGATCAGTGACCTACCTATGCTACTGCCTACAACGGGACAACTCCTACTTATGAAGCCGAGACAGGCGGAAAGATTATAGTTTGAAAAAGCCCCAGTCATGATGTTTGAGAATATCAATTTCCCCAAAGCACATGCTTTGCCCTCAATGTGCATGTTTGGAGCACGTAACGGCAAGTATACAAATTTAGGAAATCTAGAAACTAACTAAAGTTCTCAATCACAATAAAGGAACTAGTAAAAATAAGAAAATAGGCAAACAACTTGCAACACACGTGCGAAAACGATCATTTACCTACTTGAAGCTAACATTTGGAGATCCGTTGACTTGGGCACATCTAAATAAGTAATTCAATACAAAAGACCGAGGGCAGAGTTGGGACCCCTTGCCTGTGATGACAGGAAGTGCTGAGTATTTTCATATTTATAGAAAAATATTCTTTTAAAAACTGGTTAAATTAAGTTACCGAGTTTGGGTCAGTGTTGGGCATAATCTTATCGTCGAATACTAATACGATTGTAATCGTATTTATGTAGTCGTATTCGTCTGTCGGTGATTACACGAATACAACCCATAAAAATGCGTCACGGACATCAATTTCAATAGGGCGTCCCTCCTATAATATGCAAAGCCTTGCTAATATTACCTAGCGTCAGAGGGACGTCCTATTGAAACAGATTTGAGACAAATAGGCTGGGCTCCAATTGTTTAATTCGTTTTAAGGACGTCCCTCTCAAGTTAGGTAATAGAGCAAGGCTTCGCATATTATAGGACGGACGCCCCATTGAAATTGATTACCGTGACGCATCTTTATGGGTTGCATTCGTCTAACCGCCGACAGACGAATACGAATATAAACGCAATTGACTCTGAATCAACGATTACAAATTACAATCGTATTCGTATTCGACGATAAGATTATGCCCAACACTGTTCTGGGTATTCCTAGGAGATTATGGGAATTAGTCAAACCCTTGCAACAGCTTTTCTACACAGGGTTTCCAAGAAGTCTTGAGATGAAAACCGGACACTATTAGGAGTGGGGGGGGGGGGGTTGACTAAAAATACTCTGTAAAACGTCGTACAATCATAAGTTCTTTCATTGCCAAATGGGACCAATATTTATATTATCCATACTTCAATAATAATACCTGCAACTGTACTGGGCGGATTCTGATGTATTGGACAAATTTCGAGTTGAAATAGTCCAAAAATGGAGTCCGGACCGTCTCACCGACTTTACTTTTTCAATCCGTATTCGAGATGTGATTTTTAAATTTCTTAAAGAAAACTACGTTTTTTACATTCAAACCTCATGTTTCTCTATAGTTCATCTCAACTAGGTAATGGAGTTTGATCGTTTGAAATCAGCGTTAGATTTTCTAAAATATATTATCTCGAAAAATACTGTCTAAATATCATACCACCAGCTGAAACTTGACTGTTTTAAAAATGAAAATTTAGAAATTCCTTGAAATTCCAAGTACTACTTCGTCTCATTAAAGAAGGCGCATAACTATTTAAAAAAAAAAAATGTTCTTTCCCTTCTCAAAACCTTCCGGGAAGGCCGTGCACCACGATATACCTACGCTAAACAAGGAAAGAGAGATTTTAAAGTTTTTCCCTCCTCACATTCTGGAAAGGTCGTGTGGTCTACTGTACTGTAAGTAAGAGAGCCTATTGTATTGAAAACCAACAGATTATTATTGCGTAGAAAACCAACAGATATTATTGCGTAGAAAACCAACAGATATTATTGCGTAGAAATTACCACAAACTAACTAAACAACTCGTAAACGAGTTCCACTATCTGCTTTACAAGCAGATACCATGTTACATGGATATGTCTTTGATTGGGGATTTCATAACGGTTGTCCTCGAGAGTTGTAAACAAATCCTTTAACTTTAAACAAATCCCTGGGCCGCATGGCCGTATCCCGACTAATTCCAATAAAACAACGGTTTACTTATAGAAATGTTGAAAATGTGGAGAGAAGCCACTACAATGAGTTGTTGTTAGCAGTCGACTGTTGTCAAGACGATGAAAATGTTTCCTATGGAGTGGAGTAAATGATGCTATTGCTTTACGTTAAGAATATTGTAACCGGCTTATTAAAATTGTTTATAGTCCAATTAACTTAGTTTATTAATGTAGCCAGGTACGTAAGGAGGGGGAAATTGATAGCTTGAGATGTGAACATTTATCACATAAATCAAGCGCTTTCCAAAGAGTGGCGAACGATTTATGTGCAATGAAAACTGCGGAAGTTCCATTCCCCTAGCAACGGCTGGGTTGTACGTGAAAAACACTGAAATTGTGACACAAATTCTGGGTCACGGAAATTTTTGTTTGCAAGGATATCTCCATGTCAAAAAAAGTAAGAAGCAATTTACGAATCATTTCATTTAAGAAGTAAAAAGTTTGAGTTTGAGGGCAGATGCCCCCTCAGAGGAACGAAGGGAAATAGGGACACTCATGAGGGAAAAAGTTTGTGGAAAAATATCGTACGCGCCAACAATTTTTGAATGATACGAGATAAATAAGTTCCTTATTCTCCAGAAGAATTCACTCTCGGAACGCAGACCATCTCTGGTCGACCTATAGCACCACAAGACTTGCCTTCCTGACTGCTGTCTGACGACCAAACATATATACGTACTGTATACACACGCACACACACACACACACACACGCACACACACACACACACACACACACACACACACACACACACACACACACACACACACACACACACACACACACACACACACACACACACACACACACACACACACACACACACACACACACACACACACACACACACACACATATATATACACGACCAGACCTACATATACGTATTGTACAACTACGTACGATTAAAGCGTGCGTAAAAAAACTATGAATTTCTATTTCTAGGTTACCCTATTTTCAGCCTTTGCTCCTTTTGACCAACAGAAATCAATGCTTTAGTGCGGAAATGGAAAAAGGTTCTGCGCTTTAGCTGGAATATTTTTTATCTTAATTGAGAACGTCATGATGGATTTGAAAACTTGGATCCGCTGGTACTACTCTACCAGGTGGTGGTAATTTCAACAAAGCGGTACTGAGTAGATATTTCGTGAAGATGCTTCCTGGCGTACTTCACACACGCCCACACACAACTCCTGGATGGGGGGCACACTCCCTCCAGTACCTCACAGCTGCACGAGCCGGATGCTTCCTCCACAATCTCTGACCAAACATATATACGTACTGTACACACACAGGTAGTGCCATCGAAAGCTGAGGCCTATTTGAGACAACAGTTCACAATTCAGGTCAGAACGTCACGCGAGCCACTTTAGCTCTTCACAAGCAGTTTGTCAAATAAGATGGGTGAGGTTTGAGTTTGCCGCCCCGAAACACAAATCACAACTGCGAACCGAGAGATACCTGAAAACCTTGACTGGTTTCCGAGTATAACCCTCCAAACCCTTACTAATATATATATATATATATATATATATATATATATATATATATATATATATATATATATATATATACTGTACTTTTTTAAAGCGTTCCAGATAAAGACAACCATGCCACCGCGTTTTCTAAACATATAGCCATTAACAAACACAATCCTGAAATAAAAGACTGGGAAATTTGCTGTATAGAACCAAACTTTCAGAAAAGAAATGGCATATATATTAAGAAACAAGAATAACAACAATAATAATATTAATTTCAAAAAAGACGTCAAAGGATTATCCACCACTTACCACAAACTACTTATATCCCCCCCCCCCCCCCCAACCATACACCCCCAACACTTTTTATATTATTCTTCTCTTCATCAACTTAATTTCATATTAGCATTATTTTGTAATAAACCTCAGTAAAGTTATTAATTTGTATACTGAAAAATTTGAATTTTCTTCTTCGACAATTGTTTCACATTACTACCTAATTTTAAGTTAATGTAATAACCACATGCCATCATCATCCATGTTGTGAATTCCATGTTATGTCTATACAACTAGTCAACAATGTAACCACCACCATCATTCTAATATCCACCCTTATCTAACTGTCACGCATATTCCCTAGTTCTAAGTGTTAATGAAGACTATCAACAAAATTAAATGCAATCTCCACTTTATTACTAATGAAGAACTAAATTGTAAGTACAATCATTAATAGCCATAAAAACGATACACCATAAATTACTTAGTATATGTATTACTTTACTTCTGTAACGGTCATTTATAATTTTGGAAAAAATCGATGTAGGTATTTCAATTTCTTAATTTGTTTTGTATAGGAAAACTATCTACGATACATGAATAGGGTCCTGCTCCAGGACCGAAACGTCGTAGAATAAACAACTCCACACAGACTAGCTTGGTCATTTCTCAACCTCAAATTTATATATATATATATATATATATATATATATATATATATATATATATATATGAAAAAGCGTTAACTCTTGGATTCGTTTCAGAATCCCTCAAAACAGATTTCAACGAAGAAATTTTTCAAAAATTTTGATTTTAAAAATTTCTCAGCCATTGCAATAGCTTCATTTTCTACGAAACTTCTGTAACAAGGTCAACGACACGGGAGGTCGCGATACATCACACCTCCCGTGAGGGACTTGTGACAGGAAGGACCCGACCTCCACTTTGTCACCAAATCACGGGCATGCGGGCGACATGAGCTGGTGAGAGACCGCCCGATCCAGACTGCCTCCACTTGAGTTTTAATAGATGCTGAATAGGCATAATTTATATCTGGCCATTGATCTAAACTAGGTCTATTGGGCGACTTCTTGCGCCAACTCACACGTTCCTCGCGACAGGCGTCCAAGACGCACTTTGACACAAACATTCATAATTACAATTTTCCGCACGAATTTAATTCGGTTACATAAGTATTTTGTCATCAGAACAAACTTTTCTTTCGGGAATATATAATCTAACATAGGTTGTGATAAGGTAGTTAACAGCTGGGTCTCTTAAGTCTATGATGATCTCAAGGGTTTGAAGGAAAACAAAAGCGCGGTTTTCGCTGTTTTGCTAATATGCATTTCGAGACAGTTGAGCACTGCTCTCTATCCGGCGTACATAGATGGTATCTGTGTGGGCAGAAGATATCATACGACTAATCACAACATTAAAAAGGTTACAGGTAATAAATAGGTACCTCATACGGGTGTCAAGGTATGTTAAGTTAACATTATAGGTACAAAAAATAATAGTGTAATTTATAGGCTAGAAAAAACTGCATGCAGGGAGTTAGAAAATAAGGTACGTAAAATTTAAGTGAATACAATTTTTTTTTTAATTTTTTTATTTAGTGGTTTAAAGCCGCACCTCAACCATAAGGGTAATTAGCAGCATCGAACAAGGTGTCTAAAGAGACACAGCAAGTGGCACGATTCCAAGGGGGGGCCGTGCTACCCTCCACCACCAAATGGAGTCCCATCACGGACTCCACAGGCAAATCGGAGGAGGACAAAATAAGGGGTACAGTGATGACCACTGTTTAGCCCCTAGAGAGGATAAAAAATAAAAATAAAACCTCAAAATTAAAATAGTACAACTAAGACTAGATCTAGAATAGGCTAATAACTAAATATATGTTACAATGTATAATAGCCAAAGAGAAATAAAACTATGACTGGAATGTACACAAATATATCACAGATCAGATATTACAGTTCGAAGTAGAGCTCAGCGGCTCTCAGGTGCGACAACAGGGACTGGACCTTGTCTGGTCCAGATAAAACGACAACCCACTGAGGGGGCCGATGCTGGACTCGTAGGCCCAGGTATGGGCAGTCCTCCAGGAAGTGGCGGATGGACAGATCCGCACACAACATTTCGATCTCCTGCTCTAAGAAGGTGTCTGCGAGTAAGATGGGTATGGCCAGTGGCAACCCGGTTGACCACTATTCGGTCCCTCCTTGGAAGTTGGGTTACGAATAGGCCCACCGGGCACAAGTCCTGAAGGACACCACGCAAACCAGTGACTTCACTCTGCTATTGCTCATGCCAGATGGTATTGGCTTTATGTTGCATGTAGGAGATTTGATCCTCAATGCGTATAGGCAGCATATCGATGGGGTTATCACCAATGACTCTCCTCGCAAGGGCATCAGCACACTCGTTACCATGAATACCCACATGGCTTAGCACACACGTGAAAGTTATGGTTGAGCCCGATGTTGAGGCTTGGTGTAGCGATACACGTAGGCTTCGTATTAGAGGATCATCAGAATATGTATCCCAAACTGTCTCGATGGAGTGAATCGCTACAGATCACATAATTTCCAACTCCCAACAACTGGCAGTTTCGAACAGCCCACAGTTCTGCTGTGAACACAGACGCGACAGGTGGTTGAATACGAGTTTGTTCTTTGGCTAATGCTTGGTTCACATAGTGTGATACGGGTAGCATGATGCTATTATAGGTAGGTAAATATGCTTCTAATGAGAAGAAAATATGCCAGGGAAACCACAGGTAAGTGTTTAGGGAGCTTAAGGTGGGTAAAAATGGAGAAAACATAAGTTGGTTGTTCAGTTAATGCCTATTTCTTATCCCTTGATAGAGGAGGTTTGATATCGAGAGGTGCTTAATTTCTATGGGCATACAAATTTCGTATTCCCCCAAATATGTATGCCCATAGAAATTATGCACCTCTCGACATCAAACGCTTATATCGAGGTATGTGAACTAAGCTTTAACTGAACAACCAACTTATGTTCTCAATTGCACCAAACTTTTTATTACGGAAATCTGTTTCGTGACATTCTAAAATGATTCCTGGATTTCAACATTTATAATCTCAAAAGGGCAATGAGTATCTCTAAGCAAACCACCAGAACGAGTTCTGAAATGCTGATCCTCCTTTTTTGGAAGACAGGGAACAGCTAATTATAGATGGCTCCCTAGCAGTATTGCCCCAAATTAATTAGTCTTGGTCACAGCCTGGTCAATTTTTCAAAGTTTGACCATTTATCGGAAGTTAAGAAACTTTCTTCTCTGGACCCAAGACCCGAGCAGATGACACAGCTCAGGACAGCAGTTTGCTAAAGTGATTGCCAAACTTTGATAACGGAAATAGCGCTAGAAGAAGAAAAACGTACAGAAATAATTGCATAGCATCAAGTTACTCGCTATAAATCCACATTAACCTTGAGAAGGCCAGCAAGAAGCGTTTCACAGGATTTCTCTGAATTGAGAATACGTAAGATGTTGTGCAACGGAAATTAATCTCGTCGCCAAAACATAAAATCCCACATTCCCAATAAATGACGTCTCTAGGTAAACGTGATGAGAGAGTGAAAGCAATGAATGACAGCAGAAAAAATGCTAATGACAATTCAATCCTACGTCGTTTTACGGTTGGTTTCAAACGTCGAAAGCTTCTTCCTCGACAAAACAGTGTCAAACACAGGGGAATCGAAGTGATCGTTACGTTAGGCATTTTTTCTGGCAAATAAAAAAAAAACTTAGCAGGCATTGGATATTCGTTGGGATCATCATGATTGATTCGCAATCGTAAAAAACCGATCTTCGTGGGGTGTCAGTGAGGTTCTAATAATACGTCATATATAATGACGTGAAGACTTTTTTTCTTTTATAGCTTGGTTTAATGGATAATTATCGAAAGAGTTTCTAATATTTCTACTTTCCCAATATGTCCTTATTCCTGCGATTGTTAAATTAAAGCTCTTAGATTGAACTTTAGAAGTATAGCCGCTCAACTCCTAAAAATGTTTGCAAAATTTACCGAATGATTTCGGCGTTTTTATTAGGCAATCTGCTTAAAAAATAGGGTTCTGAACTAACAAGGTCCGCCGCTAGGAGCGCTAGGTCTTTCACTGGAGTTGATCTACCTATCTATTGCAATATTTTACTCTATTCAAACTTAAAGGCCAGATGAAATTAAAGTATCTCACACAAGCTTTAAAAGTAGAAACGGAACTCAGTAGTGTCCATCACAACTGCGGTCATAGACAACGAAAGAAGAGCGAAACGGTAAGTGCTGCGCTCTACCCCGAACTTCTCATGTTCGGAACACCATTCCTTCAACTAAAAGATCTAGGAGGGAGATTTCCAAAAAGGTGTAATATGAAGAGTATCGGATGATTCGAATAGGTCATAGTATGCGGGTTAAACAAGCCAGTAACTTCATAACTTGGGAAACATACATTGGTATTTTAATAAATAAAACATATTTCAATTCGAGGCGTTAGGGAAGTAAAGCGTCTGCGGCAATCCGAGCATTCGAAATTCTAACAGGCCTACAACTTCATTACGTAGGTAGCATAGCTGTTCACGTATATATTTAAGCTGCATTTAAGATGGTTTATTGAATAGTTACCTGACCATATCGTCTATTCAGAATTAATGGTCCATATTTATTCCAATATATATTAGGTACATTGATTGGCATCCTTTTCTTGTATAAAAATAGAAAATCTATTGAAAGATCCATTTTTCAACAAATTGTATAGAAATATTGATTTCTTACGGTTTTCCACAATAGAGACGATCTTTTAAACATACCTGCAACACAATAAATGAAAGCATGTAAGTACAAGCAACAATAAGCAATATATCATGTAAATAAAGACACACAGGCGTATACAGTAGTACTATAATTATGTACACGTAAGTAAAACCTAATTCTTTTCACATAACCGAATTTATTATATTATATTTTGTTACTCTATTAACGGATTAGTGAAGCGTAGTATGTAGGTATTTTATTTGATATTAGTGGCTAAGCCTATGGTTATATACTTAAGACTATGATCTATGAAGATCCTCTTGCTACGTACAGCTAGTAACTGTAGGTAAGTGTTTTAATTAATTACATTAATTTCCTTTTGTTAGATACAAACGAGTGTAAGTAATTGTATTTAGATAATTATCAATAATTACACTGGGTAACACAAAAAAGTGATGTGGAGTAACAAAGAAAGTAACAGTAGACTGGGGTTTTTTCGAGGTCACTGAATCAGAAATTAAAAGCCTTTTTTCCAGATTGGCTCGAATTTCAAAGTTACAGCCCATACGCCTGTTTTTCTTTCACAACTACAAGTATTGCATCGTATTTCCAGGTTTAAACAACCTCACTTTATGTTTTTTGGGGTGCTGAATCCGAATATGAAACCGGATTTTATTCTCTAGGTTCATGTTCAGGTGCTGTTTAGGTTCTTTTAAACCCAGTAAATCAGAAAAATCACCAAAAACAACGTTTTTCAACACATTAAAAGCTATTTTTCGCTAAAATGAAAAACAATAGAAAAAATCCGGTCGCAAATTTGAATTTTACATTAAAAAATCCTACAAAAGAGGTCTGTTTTCAACACTATTGATGGCTAAATATAAATATTAATGTCATTCCAAGCCTTTAAGGGGGTTAGGAAGGTTTACTTGCCGGCGCACCACGAAGTTGTACCCTTCAACACAAACTCATTATTTGAGCACCTTAAGTACAAATAGATTTACTTTGTTATATATCACTGAATTCATTGGAAAATTTACTATCCAAAAAGCTGCACTATTCACTGATTGATGCATTTTTGGGCGCCCGATCGTCAAATAAAATCACCTAATTTTATCGGGGAAAAATCAAGTTTTCCTTCATATTCGCCCCATTACCTGACATCAAATTATTTGAAAGTTCCCCGGCTTTTCTTAATTGTTTCCAATTATAAGAACAACTATGGGGGGCGGGGGGGATTTTGTTTATTGTTAAAATTCTAATATTGGTGTTGATGAGATGAGATAGCATGAAACTATCATTAAAAAATCGACTTTACCGAATCGATACATGTGAAGTGGGACTGTCGTTGGACAGAAACCCCAACACATGTGCCATGGTACGTCCCGTACTGAAAGAATATATATAAGCAAAACATATAGTATGTAATACTGAAAGTTTGAATAAAGTTATTAAAAAAAAAAAAAAAAAAAAATACATCGATACCAAACATACATCGATATCATGCATTGATAGCACAGATCGATACCTTCCCCTCCCGATAATCGAAAGAAAAACTTGTTACCAACAAAATAAAATAAAAATTATCCAATTCAATCCAGTAGATTTTGAGAAAATGGGGTAAACGTGTCGAGAATAGTTCTAGTCATGCAGCATGATCGTATGAGCGAATTTTCGTATATTGTCGTAGGTATATATTATGTTACACTGTTTAGCAAATTTAGGATATTGAGTGAAAAGAAGTTTTTAACTCCCAAATTGATGGCGAAAACTCGTTCTATATAATAATCTGGTATTCTTTGTTACTACACTTCACTTTTTTGTGTTACCCAGTGTTATCTATAGACCTGTGACCTGCTTAGAAGGTCTAATACAGAAGAAGCAATCCCATTGTGTAATAATTAGGAGCGCAATCAATACTGATCTGTGAAATAGTAATAGCTTCGGATGCAATTGCATCCACCCTATCTACTTATCAACCAAATTGGATCAGAGAGCTCTGAAATAATCCTAAACACTATACAGCAATATTCTCGGATAGATAACCTGATCGGGGTAGCTTGCTATATAAAGTTACAGTCTGCAAGAGCCATTAATATGGAAGGTGGGTACATTAAATGGTGGCAAATCTTGAATTCAATTCAATTCAATTTTATTGTATAACCCGTAGGCATTACAAGGAGTTCCTTAAATACATATTAAAAATAGCACATGATATCTTGCCTTCATTTCTGCCTGATCAAACAATGTTAGACTTTTACATATGATGTATCAAATAATTACTTATATATGTCTACATAATTTAAATACGAGCACTCGTATAATAAATGAGCACTGCATAGTTAACATAGATCACAATCAATAATGCCTACACTCCACTGCCAAATTTCAATAATAATCCCGAGTCATTGCCAGAATTTCCAAAACGGTGTTAATGTTCGTTCTGTCTCTTGTAGATTTTCATCTTCTTCTTGTCCTGTTTTCTGGAAATGTTGGGAGGGGACGGAGGAGGAGTATTCAGATTAATCTCCACTTCTGACTCAGTAGATGTAGAATCCCCCAACGTAGTTCGCCCATAGTGAATGATAAGTTTTAACACAGAATGTGTTTTAGCCATGGACTAACTAGCCGAAAATGGAACGCGGGATGGGAACGAAATGTGTGACGGATGATTTTCACGTACAACCGAGCCGTTGGTAGGGAAATGGAATTTCCGCCATTTTAATCGCACAGAAATCGTTCACCATTCGTTGGAAAGCTCTTGATTTATCACGAATTTATTTCGTATTTTTTTTCGTAGTTTCATACTATAACTATATAAATTGATGTTATAAATGAATAGTAAACAATGACGCTTGTTTGGTTGTCACTTGGTTGCGCGACAACGCAATTTTCGTAGTTTCATACTATAACTATATAAATTGATGTTATAAATGAATAGTAAACAATGACGCTTGTTTGGTTGTCACTTGGTTGCGCGACAACGCAAACACATTCTGTGTTTCAATAATTTCGTCCGAAGTATGTAAATAGAGGTAACCGGGGGTCCAGGGGGCTTGCCCCCTGGCGAGACGCGGAGCGCCGAGTTTTGTATGATCAAGACAGTTTCTTGGCTGTTAGCAGTTTCTTGCGACACAGCATACACCTGCGAATTCAAAACACTTGTATGTTATTCAAAATGTAGTTGCAGTTTTGGAGTTTGGTTGTGATTACGTCTAGGCGTTGAATTTCCTGATGAATCTCGGAGGTTGATATTCTCGTAGTTGCAATTATTCAACGCGACACCGGTCGGCTCTTTGAGTGCTGCTGACTAAGGAATACGGTATTCGGTTGAGTGGATAGTCCTTTCCCTTCGGTTAACAACAAATCACCAACCAAACTCGCAAAAATGACCTTTTCCAGAAATTTACCCGTTAAAAATTTATGAAAATTGTTATTGCATAGAGTTAATCAAAGAGCAACCATAAAGAAAAGTCCAGTCATGCAGCATGACCCAATGAGCGAATTTTTTAAGGAATCTTCGACATTTCAGTCGCTATTGATCGTGTACAGTAATTTTAGTTTATGATTTTGATAGACAAACATGGAATGAAATTATTAAAAATAATTAGGAGGTACTCATACTTTATTATTCAGTAGTAATACTGAATTTGGACAATGTTTCATGCAAATATTACCGATTTTTACAACTAGCGAACGGCATTTTTTCGATTTTTGACTGATTTTTCAACTTTGAAATTTTTGAAAACTTGATACATATTCTTATAGGAAATTTTACGCTGATTCCGAATATACCACATGTTCGTATGCTGAAAAAATTATTTCGCACAACAAATCGCAAAAAACAGGCTACTTTGAAATTTTCGACTACATTTTTGAAAATTTCAACCCGGAAATGTAATCCGATCATGCTGTCCAACGAACTTGAACTTTCGTTTTGTGTCCTTAACATTTTAAAATTTGTTTGATGTTTCTAGCACAATTCTACGGACAGTTATCGTCTGGATTGACACATACATAATTACATACATACATAAAAAAATGCGTTAAACTTCAGAATATGATTCAGAATAGCCTGAAACGGATTTCTGCATAACATTTTTTCAAAAATTCACATTCGACAAATTTTGAGGCGAGAGCAATAGCTTAATTTTCTTCAAAAATTCGATAAAACAAAAACTGAAACGAAATTCACAATACAACCCTGCTAAATCAACACTTAATACGGAGCTTGCAAAAAACACGTGCGTTCGGCTCGGCTACCTGACTGGAACGTGAAATAGTAATAGCTTCGGATGCAATTGCATCCACCATATCCACTTATCAACGAAATTGGATCAGGGAGCTATGAAATAATCCTAAACACTATACAGCAATATTCTCGGATAGATAACCTGATCGGGTAGCTTGTTATAGAAAGTTACAGTTTGCAAGGGCCATTAATATGGAAGGTGGGTACATTAAATGGTGACAAATCTTGAACTCGACGCGTTATTTACTGCATTGATTATGGGATCCGAGAATGCACCCTTAACGACCCCAATGAAATCCGTCAACTGCCTCAGCCGATCGAATTACCGGCCGTATTATTTCAGCGTCCGGAAACCGTTGCGTCACCTGCTCTCCGTTTTTTTGCCGCCCAGTTGATAAAATCGAGATTGAGAAGTTGTTTGTTGCGGCGCGAAGAGGATTTTCAGAATCAGTTCGTAACTCGCTAAAAATAATCAACACTTGACATTGGATTAGAATCACAATATTTTTACATTTGTTTTAAGTGGGCTTTAAGTGAGCTAATAGTAATTTTTCAATTTTCGCACCTCTACCATAAGGGTCATTAGCGGCATTGAACAAGGGGGGCCAAGCTATCCCTCCACCACCGAACGGAGTGCCATCAAAAGGACTCCACTGGCAAATCGGAGGAGGAAAAAATAAGGGGTACAGTAATGACCACTGTTTAGCCCCTAGAGCGGATAAAAAATAACAATAAATCCTCAAAAATAAAATAATACAAGGACTAGATTTAGAATAGGCTAATAACTAAATATATGTTACAATATATAATCGCCAAAGAGAAATAAAACTATGACTGGAATGTACAAAAATATTTAACAGATCAGATATCACAGTTCGTAGTAGAGCTCAGCGGCTCTTGGGTACGACAACAGAGACTGGACCTTGTCTGGTCCAGATAAAACACCAACCCACTGAGGCCAGTCCTCCAGGAAGTGGCGGATGGTCAGATCCGCACACAACATTTCAATCTCCTGCTCTAAGAAGGTGTCTGTGAGTAAGACGGGTATGGCCAGTGGCAACCAAGTTGATCACTATTCGGTCCCTCCTTGGAAGTTGGGTTACGAATAGGCCCACCGGGCACATGCAGAACAGTGACCTCACTCTGCTATTGCTCATGCCAGATGGTATTGGCTTTATGTTGCATGTAGGAGATTTGATCCTCAATGCGTATAGGCAGCATATCGATGGGGTTATCACCAATGACTCTCCTCGCAAGGGCATCAGCACACTCGTTGCCATGAATACCCACATGGCTTAGCACACACGTGAAAGTTATGGTTGAGCCCGATGTTGAGGCTTGGTGTAGCGATACACGTAGGCTTCGTATTAGAGGATCATCAGAATATGTATCCCAAATTGTCTCGATGGAGTGAATCGCTACAGATCACATAATTTCCAACTCCCAACAACTGGCAGTGCCGAACAGCCAGTGTCACTGCCCACTGTTCTGCTGTGAACACAGACGCGACAGGTGGTTGAATACGAGTTTGTTCTTTGGCTAAAGCTTGGTTCACATATTGTGATACAGGTAGCATGATGCTATTATAGGTCATACTGGGTATTGCCATGAACACCCACATGGCTTGGCACCCACAGGAAAGTTATGGTTGAGCCCGATGTTGAGGCTTGGTGTAGCGATACACGTAGGCTTCGTATTAGAGGATCATCAGAATATGTATCCCAAATTGTCTCGATGGAGTGAATCGCTACAGATCACATAATTTCCAACTCCCAACAACTGGCAGTGTATTTATGGTGTATTACTGGTGTATTTATGCTGCTATTCGTCTCCCATTACCAATTGCAATGGGGAACTTTCATGTGTTGGAATAATACACTTTAGGCCTCAAATTTGGATTCAGCGGACTTGAAAACTGATTAGTGAAAATTTCCAACTCAAAATACCGTTAAATGGGTAAGAAGATCACGCGTGACGCAGTATAGCAAGAGAGCTGTGGGTTACCAGGCGAGTGGGAGCCATGACGTCATCGAACAAATGAATTTCAAGAACCACTTCTTGAATTTCATGAATCCATGACAACGCCAAACTTGGCATTTTCCCTTGCAGTTTCGGTTTTGAGTTTCGGCCAGGCTTTTCTCGATTTCGACCACTGTGCGGAGCCTCTCTAGGACAGTTACAACATACGAGTAATTATAACGTACGGAATCACCCTAATATCCTGAGTGTGTTGTGATACTTCCAAATCGACCAACGATGCTGACATTTAAAACGGAGCCTCTTAGGGCCAGATATTGATATAATCATATAATTACAACGTGCCAAACAACCTTCATCAGCTGAATGAGCTGTGAGGTCAGTTTCTTTCCTTTTCGCCCTACTGTGCGGAAATTTGAAAAGGAGCCTCTCATGGAAAGATAAACTATAATTACTCCCACTCTGATTCAGCTGAGTGAGCCCTGAGGCGAATTTCTCTTCTAATCTCCTTACAACATTAAAATTTGAAACGGAGCCTCTTCAGGACAGTTAGAATATAATTATAATGGGCGGAAACACCTTAATCTTCTGAGTGAGGTGTGATACCAATGTCTTTCCTAATAGACCCACGTTGCTGAAATTTGTAAAGGAGCCTCTCAGGGACAGCTAGATGTAATCATATAATTACAACGTGCCAAACTGCCTTCATCATCTGTGAGGTCAGTTTCTTTCCTTATTGCCCTACTATGCTGAAATTTGTAACGGAGCCTCTCAGGGAAAGATAGATGTAATCATAATTATAATCACAACGTGCCAAACTGCCTTCATCATCAGTGAGGTAAGTTTCTTTCCTTATCTGTGCTGAAATTTGAAAAAGAGCCTCTCAGGAATAGATACACCGTCATTAAAACTCTCGGAACCACTCTGTTCAGCTGAGTGAGCTCAGGCAAATTTCTCTCCTAAATCGCCCTACGGTGCTAACGTTTGAAACAAACCCTCTTTGACAAACGTATAATGTAGTTAGAACACGTGGAGTCACCCTGATCAGCTGAATGAGCTCAGAACCAGCGAGATTAATAATTATTATCCTAATCGACCTAGGATGCTGAAATTTGAAACGGAGTCATTCTGGAACATGAAGAATTGAATTACTACGTACAAAACCACCTTGATCGGGTGAGTCATTTGAAAAATGTGTCTGTGATTACGAATAATATTATTTCACATTTCTGGCATAGGACATATTCATGATCCTTTGTTTTTCCAAAAGTCCAGTCATGCAGCATGACCCCATGAGCGAATTTTTGAAGAAATCTTCGACATTTCAGTCGCTATTGATCGTGTAGAGAAATTTTAGTTTATGATTTTGATAGACAAACATGGAATCAAATTATTAAAAATAATTAGGAGGTACTCATACTTTATTATTATTAAACTAATCTTGTAGATTTAAATACAAATGTAGGTAAATATTCATAGATTTCGATGTCCAATGTGGTCAGTATTGAAGGCAGTTGAAATCTTAACAGTATCATATCATAACATCATCAAATCTTGACATAAAATAAAATAAACTCATCAGTTGTGATTACTTTTTTTAACAAGCAACTACTACCTACGTTTTAAACAGCATGGTTCTAGGATTGGTTATACAGGGATACTTCCATAAGAGTAGTTCAATCTGAATTTGGACAATGTTTCATGCAAATATTACCGATTTTTACAACTAGCGAACGGCATAACTTCGATTTTTGACTGATTTTTCAACTTTGAAAATTTTGAAAACTTGATACATATTCTTATAGGAACTTTTACGCTGATTCCGAATATACCACATGTTAGTATGCTGAAAAAATTATTTCGCACAACAAAGCGCAAAAAACAGGCTCTTTTGAAATTGTTGACTACATTTTTGAAAATTTCAACCGGAAGATGTTATCTGATCATGCTGGCCAACGAACTTGAACTTTCGTTTTGTGTCCTTAACATTTTAAAATTTGTTTGAAGTTTCTAGCACAATTCTGCGGACAGTTATCGTCTGGAATTACACATACATACATACATATATACATATATATATACATACATACATACACACATACATACAATTAAAAATGCGTTAAACTTCAGAATATGATTCAGAATAGCCTGAAACGGATTTCTGCATAAAATTTTTTCAAAAATTCACATTCTACAACTTTTGAGGCGAGAGCAATAGCTTAATTTTCTTCAACAATTCGCTAAAAGGAAAAACATTTTGTATTATTTTTTGAAGCTCACAGTTCCAATACTTTCCCATTCTTTGTACTACAGATGAACTGGAAAACTCTATTTGTCGAAGATCGGTTGAATCAAGTAACAATATACCTTCCTATTTTTATTACCAAACAAAAGGAAACCCGCAAGATCACTGTGTAGCGGGCGAAATGCCAGCATTGCGTCAAGCCCACGCAAACGGGAGAAGTAAACACGATTCAATTAAAATAAGGAATTCTATTTCAAGGCGCGATCAAAGGATGGATTTAAATATCAATATCATAAAAGTCTTGGTATAGACTGACACTATTTACAGTAACACCTTAATCCAAGACTTCTGTTATTAAATGCAATATTACCAATTTTAAGGTGATGAATTATTCATTCCCGTCGAGGATTAGTTGTATTTTGAATCAAGAAAATATCTATCACGCGTGTTGAGGCCTGTCGAGTGAAAAAATGTAAATCAGGCGTCAAGCTCGTGTTCGATTCGTAGATGTCCTTGGAAGGAAAGATTCCTCGGCAACTTCGAGCCATTTTATAAATTAGCACGGATATTCGAAAATATAGGGCTATTGCAATGACTCAAAAAGTACTCCGCCATGCAGCATGACTTAGATAGATAGATAGATGCTTTATTGTGTTAAAAACAAGTTTTTTCACAAGAGTTCGCATACATGGAAATAAACTACTAATACTAATAATAAAATGAAATACAAACTTCTTTAAATTCAGATAAAATACATAAGAAAAAGAAAAAAGAAATTCTTGCTCAAAATTGAAAATTTAGCTCAACAGCCAATATTGTAAGGCACAAAGAGAAGAATTAAAGATGAAAAGATGAGGCACATAACATAAAAATCAATCTAGACGAAAAAACCTTCGTTTATAGTAAATGCCCGTTGTCGTAAAACAGTCTGCAAAAATCCTACTAATTTCCCCACCTCTTTCCTATCGTTGCATAGGAGAACTGAGCGGAAAACGGATTCATTTAAAAAAGGGGGCTTCAAAGTATTTAAAGCGTTCGAAGGTATAAAGTTTGCAGGAAGATATGAGGTGGTACAGCGTATTGCATATCGGGCAACTTGTGGAACTGTCAAAGCGGTTTACTATTCCATGAAGGATCACTCGGCAAAAAGAGGGGTTCGCACACCTTATTTGGCACAGAAGTCTTTTTGTAAATAACGAGTAGTCATTCTCGAGGTACAATGCACTCTGCCGGGGGCTAAAAGGAGAATTTCGTGGGCAGTAACTGAAGGAAGACGAAGAGGACCTCTCCAAATCAGCCTGATATAGTTTATTGAGGAAGGCGTCTAAGAAATCCTGCTTTTTGGTTTATTATTTCCAATAATAAGCCTATGTGATCGTGTAGCAAAAAATTTTTATAATCCCCCCTCAAACTTTGTCACTTTACGTTTCAAGGTACGTAGAATCCAAATTTGAAATGTCCGTCCGCCGTTCGCCGTCCGCCGTTCGCCGTCCGGGCCATAAAAGGCCTAAGAATTGACTTAAAAAACCCGTTCTTTCGCACATAGACTCCATTTGGGGTCTAGTTGGTCCTAACGTTTAACCATCCCGATCGCTTTACTCGCATAGATGCTATGGGCCAAAAACGGGCAAAAAAGTGTCTTTTTCGACGCGCGCACGCCTGGCACGCTTGGCAGGGGGTCACGGTGGGTGGTGAGGGGGGGGGGGGGAGGCGGGGGGTGGAGTGAGAGGAGGCGCCGGCGCCGCGGCTTGTGGTGGGTACGGCGCCGGCGTTCGTTCGAGGCATGAATATGTTTTTTTCAAGGTCATCTTTGTGGTTAATACCAAAGCTTTTCATACGCATATTTAATAACATATCCTCTCGACTTTTCGTACGTACTTAGATAATGATATTATTAAGGCAATAACTATTTGAATAGATTGGAGCTCAAATCGAGAAATATAAACATGCGTATATAATTATAGAAGTATAGGTTGTGGCAACTCGAAGTAGGACACGCCGAGGAGTCTGGACGGGCCTTATGACGTCGCTAGCCAACTAAAACTACGATCATACTCAATTGAAAAAATAATAAACCTTTGTGAAATAATTTGCAGCGTTTTTCCCTTAATTATGGTGAGATCTCTGGATACCCACAAACTTTCCAGATTTGCATCTTCAAGGATGCTCTTAGTTGCAAAACCCAATTGAATTTTGGATCGGGAAAACTTTGGGTGAGTGACTACAATCTTTCAAAGCAAATTCTGGGAAGTCTGTCTTGAGGCATGGCCAGGAGTTTACTCGCCTTGGCTATTAAGAATTTTATGTGACTAAGGCCAAGTTCCAATCTAACCATGTAATCTGCCGTGTTAAGCGCTGAACCCATAAGTGACTTGAAGGCCCTAACCTGAACACGTTCCAGGATTTCCGCGTATTGAGAGGCCCACACTTCAGAGCCATAGAGCATAGTACTCACTATAGCCCCCGAGAAGAGCCCATACCAAGCTTCCGGGGATGCGGCTTGAGTTTTGACAATAACCGGCCAGATGCAGCATGACTTATAAAGCGCATTTTCAAAGAGAAATTGTGGATAACATTAAATTAGGCACTTAAATTCTGATCATTGAGGCCACCCATGTCCTGAATAAAACAGCCGTGTGAAGAGATCGCAACAAAATTTTAGAACACGCAGCCAAACGCCAAAATTTGGTCAAATATGGGCAATTTCATCTAAAAATCTATTTTCTCACTTATGAATATTACAGATCTGGGAGGGGTCGCAATAGGCTCAACACTGAAAAATACTTCGACTGTGACACGCCCGCACGCCCTTTTGTCATAAATCCGATTTTTCAAAGCATTTTTTGGGTCATTAAATGTAAATTTGAGCCTGAAATTCTGGAGCTTTCGGTTTCTCTTGAGCTCCGAATAGGATTTTGGTTTATTGTTTCCAATAATAAGCCTATGTGATCGTGTAGCAAAAAATTTTTATAACGCCCCCTCAAACTTTGTCACTTCACGTTTCAAGGTGCGTAGAATCCAAATTTGAAATGTCCGTCCGCCGTTCGCCGTCCATAAAAGGCCTAAGAATTTACCTAAACAACCCGTTCTTTCGCACATAGACTCCATTTGGGGTCTAGTTGGTCCTAACGTTTAACCATCCTGATCGCTTTACTTGCATAGATGCTATGGGCCAAAAACGGGCGAAAAAGTGTCTTTTTCGAGATTTTGAGTGTTAGACTTACGAACGTACGCACGCCAGGCACGCTTGGCAGGGAATCACGGTGGGTGGTGAGGGGGGTGAGCGGGGGGTGGAGTGAGAGGTGGCGCCGCGGCACCTTGTGGTGGCTGGAGTGACCGGGGCGTAGCAGAGGGGTGTACGAGAATGGATATTTATTACTTTTACGTGTTATACACATATAATACACCGCGGCACCATGAGGTGGGTACAGCATTCCTTCGAGGCATCAATTCCTACGCATATTTAATAACATATCCTCGACTTTTCGTATGTACTTAGATAATGATATTATTAAGGCAATTACTATTTGAATAGATAGGAGCTCAAATCGAGAAATATAAACATGCGTATATAATTATAGAAGTATAGGATGTGGCAACTCGAAATAGGACACCCTGAGGAGTCTGGACGGGCCTTATGACGTACGCAAGCCAACTAAAACTACGATCAAACGTAATTGAAAAAATAATAAACCTTTGTGAAATAATTTGCAGCGTATTCTATTCGTGCAACAAATAAACCGCTCGCTAACCGGTAAAATTTTTCGCGCATGCGCAACGCTCCATTTCTATTTGTAATTCCTCCCACTCAACAACGACTCAGCGTTGCAAAAACTCCCTACTCTCTACTATGACTTGTTTTAACTAAATCAAAATTTAAACGAGTTTAGAAATTCAATTGCCGAGGGTTATTTCAGTACCTATGGCGACAAATTTCACCGTAAAATTGGAAACTGGGACACCGTTGGAAAGCTGATGAGATAAATACGTTATTAACTTGTTAGTCCGCTCCGTAGAGAACGGTTCTCCAATCGTAAAACACCATCAACTTTTTTATGAGAAAATAAAATTTTGAATCTCGAGCGTGAGACTAATTTCTGTAAATGAACCGGATAATCAACGCTCTTTCCAACGGTACACTCAATTTTAATTTTACGGTATACTTTAACAGAATTATAGCTATTTTAACGAAAAAAGGTAGATTTTTAAAATCTTTTTCCTTGGCTGATAACAGAGGTTTATTATTGAAAATAATTTAATACAATTTTCAGTAAGCTGTCATTGAAAAAAGCGTTAGAAAAAAAAAGAAATTCTTTGTTATCGTTATCATCGGATACTGGCAGCATGAATCCTATCTAGGTACATAGGTATCAAAGTTCAGTTGAAATTTTTCCTTGGGGGGGAAAAACAATAGATGTTCATTAGAGGTTAGAGGTTCATTGTTGTTTAACGCTGTTTAACGCAGAAGATAAATCATCAGTTGTCCATGCATATTTTGTAGAAGTACATTGCGGTAGTACCTCATTGATTTCTACCAAGCCTTTACTTTTCGAGTTAATAATAATCCAAAGTGCCGGAGCGTTGCATTTTGTGTGGAGAAAAAATAGTGTCGCGAATTCGTTGACCCCCAGCCAAAAGACTTATCCATGTCAAAAAATGCACTGTAGTTCAATTCAATTCAATTTTATTGTACATATAACCCGTAGGTATTAAGCTGCGTTTACACTAGCGAAACTTCCTCGCGAAACAGTTGCGCGAAACATCCTCGCGAAACTTCCTCGCTGTGAGAGAAGTTTCGCACCTCCCAAAACAGAGTGCAACTCAGAGCGAGACGTTGCGCGAGTAGGGTGAGCCGCCTCACCAAGCTCAAGATTTCAAGCTATCCTCCTGGTTCATTTGACTCGCGAAACAATAAAGCTGCGTTTACACCAGCGAGTTTGTTTCGCGCGAAACACTTTGATGCGCGGACGAAAACCGACTGCCCTCCGGCTCACAGCGAGCGTCCTCACCCCGAAACGTTTCGCGAGTGGGGGGGCGTCTACATGGGCGAGTTTGCCTCGCGCAACGTCCTCGCGCAACTGTTTCGCGAGGAAGTTTCGCTAGTGTAAACGCGGCTTTACAAGGAGTTCCTTAAATACATATTAAAAAACAGCACATGATATCTTGCCTTCATTTCTGCCTCGACGAAATGTAGACTTTTACGTATGATGTCTCAAATAATTACTCATTTACGTCTACATATTTTACGTATAATAAATGAGCACTACATAGTTAACATAGATCACAATCAATTATGCCTACACTCCACTGCCAAATTTCAATAATAATCCAGAGTCATTGACAAAATGTCCAAAGGTGTTGATGTTCGTTCTATTTCTTGTAGATTTTCATCTTCTTCTTCAACTGTTTTCTGGTAATGTTGGGAGGAGACGGAGGAGGAGCATTCAGATTAATCTCCCCTTCTGACCCAGTAGACGCAGAATCCTCCAATGTACTTCGTCCATAGTGAATGATAAGTTTTTTTTTTCCATCAACCAGTAGTTCATCTCCAATCAGGACGGCATGCTTCCCGTCTTTTCTTGCTTGAAACAACTTGGACAAGAGATGCTTCCTAAATTCCCGTGTTCGTCTGTTGTAGAAATCGGATGTATTAAATTGGGATCCCTTGAACTTGTAAATGTTAGGCGTACATTCGGATGGATAGATCCGCACACAACATCTCGAGCTTCTGTACTAAGCAGGTGCCTATGAGTAAGAAGGGTATGGCCAGTGGCAACCCGGTTGATCATTAGTCGATCCCTCCTTTTTAAGTAAGTTTAAGAAGGGGCTCACCGGGCTCAAGTCCTGAAGGACACAAGACATCCACGTAGACCAGTGACCTCACCCTGCCATTGCTTATGCCAGATGGAATTGCCTTCATGTTGCATGTAGGAGATTTGATCCTCTATGCATATAGGCAGCATATCGCTGGGGTTTTCACCAATGACTCTCCTCGCAAGGGCATCAGCAAACTCGTTGCCATGAATACCCACATGGTTCGGTACCCATATAAAAGTTATGGTTGAGCCCAATGTCGTGGCTTGGTGTAGCCATCCACGCAGGCTTTGTATTAGTGGATCATCAGAATATGAGTCCCTAATCGCCTCGATGGTACTTAGTGAATCGATGCAAATCACATAATTCCCAACTCCCAATAATCAGCAGTGTCGAACAGCCAGTGCCACTGCCCATAGTTCTGCTGTGAACATCTAGTTATTGATAATGTTATTTTCTATTTTTGAAGTACACTATTTTTGTAATGTATTGTATGAAGTGTAAATATACAAATATACAATATACAAATCTCTTCAATTATTGAGTAGTTCACTGTAAAAGGCTGTTCCAGTACGGAAGCTTCTAGCACGCAGGGAGGCCAGGTAGGCAAGCAAACGCTGACGCGAGGGAATTGCTTCCACTTATGCGCTTCCCCCCCGTTGTTTTCCGAGTGAATAATCAAAATCACCCGAAGGCGAAGAGAGTTGAGTCATCAGGCTGCAGTGAGGTCAACCTGCCGAGAGAACACCTCTCTCCCCGTCCTACTCGCCCCTCTCCTCGCCGGCAGAAGGAAAGTAATTATCCCGCGAACCCCAAACATTCGCTATCCGGAACATGCGATGGGAACATGCAGCGTCGCATGTGATACCGTATCGCACGTGATGCGGTGACGCACGGGGGTTGCACCAGTCCGTTTTACTTAATAAACGAATTAAACCATCACATGCACATAAATCATCGCCATACCTATCTTCAATGGAGTATTTCAAATCGCAATAATCACCCTTCACCAACAACACACGCAAAATTTTTCCTTGTGGACGGGAACCATTTCATTTCAAATAGATTAATGTTTAATATTTTGCTTAATTGAATTGTTTTTGTGGAGAAGACCTTACCACACCTTCACTTCATTCCAATCTACCTATCTAATCAATAAATCAAGCAGAGTAAGGGCCCGTTTATCAATTACAGCGTTAACTTGTAGACAAACCTCAGGTTACCTAGGAGAAACCTAGAGGTTACCGCAACCTATCGAACAAATTTGGTAGGTCCAAATGATGTCAAGATCTACCCACTATGAGCAACGATGTCAACAATCGGGAATGGGGTCGGAACTAATAAAGCGCCTCTATCGCCGAGCTTTCGAAAAATTTATTTTCTTCTTCAGGGCTCAAGGGCTCCTAGTGCTGATGAGAAGTGCCACCCCTCATCCTCACAGTCAATACAGAAGAAGGAAAACCAAAAGAAGAACAATCCAGGCTATTGCAGGTAATGTGAAAATGAAAATAAGCACCAGCTATCAACAACTACTGAATAAATATCTGTATAAAACAACTATTATAACAATTCAACAAATATATATCATTAGGCATAGGCTTAAACAAATAAATATATGTATGTATAAATAAATATAGGCAGGAACAAATTGTTTTCAAAACAATGATGAATGGTGAATTGTGGTATTTATTTGTTTAAGCCTATGCCTAATGATATATGTTTGTTGAATTGTTATAATAGTTGTTTTATACAGATATTTATTCAGCATCGTCGTTTCTTTCGATAGTCGTAAACAGGTGTGAAAATAGACATCATCGAGATAAAATAATTAAAATAATCCGGGCGTGGACGAACCGTATAAGGTCTTCGTTCGTATTCTAGAAATTGAACGATTTCCTCATCCGAAAAATCGGAATCAATCAAGTTAACATCGTTGTACATTATGATTTTATATTATTATAATATATATATTATATTATTATTACTATTACACGTTCTAACCTCTCTACAAAACGTTATCCACCGTATAAATTGCTAACTGAGGGAGATGAGTCTCAGGTAAGGATACCAAGCAGATAGCTGTATCTTGCAGGTCAATTGCCTAAATTGCCATTATTGACTAAATTTTAAAGTTCGGCAGCGTGTTCTAAAATTTTCTCCGCGATCTCGTCACACGGCTGTCCCCTCACTTTTATTCAGGACATGGTTGGCCTCAATGATCAGAATTTAATTCCCTCATTTAATGCTATCCAAAACTTTTCTTTGAAAATTCGCTCCATTATTCAGGCTGCATGACTGAGTACTTTTATTTAAAACTTTCAACATAATTTTGGTTTGTGTTTGATTTTGATTGAGTTCAGTGAAAAGTACAAGCATTCACCAAAACGTTTTCTCTTTCAAGTAAAGAATGTCGTAAGCAATGTGCACCTATGTAATGAAAATGGCAATGAACTTACCCGTGGAAATACACACTTATTGAATTGAATTGAATGTCGTCAATATGACTGTGAATTGCAAAACGACTTGCGGACACCGGTTTAGACTGAAATGTGTTTATGTGTCGGTCAATATAATACATCTGACCTTGCATTTGAAGATTTAAAAATCTATTATTTCCCCAAAAAATCACGTTTTACAAAATAAAAAGTTTGTAAAACTACACTTTGAGTACTATTTTCAGAAAGAATAGGATCGCCATACATTTGAGCGCTACCAATTATAAATTGATGAAATAATACGAAATTTTGCCCAACTGGTTTGCACGCCTGGGACATCTTCGTATAATAATCACATATTAGAGAGTTTCCTAGTAGATCCGTAAAACACAACACGTCGTGCGGTATAAAAAATCCGGCGCCGTAACTCTGACGCGATGAGTTACGGTGACGCATCCTTTCGTACAGATACGTTAACGGATCGCAATTCGGAAGAAACGTAATCGACTAAAATAACCTCCTTTCACGGACTCAAATAACCTCCTAGGGATAATTTCCTCCTTCCATGGATTTAGCGTTACAACTAGATCCGTTAAGGACTTGACGTGACTTTAAGGTGCGGTGAATGTTTCCCGCTACCGCACGCCGTATTGAGACCGACGGATCTCGAAGAACGCTCTATTACATCCCACCGTGCTTCATTCTTGATTTTGTTTCCAAGATTGTGGGATCGCTCGCCTTGACATGGAATGTCCATCCAATTTTAAATTAATTCAACCATTGTCTCTATAATTACCTTTTGATTACTATAGAAACTGGGTTAATTACCAGAAGATGTTTATATTATCTTATGTTGTTTTCTTATCCTGAAACTGATTTGCCGCCTCTCAGAGTGCAAAGAACCTGACAATCCCGCAGCAAACAGAAAATTACCTTCCCGCTCCAGTCACACTAGCGTGATTTCTCACTAATTGTTTCTCACTAAACGTTTAGTTTCAGCTGTAAACCTTTTCCGGAGTCTCATTTCTATTTGTTTGATTGCCCGTTCGCGTGAGGGGAAGCGTTTAGGAGGTAAAGCGATGTTTAGTTGGAAGGAGATGTTGTGTTTTGAACGCCTAGACCTTTTTTCCTCGGTAGACGAATCGAAAAATGTCATTGGTTCTTCTCAGTGAGTGAACGACCTCTATTGGGGCGAGCAACAACAATTCCGATACCGAACGTTTCCATCCGGTAATGGAAAACTGTTAAGTTCACTATTGAACCCTAACGCATATCAATAAAATTTAAATTGAAAAACAAAATGTGTTTCTTCACGTAATTTAAAATGCTGTTATATCCAATTTTGATGGCATTTTTGGTGATTTTGAGGATCAGTTTAGAATAACTACCTATAGATTTAATACTATTTAATGTGCATGCGCATACGTGAAAGTATTGGCTCATCAATATCTCCGTCAAAGGTTATTATTCTTATTAAAGGTGATTATTCCTCAAGATGAAATTTCTAAGCTGTGCAAGAATTTCCTTACCAGGTCCTTATTTATACAACCTAATGGTCGAAAAACTAGGGATCGATTCTACAACTTATTTGCAACAATAAGTTCCTCCTAGAGATTTTTTTTAACGCTTAGTTTTCGAGTAATTCAATATTTAAGATTTTAACACAGAATGTGTTTTAGCCATGGACTAACTAGCCGAAAATGGAACGCGGGATGGTAACGAAATGTGTGACGGATGATTTTCACGTACAACCGAGTCGTTGCTAGGGAAATGGTACTTCGTCGTTTTTCATCCTACAAAATTCGTTGACCATTCGTTCGAAAGCTCTCAATTTATCCAACAATATTATGTTAACTACTGCGAAGTGCGTGTCCAACAAACTGAGTTAGATAGATAGATAGATAGATATATGGTTTATTGACAAGATGGCAAAAGAAGAATAAATGTACATCCCAATGAAAATGTCAACCTACTGTCAGCAGTGGGCAAGCCCGTGGCGCTGACAGGTGTCGTGACTCGACAACATGACAGAAGTTCGCGAACCAAAATTACCTTAAATTAACTAGATCTTAATTTATAATCTTATATAATACTACTAAAATCTCTTAAATCTTAAATAATACTACTAGTGTAAATACACAAAGTTAAATAAAATGTATTCTTATATATTACATAAATATTCATTTTTATTGTATTTTATTACATTAATTTTATTCATCTTTCTACATCATACATAAATGCTGACCAAAATCCTATCCAGACCGGCATACCCTACTGAAATTAGCCAGGTGTAAATGAGCCTTTTGTATGCGTCTCTTCTAAAAAGGGAGCATGGTTATATAAATAATTGTTTACACACAGGTGATCATTCTCAATAATTGATATTGTGAACATGATTGCAACCGCTTGTTAATTTCTGATGATTTCATTGAGCTTGTGTTTCGATGATTTGATTCATAGCAGGTGATCTGAGTATTACGAAAACGGTTTGATTTGTGAAGCGGAGGTTAAATAATTTGAATAGGTAATTTCTATACTTTACACTCTAGGAAGCTGTAATTTCGTTTGTAGCCTCTTTAGGACATTTACTTGACGATGCTCAGGGTCCGGATCAGATGTGTGGCTCTTAAAGCTAATTTCTATGCTTTACACTCTAGGAAGCTGTAATTTCGTATGTAGCCTCTTTAGGACATTTACTTGACGATGCTCAGGGTCCGGATCAGATGTGTGGCTCTTAAAGCTAATTTCTATGCTTTACACTCTAGGAAGCTGTAATTTCGTATGTAGCCTCTTTAGGACATTTACTTGACGATGTCCAGGGTCCGGATCAGATGAGTGGCTTTTAAAGCTAATTTCTATACTTTACACTCTAGGAAGCTGTAATTTCGTATGTAGCCTCTTTAGGACATTTACTTGATAAATCGCTCTTGATTTATCACGAATTTATTTCGTATTTTTTTCGTAGTTTCATACTATAACTATATAAATTGATGTTATAAATGAATAGTAAACAATGACGCTTGTTTGGTTGTCACTTGGTTGCGCGACAACGCAAACACATTCTGTGTTTCAATAATTTCGTCCGAAGTATGTAAATAGAGGTAACCGGGGGTCCAGGGGGCTTGCCCCCTGGCGAGGCGCGGAGCGCCGAGTTTTTCGTATTTTCAACCTTAACTCACTAAAATAACCATAACTCCCTCAAATGACTGTGAAAATCAAAAGTTCCAGTCATGCAGCATGATCGTATGAGCGAATTTTCGTAAATCATCGTATTATGTAACATTAGATTGTTTTGAAATTTGAGCTTTTTAAATGCAAGTAAATTGTTAACTATTGATTTTATGGCAAAAAACGTATTCTAAATAATAATCTCCAGTTCAAATAGAGTTTTTAAATTTTTAGCTTTTTGCAGTTTTCATCGATTTTTTAGCAAATTTTAAAGAATTTTAAGTACATTTTCAGCATAATTTTTAACATAAATTTTTGAATGTACTATTTCATAGTTAATAGACTTTATTTGAGCAATATTCTACCAGCAAATATGAATTAAACAATTTTTAGCCGTTTTTAGCTATTTTTAGTGATTTTTTTAGTACATTTTTTTTGAAATTTGACCAATTTAATGTGCTCAAAAAGTGTTGTCCAACGAACTCATCCTTTCTTTTGAAATGCTTGATTTTTTGGCGAAAGAACGAAGTTATTATCTCAATTCTATCGAGAGTTATCGTCTGGAATGACACACACACACACACACACACACACACACACACACACACACACACACACACACACACACACACACACACACACACACACACACACACACACACACACACACACACACATATATATATATATATATATATATATATATATATATATATATATATATATATAAAAGCGTTAAAATCCAGGCATCGTTTCAGAATGCCTCAAAACAGATTTCGATGAAGAAAATTTTTGAAAATTTTAATTTTAAAATTTTTGGAGCTATTGCAATAGCTTTATTTTCTAAGAAAATTCGCTAAAAATGAGTTCACCTTTGGAAAGAACGTTAAATTTCCTACCACTCTGATACCATTTTGAAAGATAGTGAGATAAATCCGGCTGAAAGTAAAAATTTGACAAATCTTAGAAATCTGTCAAAATTTTGAGCACTAGTTCAAAAATCTTCCATCAAATTTTACCCCCGGCGACAGGAAAAACTGGAACGTGATCTCATCATTGTGTTTTAATGTAGAAAAACATTGTTTTTTCAATGAAATCGATTGTTTTCTTAAAAAATGACCTGATGAGGATTGTACTCCAGATCTACAAAAAGGAGCTACGTTTCAAGTTTCAGCATCATAAGTCGATTAAAAAAACAAATTAGGCTTAGCGCACTCATTCATCATCCATAATTAGAGCATGAGCTTAGTTGCATTCATACATACTCGAACAATGCATTCATATTGCACATAATTGCATTCATACTACATAATGCACACTAAATGCGAACTATCCCCCAAATAGCTATGGTAAATCTCTACAAACCGGCCAACAATCACCGACCATAACTCAATCCTAATGAAATTGATGGGTATCGCATCGATTCATTCACCATCAGGCGTGAATAATCTGACTGGTCCCACTTATTACATGGGAGCCGGTTACGTGATCGAAATGAAGCCAATGGCGAGAAAGTTGGCCGCAACTCACGTCCAATCCGATTTCGAAATTCCCGTATGTCCATATTTGTTGGTCGGATATGGCGCAATTAGACATTCCACTGCCGAACCCAACGGAAACCCGTCTTCATAAAGGGAAATAGAAAATAAACTGCCAAATCGATATGAATGGGGGAAGAGACAGGAGCAGTATCATCAACTCAGAAATCGACACTATTGGCCATTCAATTTTTGAGTATGTGCGTTTTATGCTTATGACTATTTTACAACGTTTCTTTATTTGGCCAGTTCAAATTATAACAAGACTTTAAAAATTAATTGATTTTCTCTGACTAATAACTCTGAATTTGATTTTGCTTCCGAGTCTATCTGAAAGTAGCGGAAGCATTGTTTTCACTTTCGGGAGAGAAAAAAATGTTTGTCTCCAAAATCAAAATTTCCACTCGCATTTCACGTTTTAGACCATTTTGAACAACTTTGGTTCCGTGTCTGTCCGTCTGTGTGTGTGTCTGTCGTGTCCGCAAATCTCAGTAACAAGCTTATTTTCCACAGTTTTCATCCGATTTGGATGCAATTTTCAGAGGATGTGTGGGCTAGGGGGTAGACGGTCCCCTGTCAATTTCATCGTTCTTGACTCAATACCTCACTCTTCGCATGCGCAAACGTAAATTCTACCAAGCTTCATTTTCTCGCGCCCTAGTCGTCCGATCTCGCTCAAATTTGGATGTCAGTAGGAGGATAAACAATTTGATCACCTTATATCAATTTCAACATGATTGTATCATTAATAAGTACTGCGCATGCGCCAATATGAAATCCTTATAACAAGCCTATTTTCCACAGTTTTTCATCCTATCTGGATGACATTTTTAAAGAATGTGCGGGCTAGGGTGTAGACGGATCAGTTTCATTTTTCCGAAATCAATACTCCACTCTGCGCATGCGCAAACGTAAATTTCTTTATGCTCCATTTTTTCACGCCCTAGTCGTCCGATCTCGCTCAAATTTCTATGATAGTGGGGGGATGTCGATTTGATCACCCCGTATCAATATCAACATGATCGTATCATTATTAGCTACTGGGCATGAGCCTATGTGAAATCGTTGTAACGACCTTAATTTCCACTGTTTTCATCCGATTTCATAGTCTGTTCATAATAGTGGCTACCTACTTATCAATTCAACTGCATACAAGTCATTATAAAGCAATTCCAACATGATGACACTATCAAAAGCGTTAGATATTTCAAGAGACTGTTTACAATGTTAGGTATACACTTGAATAACCTAGAACGACCTGAATAACCTTCAGTGACCTACTTAGCAAATCCGCTGCTAGCAAGACAATACGCAAATAATTCCAACATAATCAAAATATCAAAAGCGTTAGATAACCAAATTTAGAAGGGTTCATTACCTAATGGGACCAATTTCAACCACCCTGGGTCGCTGAAGGAAAAAGAAGGACTGGTTTTCATGAGTCTGTTTACAAACATAAGTACCTACCATATCAACAGCATTCAAGTCATTACAAAAGTAGTTCCAAAGTATCTGGCTATTAAATTTGTTGTATACATCAATTTAGATGGGTTCAGTAACTAAAAGGACAAATTCAAGCCACCCTGAGGTTCGGAAGGGAAAAGATGGTCGGGATTCATGATTCCCTATTTTTGAATGGTTCACCACCAGAACCAGTGGTTCCACCATTTGGATTCCACCATTTGGTTCCACCATTTGGATTTGGTTGGTACCATTTGGTTTTGGTACTTCATACTCAGTGAATACAAAATATTTACAAGAAAATTAACACCGCTTCATGTATAATTACCACATATCCATTTAAGACAGGAAGTGATGCCTAAATGTTCAGAAAGGTATAAGTGGAAATTTCCCACTGCACTGCAGGGACTTGTATTTCTGTTTTCATTCAACCGCTTGTTTTGGGAGAGTCAAGTTCATGTTTACGTGGTATGAAACAATGTTGTAACCTTGAGGCGAGTTTAAACAGTCTTATATGAGTTATAATTTATATGTCTGCAGTAAACCCGCGTCTCACGTGGATGAGCAAAAGCTCCATCAACTGAAGTCAACCGATGCAACTGATCGATATGTAGGGAATAAAAATGATGAACAAACGCTGCAAATTATTACACAAAGGTTTATTATTTTATTTACTGGATAGTGAATTCCAAGCAGAACACTTTGTCCGTAATTATTAAACGAAGTCTATAAAAAAAGTCTGCCAAGTTGGATGGGCAGTATAGCTTCCTCACGTATTGTAACATGTGCGTATAGAATTAGTTGAAGAACTAAGTACGAGTCGAAATTATTGATGAGCCGACGTCGGTCTCGATCTTTATGCTACTCTACCTTGTTGGACCAATGGCTCAAATGTTCGCAGTCTTATGTATTTATTTATTTTTTTAATTTTATTATTATTAATTTTTTTTTTTTTTTTATTCGTTGTTAAAACTTTGTTATTGTACAATTGTCTGACGTGTACCATATTGTAATTAGGCTTGCTTGTTTTATGGCACGAATAAAACTTTATTCTATTCTTTACATGAAGAGGTGTTAATTTTCTTGTGAATATTTTGTATTCACTGAGTATGAGTTTTCATTTATTCTTATTCATATCTACATACTCGTAAAACTTTAAAAAAAAAAAAGGCCTATCTGTGCTTGAATAGGTTTTTAATTATTCTCCAACGTTTCTCCTCAGGAACTAGTGCTTCTGATATTATTTGAGAAATGAAACAGAACTGCTTCGGTTAGGTTTTTACGAAAGAAAAATATTTTTATTGAGAAGTACAAACACAAACATATCACACCTAACAACAATTTGATTACAACAGTGGATCTGAAATTATAATAATAAAGTTTGAACTTGACTTCATTTTCAATACGCCCCCTCAAGGCAAAACTTTATCCACCCCTGACTTCTTCGAACAGAACACATGCTTCTCTTTACTCAAAGTTTTCGTTAAGAAATCAGCAGGCATTTTGTCTGTCTTGAGATACCTAATTTCGACCAATTTTTCATCCACTGTCTGTTTTATGAATTGATTCCGAATATCTATGTGTTTGGTTCTCGAATGGTACACGGGATTAGAGATTAGCATTTGCGCCCCCTGGCTGTCATTATATAAACATGTTGGGCCATGTATTGGGAATCCGATATCATTCGAGAGTCTTCTCCAGTATAAAGCTTCTTTTACCGCTTCTGATATGCTCAAATATTCAGCTTCTACACTTGAAAGCGCTATAGTCCTTTGCTTTTTCGACGCCCATGTCACGGCTGCGCCCGCAAGTGTAAAGACATATCCACTGTAGGATTTACGATCGAGATTACAATTTCCCCAATCAGCGTCTTCATATCCTGTGAGGTTATCTTTAGATCGTCTGTAGGTGAGGCCGTAGTCGAGAGTACCTTGGAGATATCGTAGGACCCTCTTGGCTGCTTTCCAATGTATTTCTGAGAATTTGGAGTTGAACTGGCTGAGAAAATTTGTAGCGTACGTTATATCAACTCGAGTTCCCATCGTCAAATACATTAGAGAACCTATCAGCTGCCTATATGGTAAATTACTGTCAGAATATGACTGATTTTGAGGAGCTTCAAACTTGAAGTTAACATCCAAAGGTGTACTCAGGGGCTTGCACGATTCCATGTTGAACCTTTTCAAAATTTCCTGAATGTATTTTGATTGTGATATATGAATCACTCCTTTTTCTGGTTCATAGTTGAATTCTAGACCTAGGCAATAGTGAATCCGTCCCATGTCTTTCATTTTGAACTCCTTTAACTTTTCCTTCAATGTGTTCAAGTTTGACAAGTTTTTCGATGCGAGAACTAAGTCATCAACATAAACAGTCAAAATGACAACATCCTCAGTATGTCTGTCAAGAGTGTAGACGCATGGATCTGAGTTAGACGGCTGGAGACCAAGTTTCTTCAACGTTTCGTCTAATTTCAGAAACCATTGTCTACCTGACTGCTTCAGACCATTCAATGATTTTTTCAGTCTACAGAAATTTTTCCCTTCTTTTAAATCGTTCAGCATTTTCCAAGCTGCATCTTGGACTTCGCCTTTCTCCTTATCAACTATGTCCATCAATATTTCTTCCAGGAATTCAGGCGGCTCCATGTAGATCTTCTCGTCTAGGTCTCCATTCAGGTATGCTGTCTCAACATCCATCTGAATAATCTCCATGTTGTTCTGTACAGCTAGAGCCATCAACATACGGAGAGAACTGAGCCTTACGACGGGAGAGTAAGTTTCATGGAAATCTACTCCTGGCTTTTGCGAATATCCTTTGGCAACAAGACGAGCTTTGCGTCTCTCAAGCTGACCATTAGAGCCATACTTGTTGCATAGGATCAATCTACAGCCTATAGCCTGCTGATCTGATGGTTTTTCTTCCATAGTCCAAGTGTTGTTGTGCAGAAGTGACAAAAATTCCTTCCGAACTGCAGTGCGCGGACTGATCCCGGACTCGAAAACGCTTCTTTAAGCGAAATTTCCACTGTGTTAGCCATTTCCGCCATTGCTGTTGAAATCAACATTTTATCGTCCTTAACCAGAGACGAAGACTGAGGTGCATTGGTTTTGAGGACAGTTTTGTAAACTTTCTTCGGTCTTCCTCGACGTCCGGTCTTCACCAATTTTGGCCTTCCCCTTCCTCTAACCAATGTACTCGTTTCTTGTTTCTCTTCACGTTCTCTTTGTTCCCCTTTCTCATGTTCAGAGTTAACTTCGGGGTCGGTTTCTGTTGCTGTAATCTGCTCTGTTTCATCTCTACTTCTTGCATTATTTAAGTTACCTAAGTTATTTTTAATATTTCTAGTTTCTGTTACAAATTCTTTTTTCATTTGTCCGGGCTGTTGACTGGCCTGTAGCGGAACTCTATCTTCGTCAGAAAATATTTCTAGGTTTTTGATCGTTTCTGTATCCGATTTCTTCAAATTAAATTCATCAATAAACTTTAGGTCTCTTGTTACGACAATTTTCCTACTCTTGGGATCCCAAACACGATACGCTTTTGCTGTATCAGAGTATCCCACGAATAAACATTCTTTTGACCTAGGTTCCAGCTTCCCCTTAACGGATTTGTCCAGCATGTAGGCTCTACTCCCAAACGTCCTAAAGTAAGATACTACTGGCGGTTTCCCAAACCACATTTCATAAGGAATTTTCCCGTCAATTCCAGAGGACGGACACCTATTTCTAATGTGAACTACAGTTGCAACAGCCTCTGCCCAGAAACTATTTGGTAACTTAGAATCTACAAGCATACATCGAACTATGTTCAAAATCGTTCTATGTCCTCTTTCAGAGATTCCATTTTGTTGCGGAGTACCTGGAACGGTCTATCTACGCCCTATACCACAACTTTCAAGATAATCCTTAAATTCTCTACTTTCGTATTCCCCACCGTTGTCGGATTGTAAATACTTGATTTTTGTTCCTTTCTGATTTTCCACAAAATTTTTGTATGCCTTAAAAGCGTTAAATGTTTCACTTTTAGCTTTTAAAAATGTCGCGACACAATGTGGCCTCATCAATAAATGTCACGTAATAACAGGAACCACCATTCGATTTGGTTCTCACTGGCCCCCAGACGTCAGTGTGAACTGTTTCGAGTGGTGCGACCTTTTTCAGCGATTTCTTCGGAAATGGAGTTTGACACATCTTACCTTTTAGACAAGTTTCACAATGTTGTAATTTCTCCTTTCCGTTGAAATTAGCTCCAATTACTTTTCGTGATTTCACAATCTTCTTCAAGTCATACTCATTTAAATGTCCGAATCGATTGTGCCAAACCATCAACCTCGACATTTTTCCTTGACTTCCTTCGATTTTGTTCGCCACTTCTTCTGCTTCCTTCAGGTAGTACAATCCATTCACCCTGTTGGCAGAAAGAATTAATTCCTCGTTCTGGTTGAACACTGATGCACTGTTCTTAGTGAACAGAACTTTACATCCGTTGTCGGTTATTTTAGACACTGACTCTAATCCCATTCGCAAATCCGGAACGAATAACGTATCTTTCAGGTGAATTTTGCTTAACTTTTCATTAGGACTGCGAGCAACTAACTCTACAGATCCTTTAGCATTGATTCTGGTGCTAGATTTATTGGCCAATTTCAGTATCATATTATCAGTTGGGGTTAATTTCTTGAACCTACTCTTATCATTACACATATGACTACTGCAACCACTATCTAAGCACCAATGTGAATTGCTAACCTTAGATCCAACCATCAATGCGAAATGATATGAAATTTCGTCCGTCGTTCCTGTTCCCGCTCTCTCAGTTTTCTGAGGACACTGAGAAGCTTTATGTCCTAATTCCTTACATTTAAAGTAAAGCACTTATATTTAACTACCTGATCATACCTTTTACTTTTTGTCTTTGTGTACTTCCTATTTCTCGCTATCATCGCATCAGGATCATCACTTCCAAATTTGTTTTTCCGTGCGTCAGACTCTTCCAAAATTTTCGTCCTGAGGGCGTCAGGTTTGGGCAAGTCATCCCTTGATTCGATTGCGCATCGGAAATTCTCAAATTCCTCGGGTAAGCTATATAACAGCATAATTGACAACAGATCATCATTAATGGCAATGCCCATGTCACTTAATTTATCGACAGTTTCGAAAAAATTAGACACATGATCCCTAACATCGTCCCCTATTTTCATCCTATGCAGAATTAATCTTTTCAATAGCGTCGCTTTCCTAGCTGGTCCTTTAGATTGAAAAACTTCATGGAGTTTCGACCATACCTCATTTGACGTCTGACATCCTTTAATCAATTTCAATTCCGATGGACTTATGGATAAAATCAAGTCAGACCTAGCTTTGAGATCCTCCGCTGACCATGTTTTGGCTGCCGCTGCAGACCCATCAGCATCTCCATCACCTACGGTCGGCTTTTTATTTTGTCCTGTCACGTATTCTCATCCACCAGACTTGATAAGGAGCGCCTCCATATGAATCCTCCACGTGTCGAAGTTGTTCCTACCCAAAGGTTCGATCTTCACCGAGCTATTCATTTTCAATAATTTTGACAACTGTTACCAAAATTTCACTCTGGGCCGAATAACCTGATATTATTTGAGAAATGAAACAGAACTGCTTCGGTTAGGTTTTTACGAAAGAAAAATATTTTTATTGAGAAGTACAAACACAAACATATCACACCTAACAACAATATGATTACAACAGTGGATCTGAAATTATAATAATAAAGTTTGAACTTGACTTCATTTTCAATAGCTTCTTTAGGGAAACAAAATTTAAAAGATAAAATTCAAATTTTTTAAAAATAAAAACTCACTGTTTTCCTTTTGAGATAAAAAGTCTGCCAAGTTGGGTGTGGCAAATAGCTTCCTCGTGTACCTATCATCTACTTCCAACTGTCATCCATATTTAAGTGAACTCGAAAGACTAGAGAGTGAAAAGATGAAACATGATGGAATTTACGTTTGCGCATGCGCTGAATGAAGTATTGATTTGGCAACAATGAAACTGATAGGGGACCATCTACAACCTAACCCGCGCATTCTCTGAAAATTTTATCGAAATCGGATGAAAACTGTGGAAATTAAGGTCGTTACAAGGATTTCACATAGGCACATGCGCAGTAACAATTAATTATACAATCATGTTGATATTAATTAATTCTTATCATCTATTCGTTCAAACTCGGGGAGTAGATAGATATAAGTTGTAGGAAAATTCACTACGAATTATATCGCAGTTGGTGAAGTAAGAAGTATAGCGCATGCGCAAAACTAAAATTGATCGACACAAAACACAACTCTCCGAGACTAATGGGCCGATTTTTATCAAATGTTCAAGGATTGTGCAGTAGCTCCTAGGCGTTCTCCTATGAATTTCATGGCCGTTGGTGTAATAGTAATCTGTGCGCAAGCGCAAAATTTTTTTTTTTTTTTTGCATTGTAAAGTTATACATTTTGCCATACATTACAACATACAATATTTTACTAATTAATTATACACTAATTTATGTACAATAGTTTACAAACACGCTTAGCTTACCTTAAACATAACCTTTAAAGGTATGGAAAAATTCATAAATTAAGGCGTAAGTGTTGACATTCCTTAATAATTGTAAATAATGAACGGGTGATCTAAGTAGGAGGTAACATCTTCGATCAACTTTTTACGTTCAGCACTGTATGCAGGGCACAGCATCACCATGTGCTCTAGTATTCCTTCTTCCTCTTCACATGCTTGGCACACTGGTGTATTCAGTATACCCAGTATGTGTTTAAAATATGAAAACAGCCCATAATTAGATCGGAGTCTGTTCATCAATACTATCAATTCTCTTCTCGAAAATTCCTTAAACCAAGGTACCCTGGGTGGTATAGAATTAATATTTTTATAGAATATGGATGCTCTATACTTGCGGTGGTGCCTATTTATGGAGGGGTACAAATCCTCCTTGGGTATTCCTAAATCAATACACCTGCCGTTCATTCCCCCTTTTTTGGCTAACTTATCCACCTTTTCATTATATCCTACCTCACAGTGCGCCGTAATCCATACAAAGTGGACTGATATTCCTAATGTATCAATTTCTAATAATTTAGTTAATATGTGCGTTTCCAAGTGAAAAAGTCCAGTCATGCAGCATGACCCCAAGAGCGAATTTTTGAAGAAATCTTCGACATTTCAGTCGCTATTGATCGTGTTAGGAAATTTTAGTTTATGATTTTGATAGACAAACATGGGATCAAATTATTAACACATGCACAGAGTAAACTCATCAGTTGTGATTACATTTTTTTTTTTTTTTTTTTTTAAAGCACCTACTACCTACGTTTTAAACAGCATGGTTCTAGAATTGGTTATACAGGGATACTTCCATAAGAGTAGTTCAATCTGAATATGGACAATGTTTCATGCAAATATTACCTTTTTTTACAACTAGCGAACGGCATTATTTCGATTTTTGACTGATTTTTCAACTTTGAAATTTTTGAAAACTTGATACATATTCTTATAGGAAATTTTACGCTGATTCCGAATATACCACATGTTAGTATGCTGAAAAAATTATTTCGTACAACAAATCGCAAAAAACAGGCTATTTTGAAATTTTTGACTACATTTTTGAAAATTTCAACCCGAAGATGTAATCCGATCATGCTGGCCACGAACTTGAACTTTCGTTTTGTGTCCTTAACATTTTAACATTTGTTTGAAGTTTCTAGCACAATTCTACGGACAGTTATCGTCTGGAATGACACATACATACATATATACTCGTAGATATATACATACATACATTAAAAAATGCGTTAAACTTCAGAATATGATTCAGAATAGCCTGAAACGGATTTCTGCATAAAAGTTTTCAAAAATTCACATTCTACAAATTTTGAGGCGAGAGCAATAGCTTAATTTTCTTCAAAAATTCGCTAAAAGCTTCAGGATAGACTGGAGCTTAAAATCAACCCTCAGTTATTTTCGTGCATTTTTATGCGAAAAACACAAAAACACCTCCTGGATGATGACGTCAATTTTAATGACCGTTCGAATGTAAGTGTACAGGTTTACGCAACTGCTGCCTATCAATGGATTGCGAGCTCTTCGTGGTCCTCCTCGCTCAAATGTTAATTTCTTAAAACGTCGACTTATCAATTATTTCGAGTCGTACTTTGTTCTTCAGCAAATTCTATATTTCCATGTTAAAATGTGGAGGAAGCTATACTGCCCACCCAACTTGGCAGACGTTTTGTCCCCGCAATTATTTTGTAAAATGGAAGTTTATAGTATCCACCTGTTGATATGAGACTTCATCACACAAGAGTATTTGAGCGAATTTAAAATGAAGATCCAAAGAAACTGGCGGTATCGTAAAGTCACCCATTGCTGTCATAAGAGACCAGAATACGTGGACCTAATGATGTGTCGCGAGCGATTTTATGGGACATAAATGCCGTAAATCCCTTTCTTCGTCGATAATTATTTCGACCACCGGAGACTAACAATAGTTGATCCACAATCCCGTCGTCGCTATTTTCTATTCATAAAGAACACGCAACGATGAAACTGGCAAAAACAATATATTGGAAAAATCAGACAACCATTTATTTATTTAGAACTGTTACGTAGTCGGTCGATATTTCCTAATATTAAACCTTTGTATCGACCAAGAAGAAACATTTCGAATCCAAAACATATTCGATGATTTATGATTCTGGGTACGTAAATTTCACCGCCGTACGTCGCTTTGTCACGGAATCGCGTTTGGTAACTATCCAAAAGCCTAAAATACTGATAGTTTAATGACTGATCATCTATAAAATATACTGACGCTGGAATAATTTTGGAATTTTCGAAATAAATAATGCTACAAACACTACTAATTAAAATTTAACCTGTTTTATATAGTACAATAAGGGATTGAGGGAGAGGATGGCAACTAATAGAGCATCCAGTGATTTGTACAGAAGGGATGATAAACTTCTGAATAATAAACCATCGAGTGAATATTTTTGTGAGTTTAATCTTCGTTTATATTTATGCACATCTTCTATTATTTCTTCTCTGCTTTCCCAACTGGCAATGCATTATGATGCAATCTAACGAACAAGGAGGGTGCTAAACTTCTACACATGTACCTAATTGTTTACAATGATAGGGCGGGTCCACAAGCACAAAAAATGGATGTGATGGACCGAACTCGAAAACAAGCCAAGCACCCATCGATTTCTGTCTATTCACCACGTTGAAGGGCTGGTCCCTGGAATGTAGCAAAATCGAATAAAACCTTAAAACGCTAAATAAATTTATTAATATCAACTAGAGGCCTGTTAGGGCTTGGAAAGCCCTAATCTAGTCCGTATAACAGTAGTACTTAACAGGAACTCAGCACATTATAGTGACGAGTCCTACCTATTTGTGGCGTTATGCGAACGGCGACACTTGGGGCCGTGTAACACTAAAATCGGTTCGCGAAGTTCTTCACAATTTCAAAGATCGTTCAGAAATAACTCTCCTAGATGTTAGTAACTTCACTACGTTTCTTACTTACCGTGGCAACAGTTGTTACTACCACAGCCAAATAAACAGAGAGTCTCCCTATCAAATTTCAACTTCCTAAAGTGAACAGGAAAGAAATTAGCTCACTCAGCTGATCAGAAAAGACCCTATCACTTCACTCGTCTCTTTATGTCCCAGAGAGTCTACCTATCAAATTTCAACTTCCTACAGTGAACAGGAAAGAATTTAGCTCACTCAGCTGATCAGAAAAGACCCCATCACTTCACTCGTCTCTTAATGTCCCAGAGAGTCTCCCTATCAAATTTCAACTTCCTACAGTGAACAGGAAAGAATTTAGCTCAATCAGCTGATCAGAAAAGACCCCATCACTTCACTCGATGTCCCAGAGAGTCTCCCTATCAAATTTCAACATCCTACTATGAACAGGAAAGAATTTAGCTCACTCAGCTGATCAGAAAAGAACCCATCACTACGTTTCTTACTTACCGACACTTTTGCAACAAACTTGGGGCCGTGCTGATTCGGAATTATATATAAAGACCGTTCATAATTATATATAAAGTTCGCTAAGTTCTTCAGTTTCAATTTCTTCGTTCAGAAATAACTCTCCTAGATGTTAGTAACTACATTACGTTTCTTACTTACCGTGAATTGATGGCAACTGTTGTTACCGCCACACCCTCATAAACAACTCTCGTTGATAAGGAACGCCTAGAACACGATCAAGGCGGGTATAGGGACGAACGGCGACACTTTTGCAACAAACTTGGGGCCGTGCTGAATCGAATGAGCAGTCTAACACTAAAATCGGACCGCGAAGTTCTTCACAATTTCAAAGACCGTTCGGAATTATACATAAAGATATACATACTAAAGTTATAAACTTATAGCAAATTGGAGATCGAGTTCCAAATACCAAAATCTAATAGGCCTCAGCTTTCTGTGGAGAATCTGACAGATAAAGTAATCGGAGATGTGAAGTACCTTCGATAATCAATTTAGGCGAACTTAGGTGAACAGCATGCGGGTGTTGATACGCTGGTGGTTGTCGGAAGTCTTGTATCTGCAAAAGGCACTCGAGACAAGGAGCCTCTAGTGTTGATGACAACCCCATGGAGGAGGACTACCTACCTGCCTATACACTCCGTTCCTACATACTCATTTACTTATACGAACAAGGGCAGCTGCTCCTTCGGTATCTCCCTCATAAAGTGTGTACCGCTGGATATTTGAGAACCTCTTCCCGCCCCAGAATGCCCCTATAAACTAGCAGTGCCGATCCTCTGTTGTGAACAAACGCCATTAAAAACCCTCAAAGGGGGCTCCGCCTCTCTGGAGCCCCAAGATGCAGCCAACTGACGACTAAAATTCGTGAAACTAAAGCGTGGAACATGCTTTACAGGATATATTCAGGAGGTCACTCAGCTAATTAATGCAACTCCACACTATCTCATTGTTACCCAGTAATCGCTCTTCAAAGAAAATAGCTTGTGAAATAATAGCAAATGATACGAAAACAACCTTTTGTGGAGACGAAAATGGGTTTTGCATCGATTGGTTTTACGTCAAAATCATTAGAAACTAACACAGTCATAATTATATCGAAAATTAAATTAATCGAAAAAATGAGGGTTGATGTGGCTCAATGTTGAAAACTCGAAAATCGAAATGTAAGTATCGCCGTATTAGCGAAAAACAGTTTTCCCTAAGCTGCAGATAGAATCATGGCTACTTTCTGATGATTCGACGACAAAGAAAGCCTTCAGGCCTTCGAAAACAGAATCGCTCTAAAAGTCAACGTGCATCCTGTTGGAATCCAAGTCCTGCCTCTTTATTGTTATAGTTCATATGTTCATTAACCTGGTCCGTTGACAACATTGTTTACATTATGAAAATATATTTTCAGTTCTGTAAAAACCACGAACCTGTGTATCACATTATTTAATTATAAGAGGTTATGAGCCTCAGCATCGCTCAATGTGACAAAACAAATTAGGTACAGATGTGAGTGCTTTTGAAAATCAAGTTAAGTACAAAGAAAAATAATGGAATTGTGGATCTCCGATTCAATCCACCCCCTGAGGGGAAAAGAAAATTATGGTACAGGGGCAAACCAGGCGACGAAATTGCTTCGAGAGTACGGAAACTGGGACCACGTAGTGATTGGTGGTCCAGTGACAGTATCTAGAGTGGATGCAAAAGGAAGTACAGGTGAAGGCCGATTTGATATTATCTATAGAAGCTCCTATGATTCGTGTAATTAAAAACTGCAAAAGTTCAAACGAAATTGGAAAAACTGCAGGAAGCATAAGGCTGTTTTCCTTCACAAAAAGAAATAAAAATAGAAAATCTATTTATATCTAAAGCAGAACAAGCAGAAAACGAAGTTGATCCGAAAAGTGACCCAAAAACTAAAACCACTATCTCAATAGGAGAGATCAATGCTGAAGTTGCTGAAATTGAAATCGACGAAAAAATTGACAATACAAGGAAATTTGAGTATCAAAAAATATCTGAATCTTCAACATAGGTTGTACAAAACGTACCGAAATACGAGTATAGCGATGAAAATAAATGTGAAAGACGTATGAACGATCTTGTAGTTGAAAATAAGTGCAACATGCAAAGCCAACGGCCTGAATCGCTTATTTTTACAAAAAAAAAAAAAAAAAAAAAATGTAAAACTAACAGAAAATTACATAATTAAGACACCAAATAATTTGGAAAAAGAAGTTACGGATTAAGATAAAAGACAGTTTTAAGATAAAAAACAAACAAACCTTCCCGATCAACTTAATACCTATTTATCTACGAAAAACGTCAACGACTGTAACGTGACTTTCAGTTTATTTTGGAAATCCAAGGCTACTTGAATCTGCAAACAGTAACTATATCATTCTTGCCACATTTAAAATTATGTACGAGTCCAAAGATACAAGCCGCTTGCCAAATTCTGACGCAATGGGGAAGACTTCAAGTCATCATCCACATTCACACATAAGAAGAATCTTGAATCCTGAAGAATCTTCATGTGCACCCAGGAAGGGGTATCAATGTCATCGGGAGTTGGGATCCAGGTGGGGACAAGTACGGACTTGAGGGCGAGTGTTGGAATCCAAGTCCTGCCTCCATATTGTTATAGTTTATATGTTCATTAACCTGGCCCGTTGACAACATTGTTAACATTATAAAAATAATCAGTTCTATCAGTTCTATATCAACCACGAACCTCTGTACCACATTATTTAATTATAACGCATTCGCATTGAAACCACCCAAGTTTTGACTATTCTATGGAAACTACTTGACCATAAATTTGTGAAAAGATGCTCGAGATGTTATTAAAAGGATTTTGGTGTTGTTTGACAGATTTATACAATTTACAGTTTTGTGTGTTTAGAGTCGCTGAGTGGCAAATGGAAAAGAACAGCTAACCATCCCTCGTCCTCGTTGGGGTCAATTGGCGCCAATCCCATTTGTTGGTTGTTACCTGCAGGGAGTTTGACAACAGGCTGTCATTCTTGTGAGTTGCATTGTCACCAGGGGCATTAGGGACGTCCGGCCGGAACCTTTCGCGATTGTGACGACCAGATATCGCCCCCAACGGAATTGCCAACTCCCGGCCCCCTATTCGAGACTCGTTCTAGAGTTAACCTAACGGTACTTGTAAGCACAAAGTATAAGTAACTAACGAAAACGTAAGTACGATTACATGTCTAGCAATTTACACGTCTGAGGCCGACTTTCACCAAAAAGTTATTAAACGGAGATTCGCCAAACCCCAATAAAAATAAAAGTCCAGTCATGCAGCATGACCCCATGAGCGAATTTTTGAAGAAATCTTCGACATTTCAGTCGCTATTGATCGTGTAGAGAAATTTACAACTAGCGAACGGCATTATTTCAATTTTTGACTGATTTTTCAACTTTGAAATTTTTGAAAACTTGATACATATTCTTATAGGAAATTTTACGCTGATTCCGAATATACCACATGTTAGTATGCTGAAAAATTATTTCGCACAACAAATCGCAAAAACAGGCTATTTTGAAATTTTTGACTACATTTTTGAAAATTTCAACCCGAAGATGTAATCCGATCATGCTGGCCAACAAACTTGAACTTTCGTTTTGTGTCCTTGACATTTTAAAATTTGTTTGAAGTTTCTAGCACAATTCTACGGACAGTTATCGTCTGGAATGACACATACATACATACTTAAAAAAATGCGTTAAACTTCAGAATATGATTCAGAATAGCCTGAAACGGATTTCTGCATAAAAGTTTTTCAAAAATTCACATTCTACAAATTTTGAGGCGAGAGCAATAGCTTAATTTTCTTCAAAAATTCGCTAATAATCTCGAGGATCAAACCTTGACATGTTTCACCAAACCACAAATTGTTAATATTGAGTTTGGAATAACGGAGATTCCCAACGGAGTTCAGGGAAATTGTCCAATAAAATTTGCTAAAAAGTTGGTCGATTTGAACCTAATACAACGTCCTAATATAACGTCCTAATAATAATAGGAGGAGATCCTATTATTCGTTATTTTCCTATCATTCTACTTCACTTTTGTATTAAAATTTATCAATTTGACTGTAAAACCATTTCAAATTTACCTGTCCGACGGGAACTCCAATTGCGAGACAATGAGTTCGAGGACTTTCAGAACTGTCGGATTCGCGAGACGGAATTTACATCCAACCTCGATGTCGACTGATACCTCAAAGTGTCGGATGTTCCTCAGGCATCTTCGAGGGACATTCGAGGAATCAAATCCAAGGGCCAAATTCTGTGAATTCATTGTAAATCAAAACCGTGAATCAACTTCAACAGTGAATCAAACAATCAGATGTTCGTACGTGGCCACTTTGCTCGATATCATTGTTATCACGGCCAACGGAGATTAGCAAGACTTGCTGTTTAGTAAAGCGACATTGTCACACTTAGTGTAACCTGCAGGACTATGGGAGATTAACCTCGAGCCACCACAGTTGGGGTTTAAAGTTGTATAGCGCTCTGGTGAACTAGACGTTGCGCTACAATCTTCGTTATTTCCATTGTTTTCGATATTAAACTGGTTTAAGTTGTTGGTGAATGTGGGCCTAACAATATTCTTGGACGAAGTGAGTCTCGACTTTGACTCGGCTAGCATTTTTCAGCGTGTGTGAGCGTGGGCTTTAATTTCAGCGAATTTTCGTAAAAAATGAAGCTATTGCAATAGCTCAAAAAATTTTAAAATCAAAAATTTAAAAAAATTTCTTCCTTGAAATCTGTTTTGAAGCATTCTGATGCAACTCCTAGAGTTTAACACTTTTTCATAAATAAATGTGTGTGTGTGTGTCATTCCAGACGATAACTCTCCTTAGGATTGAGATAAAAAATCCGTTCTCACGCCTAAAAACCAAGCTTTCCAAACGAAAGGATGAGATCGTTGGCCAGCAAATTTTGAGCACATTAAATAAGTAGATGACATTTCAAAAAATATGCTATAAAATCACTAAAAATAGATAAAACGGCTAAAACATTTTAAATTTATATTTTTTGTAGAATATTGCTCAAACAAAGTTTATTTACTATAGAATAGAACATTGGAGATTTTGAAATTTAGATAAATTTCATTGATATTTGCTTTTAAAAAAATCTATAAAAACTGCAAAAAATATAAAAATTCAAAATCTTTTTTTTTTTTTTTTTTTTTTTTTTTTTTTTTTAATAGCAGATTTATAGAGATTTAAATCCTATAGAGATTTAAATCGGTCGTTAATTTTGTGATTTGCGTAGATTCAAAATGGATATATTTTGTTTAGTTTTTGAAACTGTCCAAATCGTCCACATTTGTGGCGACCGTAACAAGACTTGGGTGAAATTTGATTCAAAATTCTCATTTAAGTAGTTTGAAATATCCCGAGCGACAAAGAAAAAGAACTCCGCGTTCTGAGAGCGATTTTGACGAAAGACGCAAATCTTTTGTTCGACCTATTAGAAAATCCCGATTCCGCGTCAATAAACATTAACGCGAGGTTCAAAGTTTTGACGGGAAGATTCAAGAAACTTGAAGAAGCAGACGAAATCATCAAAGATGAGAAAAGCTCGGGATCAATTTTGATCAAGCCTGAAGGGTAGTTTTCAAACGGTGAAATATTAATAAATCGAGATGTTGGAAACATTCAAGGTAACAGTAATGTTTATTTGGTGTCGTTTACAGCTATATATCATCCTGAAGAATCAAATGAAACTACCTGGACTCTTCGCTCTCTCTAAGGGCTAGAACTTAAGCTGATGAAAAAATCAAAAACAAAAGAGCAAATCATAATTGGTGAAATATATAGCATTTTTCAGTAAAATGAAACCTTCTTTCTATCAAATGAAACTTCGTACCGACCAAATGAAACATTGTTCCAATCACATTAAACCTCATACCTACCAAATGAAACCATGTACCAATCAAATGAAACCTCTTTTCAACCAAATGAAACTTTTAACACAGAATGTGTTTTAGCCATGGACTAACTAGCCGAAAATGGAACGCGGGATGGGAACGAAATGTGTGACGGATGATTTTCACGTACAACCGAGCCGTTGGTAGGGAAATGATACTTCGTCGTTTTTCATCCCACAAAATTCGTTGACCATTCGTTCGAAAGCTCTCGATTTATCCAACAATATTATGTTAACTACTGCGAAGTACGTGTCCAACAAACTGAGTTATGAGCATGGTTATATAAATAATTGTTTACACACAGGTGATCATTCTCAATAATTGATTTTGTGAACATGATTGCAACCGCTTGTTAATTTCTGATGATTTCATTGAGCTTGTGTTTCGATGATTTGATTCATAGCAGGTGATCTGAGTATTACGAAAACGGTTTGATTTGTGAAGCGGAGGTTAAATAATTTGAATAGGTAATTTCTATACTTTACACTCTAGGAAGCTGTAATTTCGTTTGTAGCCTCTTTAGGACATTTACTTGACGATGCTCAGGGTCCGGATCAGATGTGTGGCTCTTAAAGCTAATTTCTATGCTTTACACTCTAGGAAGCTGTAATTTCGTATGTAGCCTCTTTAGGACATATACTTGACGATGCTCAGGGTCCGGATCAGATGTGTGGCTCTTAAAGCTAATTTCTATGCTTTACACTCTAGGAAGCTGTAATTTCGTATGTAGCCTCTTTAGGACATTTACTTGACGATGTCCAGGGTCCGGATCAGATGAGTGGCTTTTAAAGCTAATTTCTATACTTTACACTCTAGGAAGCTGTAATTTCGTATGTAGCCTCTTTAGGACATTTACTTGATAAATCGCTCTTGATTTATCACGAATTTATTTCGTTTTTTTTTCGTAGTCTCATACTATAACTATATAAATTGATGTTATAAATGAATAGTAAACAATGACGCTTGTTTGGTTGTCACTTGGTTGCGCGACAACGCAAACACATTCTGTGTTTCAATAATTTCGTCCGAAGTATGTAAATAGAGGTAACCGGGGGTCCAGGGGGCTTGCCCCCTGGCGAGGCGCGGAGCGCCGAGTTTTTCAAACAAATGAAACCTCATTTCATTCAAATGAAACTTTTCGGTCTACCGTATTGCTGATCACCGCGGCAGACTGCTCCAACTTCGTGACATCATGATGATGAAACTTCTGCCGCAACTTCTGGACTCCCCCTTCACTAAATTAATTTGTAGTGCCTCTGTATTAACTTGTTTAGCGAAAATCTCTAATAAAATGTAATTTTCCTCTGGATGATTATAAGAAATTCCATTTGATTGAAATAAAGTTCCATTCGTTTGAAAAAAAAAAGTTTCATTTGGTTGAAAAGAGCTACCATTTGACAAGAGTTATCGGTACACGGTTTAATTTGCTAGGTATGAGGTTTCATTTGATTGTGACAAGATTTCATTTGGTAGTTACGTTCATTTGATAGAACTCCGGCTCGCTACGCTCGCCTCCACGTCCAGCCGGGGGGCTTCCCATTAAGTTGCTCGCTTCGCTCGCAAAGTGTGGCATATAGGGAATGTTGCTCACTTCGCTCGCAAAGTGTAGTATGTAGGGAATGTTGCTCGCTTCGCTCGCAAAGTGTGGCTGTATACATGCGATGTATTACAATTGAAACATGTAGGGGATGTTGCTCGCTTCGCTCGCAAACGGTAGATCTCTAAGGGTAGGTTTAACTTCTGTAGGGGATGTTGCTCGCTTGAGGAAGTTATACTGCCCACCCAACTTGGCAGAAGTTTTTTTCTGTTGGGAATTCTCACAAACAAATTAAATCTTATAAAACTACCTGGAACCTCAAAAAGTTTATTAGGGGATGTTGCTCGCTTTGCTCGCAAGGTATTGCTGCATATGTGTAGGGAGAAACAGGTATTTATTCCGTTGAAATGAGTCATCGAGTCCCTTCAAGACTTAAGTGCGTAGGCCTGGTCACAATACTGTGAAACGGCGCCGGGGTCGATTAAGTTCTGCTATTAATCGCTTCCCATCGCTTCCCTCTCGCAAAATGTGCCATGTAGGGAATTTTGCTCGCTTCGCTCGCAAACGGTAGATCCCTTAGGGTAGGTTTAACGTGTGTAGGGGATGTTGCTCGCTTCGCTCGTAAACGGTAGATCCCTAAGGGTAGGTTTAATTCTGTAGGGGATGTTGCTCGCTTCGCTCGCAAACGGTAGCTCTCTAAGAGTAGGTTTAACTTCTTTAGGGGATGCTGCTCGCTTCGCTCGCTTGAGGAAGTTATACTGCCCACCCAACTTGGCAGACGTTTTTTTCTGCTGGAAATTCTTACAAACAAATTAAATCTTATAAAACTACGTGGAACCACGAAAAGTTTATTAGGAACAGCTGTATATGTATAGGAAAAAACCCGTATTTATTCTTTTGAAATGTCTCTAACGGAAAAGTTCCCCCCATCGCTTCGCCTCGCATACCTGTGGTATACCTGTGTGTACCTGCTAACATTGTGTAACACCTGAGTCATCGAACCCCAATCACGTCTTCCTAGAGCCTTCTCGCGTCCACGGCACATATAATTTCTCATTTTAATAGCTTCGTCTAGCTTCCCCTCACAATTCGACCGAGTTCTCGTCACTTTTTTCGATATCCAATTTCGGATTCAGATTCGGCGGGATCAAAGCTGTATTTCGCCCGCGAAAACCGTTCCGAAGTTATACTGCCCACCCAACTTGGCAGACGTTTTTTTCTGTTGGAAATTCTTACAAACAAATTAAATCTTATAAAACTACGTGAAACCACAAAAAGATTATTCGGGGATGTTGCTCGCTTCGCTCGCAAGGTATACCTGTATATAGGTAGGAAAAAACCCGTATTTATTCTTTTGAAATAGGCCTGCAGGTAACATTGTGAAATACCTGACGAACCCCTTGACGTCTTCGTAGAGCCTTCTCGCGAACACGGCAAAATTAATTTCTGATGTTAAACGCTTCTCCTCGCTTCCGCTCGCGATTTGACCGACTTAAGGTCACTTTTTTCGATATCCGATTTCGGATTCAGATTCGGCGGACCCAAAGCTGTATTTCGCCCGCGAAAACCGTTCCGAAAAACGTACCTTTATGGGGTATATTTTAATCGGAAAAAACGTAGTTTTTCGTCGGACTTTGTCGGACCTTCGCTCGCAAGGTGTGTCTGTACACATGCGATGTATTACAATTGAAACATGTAGAGGATGTTGCTCGCTTCGCTCGCAAACGGTAGATCTCTAAGGGTAGGTTTAACTTCTGTAGGGGATGCTGCTCGCTTCGCTCGCTTGAGGAAGTTATACTGCCCACCCAACTTGGCAGATGTTTTTTTCTGTTGGAAATTCTTACAAACAAATTAAATCTTATAAAACTACGTGGAACCACAAAAAGTTTATTAGGGAATGCTGCTCGCTTCGCTCGCTTGAGGAAGTTATACTGCCCACCCAACTTGGCAGACGTTTGTTTCTGTTGGAAATTCTTACAAACAAATTAAATCTTATAAAACTACGTGGAACCACGAAAAGTTTATTAGGGAATATTGCTCGCTTCGCTCGCAAACGGTAGATCTCTAAGGGTAGGTTTAACTTCTGTAGGGGATGCTGCTCGCTTCGCTCGCTTGAGGAAGTTATACTGCCCACCCAACTTGGCAGACGTTTTTTTCTGTTGGAAATTCTTACAAACAAATTAAATCTTATAAAACTACGTGGAACCACAAAAAGTTTATTCGGGGATGTTGCTCGCTTCGCTCGCAAGGTATTGCTGTATATTTGTAGGAAAAAATCCGAATTTATTCTGTTGACATGGCTCTCGCTTCGCTCGCAAGGTATACCTGTATACCCTTCAAGACGTAAGAGCGTAGGCCAGGCTCGCGTCCCTTTCAGGTAAGCAACGTTGTGTAACGGCGGCCCGTGGTCGATTAAAAATGTAATTTTAAACGATTTGCCTCGCTTCCGCTCGCGATTCGACCGAGTTCTCGTCACTTTTTTCGATATCCGATTTCGGATTCAGATTCGGCGGACCCAAAGCTGTATTTCGCCGCGCGAAAACCGTTCCGAAAAACGTACCTTTATGGGGTATAATTTAATCAGAAAAAACCAAGTTTTTTGTCAGACTTTTCGAGAAAACGGGTCCGTACTCTCGCATTTTTTTGACGCATTTCCCGATACTTTTTTCGCGATCCGATCGCGCCGTCGTCTTCCTCGTAGGAAAACCTACGAAACCGGTATTTTTCCGGAATTTTCAACGGCCGTTTGGAGGGGTAGGGGAAGCGGGGAAGTCCAATGAGCACTGCATAGTTAACATAGATCACAATCAATAATGCCTACACTCCACTGCCAAATTTCAATAATAATCCCGAGTCATTGCCAAAATTTCCAAAGCGGTGTTTATTTTCGTTCTATCTCTTGTAGATTTTCATCTTCTTCTTGTCCTGTTTTCTGGAAATGTTGGGAGGGGACGGAGGAGGAGTATTCAGATTAATCTCCACTTCTGACCCAGTAGATGTAGAATCCTCCAACGTGCTTCGTCCACATTGAATGATAAGTTTTTTCCATCAACCAGTAATTCATCTCCAATCAAGACCCCCCGCCCCCGCGCCCCGTCTTCCCGTCTTTTCTTGCTTGAAACACCTTGAGCAAGAGTGATGCTCCTGAATTCCCGTGTTAGTCAGTAGAACTCGGATGTATTAAATTGGGATCCCTTGAACTTGTAAATGTTCTGGCGTACTTAAGATTTAGAGAAATTATTAGCAAAATGAATGTGAACTGGTCTACTTCTAGAAGGTTGGATGGTGCCTAAACGTCTTACACCTATAACTTCATAATCCTCAAGAACGCAATTTAATCCCGTTCCGAAAATGTACATCACCTTTTTCTGAGAGGGCTGAGGGTTTCTGAGACTGATTTCTATTCTATTCGACCTACTGAACTACGTCACTTTATTGTAATGGTATGGTAACGTATTGTTGTACTGTAATGGATTATACGTGCAATAAACGTACATAGTGCAATAGGCTTCCTGGTGACATTAGAACTTCTAACAGCTTACCCATCAAGAGTGCCTTAGAAAAATATTTACTGAATGATCCTTAATACAGATACTTGTTTCTATCTATTAATTGTCGGTGTTGATGTTCTTTTCTTCTCTTCTTGGTATTCGATGACTACTATTTAGTTCATTATACAATGTTTTATTAGAATTGTTTTAATTAGTATTAATATTTGGCAAATTAGTAATTTGCACAACTAATTACGGCTCCTTCCCCAGCACAAGTTTCACTTAACGGGGGTAGTAGCATTGTAATTCAAATATTTTGTTTCTTTTTTTCGATGAGTATTTAAGTGTTGCTTACGTTATCAAGTATAAATTGTAAATAAATGCAATTTAAAAAAAGTTTCAAATAAATACACTGTCTATGCAACATGCAACCCATCAACATGGTGGAAAAATGAATTTGTAATAGAGGGTTTTGTTTAGTAACATTTACGGAAAACTTAGAACTGTTGGGTCCTGCCTCCGTAAGGGAGGCGCAATCAACGATCTACACACTATAGATCGTGTATAGATCGTTAGGCACAACGCCTAGAGTTTAAAGAGTACTTTACAGGGTTTGATAATTATAGACCACCATTGATCTGTAAAGAAGGGCGATCCAATACTGAAATAATTACCCTTAGTTTAATAATTTGAAGCGTTTTCCCTGTCAATCTTGATTCACTAGGAAGCTATTTGAGGATTTAGTCTTCTGGAAATATTACTCACCGGCACGTAAATCTCGTACAGACCAGTAGTTGACCAAATCAGTAAGCATCCCAGCTCATGACAAATAGGACGTTTGATGTAGTTACATCGTCATTAAGGGTTAGGATCTGTTTTGCATAATGGATTGCCGGCAAACAAAACTAATGACGCCGATTAAATCCAAGGAAAGAACGCGATTCGCGAACAATGCAAACAGTATCAGAACCAACCAGGGCAGTTATAGTTGGCTTGATGGGCTTCTCACTTGGCATAATCGGCGCCGGCACGGCGGTTTTCCAGGGTCGCTTATGCAGAACAGCAGGAGCGGGCCGGTGGCGGCAGCTCCCTACGCTGTCATTTCGCACGCTAGACGGCGATTAGGATTTTTATCCGTCCATCGACAAAGTGAATGAGAAAACGAGGCGATGTTCTGTGTAACAGCCGCTGCCAAATCGGTTGTTGAACTCAGTAGCCCCCATAAAAACACTTTTCTGTGGTAAAACCGACTTTTTTTAGACAAGAAAAATTTGGGAAGTTCGATGGATTTGTGCGAAAAGGCCAGACCCTCATGACCGAATCCTCCATTAATAGTTGGAGCAGTGCAGCAGCTCCTGAAAATAGTGCCAAATTCAGGACGTGGACTCCTGCTGAAGAATTTGACCCCGTTTCGATCGCCCGAATCTCCAAAATCATTGCTCTTGAGGGTTTCCTTAATGGTAACTTGGACTGTCCTCAACTTGAGTCTCAAGTTTCCCAAATTATACCGCAATAGCTTCAAACTCTGTTTGCCTAATCGGTTCAGCCTAATCAGTAGTCCTCATAAATAAACACTTTTCTGTGGTAAAGCCGACTTTTTTAGACAAGAAAAATTTGTGGAGTTCGATGGATTTGTACGAAAGGGCTATAGCCTCATCACCGAATGCTTCAATAATAGTTGAAGCGGTGCAGCAGCTCCTGAAAATTGTGCCAAATACAGGATGTGGACTCCAGCTGAAGAATTTGACCCCCTTTCGCTCGATCACATCTTCAAAATCATTGCTCTTGAGGGTTTCTTTACAACAAGGTTTCATGGTAACTTGGACTGTCCTCAACTTGTGTCTCAAGTTTTTCAAATCATACTGCAACAGCTTCAAACTCCCTTTGCCTAATCGGTTGTTGAACTCAGTAGCCCTCATAAATCAAACACTTTTCTGTGGTAAAGCCGACTTTTTTAGACAAGAAAAAAATGTGTAAAGTTCGATGGATTTGTACGAAAGGGCAAGACTTTCATCACCGAATCCTTCATTAATAGTTGGAGCAGTGCAGCATCTCCTGAAAATAGAGCCAAATACAGGATGTGGACTCCAGCTGAAGACCCAGTTTCGATCGCCGAAATCTCCAAAATCATTGCTATTGAGGGTTTATTTACAACAAGGTTTAGCGGTAACTTGGACTATCCTCAACTTGCGTCTAAAGTTTTTCAAATTATAATGCAATACCTTCAAACTCCATTTGCCTAATCGGTTGTAGAAATCAGTAGTCCTCATAAATTGAACACTTTTCTGTGGTAAAGCCGACTTTTTTTAGACAAGAAAAAAATGTGTGAAGTTCGATGGATTTGTACGAAAGGGCAAGACCCTCATCACCGAATCCTTCAATAATAGTTGGAGCAGTGCAGAAGCTCCTGCAAATAGTACACAATCCAGGATGTGGACTCCAACTGAAAAATTTACCCACGTTTCGATCGCCGAAATCTCCAAAATCATTGCTCTTGAGGGTTTCTTTACAACAAAGATACTTTAGTTGGACTGTCCTCAACTACTGTCTCAATTTTTAGCGGATTTTCTTTAAAACAAAAACAAAAAAGGGAAAATGAGCTATTGTGTTCACTTTGTCCGTTGGTGGATGTATGTACGTCCTCTTAAACTCGTTTTAAATGCCACATCCCGAAGTCCAATTTTGAGTAAACTTGGTATGGATGTAATCTGTAACGTGGCGAGGATAAAGATCTGTCAGGGGCCGCTGACGCATGAGAGGGCATTGATCAGCGGAGTGAGCTCCGAAGCCATTTTGTCTCCTATTCGATGCAGGAGGCTGAAATTTGAGAGGGAGGCTCAAGTGAGAATGCTGAAGACGACTGAGAGGTCATAGATCAGCTGAGTGAGGTCCAAAGCCAGTTTGTCTCCTATACAACGCAGGAAGCGTCTATATCACGCGGATCCCTTTACAAGAAAATGCGCCATTGCGTGACTCACTTCGTGAGCACTGATCTACTTGTTTCAAAACACACCGCAATAGATTCCAACTCCCTTTTCTTACATCTTTTCAAAGCACCAACTACTAATACAACCGAGGGCACTGTATCGATTACCAAAGTCTAACAATCTGTTTTCGTCGCAAAGTTATAAATTTTTGTTCAAATTATTCTCCACATTGCTCCATTCAATCAAGAAGACGCTATTTGACCGGGTAGATAAATGATTGGTACACAGGATTAGTTTGACGCTCAGAATTTATATTATTTTCACTGAAGCAAGATTACAATGAGCAGCAGAGTTATAAAAATAATCACAATACAGAATACCACCCGAATTTTTAGAGAGACAGCCTTTCCACAGTAGTGCCAATAAGACTACACAAAAAGGTTACCCGCGCAAAACCCTACACTGTCTGAGGTAGAATGAGTAAGACCAAATCAAGATCAAGATGTATTAATTATAATGAACAAGCATCACCAAAACAGGCAAAATTAATTAATATATAAGGAATAAGTGTGGGGATGAAAGGGGGATAGGACTACATGGATGCGGTCATGGAGCTAGAGATGGACCATAGAGTGCATAGGTAGGAATGTACCGTCAGGTGGGGTGAAGTCGCTCAAAAATAACAGTTTTTTCAATACTTAAGGTACTAAAACGCTGATAAAAATCATGAAAAAAATAATTTATATTCTCTCACTCCTGATGTCTCACTGTCTGATTGAGCTATAATTCAAAATTTTCAGGATGAATTTAGGGTAAAAAAAAAAAATAATAATAAAACTGAGCGGCTTCACCCCACCTGTGGGGGTGAAGTCGCTCACCATGTTGTTTAGACCAAAAACGACTCAACCTATGTAGAGAGGTGAAGCCACTCAGCATTCATGTTTTTAAAAAAAGAATAGGAAAGGGAATGAGAAAAAAATTATACATTAAAAGCGTGTATTTGAAAAAAAAAAAAAAAAAAAAAACGCTGCAAATTATTTCACAAAGGTTTATTATTTTTTCAATTGAGTATGATCGTAGTTTTAGTTGGCTAGCGTACGTCATAAGGCCCGTCCAGACTCCTCGGCGTGTCCTACTTCGAGTTGCCACAACCTATACTTCTATAATTATATACGCATGTTTATATTTCTCGATTTGAGCTCCTATCTATTCAAATAGTTATTGCCTTAATAATATCATTATCTAAGTACGTACGAAAAGTCGAGAGGATATGTTATTAAATATGCGTAGGAAAAGCTTTGGTATTAACACACAAATATGACCTTGAAAAAAACATATTCATGCCTCGAACGAACGCCGGCGCTGTACCCACCACAAGCCGCGGCGCCTCCTCTCACTCCACCCCCCTCTCTCCACTCACCGTGACCCCCTGCCAAGCGTGCCAGGCGTGCGCGCGTCGAAAAAGACATTTTTTTGCCCGTTTTTGGCCCATAGCATCTATGCGAGTAAAGCGATCGGGATGGTTAAACGTTAGGACCAACTAGACCCCGAATGGAGTCTATGTGCGAAAGAACGGGTTTTTTAAGTCAATTCTTAGGCCTTTTATGGCCCGGACGGCGGACGGCGAACGGCGAACGGCGGACGGACATTTCAAATTTGGATTCTACGTACCTTGAAACGTAAAGTGACAAAGTTTGAGGGGGGGTTATAAAAATTTTTTGCTACACGATCACATAGGCTTATTATTGGAAATAATAAACCAAAAAAAAAAAAAAGAAGAAAAAGAAGATTTAATGTGAGCGGATTTCTCTAGTTCATGATTTCAATTGGAATATGAGTAATTTCTTTTAAAATATACCTGTTTCGCCTCATATCTTCGACCTGAACTTTGGTCATATTGATTTCCTCTGTTTCACAAATATCAGGCTGCTCAGGAAAGGTAAAATGAGTAGGTCCCCCTTCTTCTTACGTAGGTATGAGACCTTAAACTTGTTCTGTCCGAGGTTCTTTAGGATTTTTCCTAAGTAGAATCAGCTTCTTCAGTCCTGTTCTGTTTTAAATTCAGTTATAACAAAATCACTTTCACCAAAAATCAATCTCGGCCCGGGAGTTGTTTTTTGTGGGGAAGTATTGGTGAGTTGGTGATCCTCTTCTTAAACTTCATCATCCATTGACTCTGGGTCAGAAGAGTCAGATTCAGGAGGGCTGGTCAATGCTCCATCAGAGACCATCTGATCATCGGATTGTAATTGCGTTTCCCGACGGGACCGAGTTTTTTATTGTATTTACGCCGCATTTTGAATGAGCGACTTCACCACACCCTAAGGACTTTGAACGGAAAAAACCTCCCAATGACCGTAAACATAAACATTCACTCTCCCGCCAGTTCAAAATCGGTTCTCCAGAAGATTTAGAACGACAACAACATAACCAAAGAGAAGATATTTATCCGTTAGTTAGGTTTACAAAAGAGGTTTTTCATGCAATGCAAAAACATGGTAAAACTGAGAGATCACAAAATACTTTTTCTGAGACTTATGAATGAATAAAACATGTACACTTCCATGTTTATTGAATAAATAATATGCCCTGAATATAATGTGATTTTTTTTGTAATCGAAAAATCGCAGTGCTGCCAATATAACACTCAAATCAGCTGAGCAAACAGTTGTGAGTGACTTCACCCCTACCAAGCGACTTCACCCCACTTGACGGTACCTTCAGCGCGGCTGAACAGACGCTATGCCGTTAATTACCTGAATCAAAATGTTCACTAAGGAATCTTGTATTAATTATTCGCTCATTTTGTTCTAGTTAACTATAATATATAATAATAGTTTGTGTTTAGAAACTTCCTGCATGTGTAATTAATTTACTCAATGCAAGCTAAAATCACAATTAATTAGTAATGAATAGCTAACTAATCACCGGATTACTACAGTAATTGAATCCTCGGTTATTCATGGATGAGATATTACTGCATCTCGAAAGCTCGAGAAGAAACGTCAACTCATTTTTGAAACAGAATCCGTCACAAAGGGCAATCCAATTACTCAGCGGTATGGCCTGGGATGTAAGCCGTTCTCGTACGTGGATTCAGACCTCTTTGATGAGAAAATACATCACGTACCTACTACCGACGGAATCCATTAACTGATTAGTGTTTGAATAGCACCAAGAAAATTTATATCAACACCAACTGTTTGATGGTTATAATTTAAATAAATGCAGTGGTTATATGCTTCATGAATTCAAATTTACATCTATATAAGCCTGAATGGTAAGCCTGTACTTGAATATGTAATCTAGGTAAGCCTGTAATTCAGTTTGATTGGGTTTCAATCCTCAAGAATGAGACACCGTGAGAGAATCACCTTGGTTGGTTAATTTCTCGACACTTGTGACACAGGTCTGAAAAACTCTTAAGCGTCTTTCTTTACAACGTGAGTATGTTTAATATGGTGTAAGAACCTATCAATGTTTTCAGGAATTCGCCATTTGATTTGAGTAATTCTTAGAACAAGCTCAAACAGATACAATAGCTTCTTTTGCGATAAAATTCATGTTACGTTTCTTAATTGACCTGGAAGATTCAGGCCTAAAACGAGGGATTGCTTACATCAAATGAATACTTCAAGCTGCTAATTGATTCTAGCTAATCGTTTTACATAAGAATCTAATGATGATAAATAAAAGTTTCAGTAAACTCAGTATTAACCGCATAGTCCCTGCAAAAACACCAAAACCAGTTACAGATCAGAAGTAATGCGTATGCGTGTTGGAAGGACAAATGTACACGCAAACAGACCATCTGACAGACAGTCACGGAACCGCTTAAGAATGCAAAACGCGAAGAGAAGATTTGATTTTGATTACGTTGAATTGAATGCTATAACAAAGAATCTGGTGCAGCAAAAAAATTTGAATTGATTTCAAACTTCACTACTGCAAGGAAAGCTAATGCAAATTTTTTTTATCACAAAATGAAATTTCACAACAGAAAAGTGCCAAGGTAGACTAAAATTATCTTATTGTAATCACCAAGTGTGCAACAGGTGCGCATTAGGTAGGTATTTTGTCAATTGCCCATTTAATCATAGCCCATCCAAACTGGAGAGTCGAGACGTGAAGGAGTTTGTCCCGCTGACGAAATCGAGACCCACCTTAATTTTCAAGTAGGAATGCAATTATATACATATTACATAAGCAAACAAATTCTCACTTCTCTTTTCCGACAGCTGTACGTGACTGACACAACGTTTGAAACGAAGAAACTCCGTTCCCCCGACCCTGACCATCACGAGTTTCGCAATATGTAATTTATCATTCTTGTCAACGCAAATAATGCAATCACAGTTTTATAGCATCGAAGAGTTCATCTTTTCTTATTTGTTCTATTTTAACTAAATCCGCGAAATTCATTTGATAAAAACTGATAATAATATTGCATATATTCGTGAACACATGCACGTACGCCGCACAGTGGGACGAAATGCGATTCTGGCTGAACAAAAATATTTTATTGGCTATTCTTATAGGGAATTTCACGCTGATTCCGAATATACCATATGTTCCTATACCTAAAATAGCTCTTTAATGGATGTTTCTTGAAAAAGACCACCAGTGACGATGATTTGGCACCCAGTGAATTGTCCTTGTAAATACTGAATAATAAATTAAATCATTTATTGTAAATCGTTCATATACCTAGTTGGTCATTCGTAATTCTAAGGTTCCTCATACATTGAAGGTTTTTCCACCCAAAAAATCTTTTTATCGTACGTTAACTGTTGGACTAGGCCAGACTTCACAGTGATATTCCTTGCTCTCGAATTTGATTTCACTTTCAAGATGCAATAAATTTACGGTTGGGTTCCTATGACTTTGAAGCAATTATACCAGAGTTTTGGCACACTTTCACAACGTTGACGAGGGTATCGTGATTACTTGCAAATATTCGCAGCTGGAATTGGTTTCACGGTGTACCATAATAGTTGTTGAACGCATATATGAAGGAATGGTGAGGTAATGATGGGTTCCTGGAAATCAGCGTAGTGAAAAAGTGGAAAATAGGAGTTGCCAAAAAGTTTGAAACATCATAACTCTCTTAATTATTGGTGTTTTTCGAAAAAATTGGTAGTCAATCGCTGCAAAATTTGATGGTTTACAACTTTTTTTCTTTGCGAAAGTCGATTGAATATAAAGTTTCACCTCTAATACGGCAATAAATGGTATTTTCCGGTTTTGGAAAACTTTGAAATTCGATAACTTCCTTATTTTAAGAAAAGTTTTACTTTCCTTGGTGACGAATCGACGCAAAATTTAATTCTCTAAAACTTCTCCATTGAGCAAAAAACGTTTCCAGTACATCTTGAGGATGAAAAATGGGAAAATATATCAAAAAAAGTGTTTTTTCGAGGTTTTTTCAAGAAACATCCATTAAAGAGCTATTTTAGGTATAGGAACATATGGTACCTACATTCGGAATCAGCGTGAAATTCCCTATAAGAATAGCCAATAAAATATTTTTGTCCAGCCAGAATCGCATTTCGTCCCACTGTGCGCCGGGTGGATTCCAGAAAATAGTGAAACCAAACGAAACCGCAGGTCAAGTGAGATTGCAACAAACAAAAACGTCTGCCAAGTTGGTTTTGGCACATAGCTTCCTCGTTTAGCTACGATGAATGTTTAGATCATTGAAAAGTTTTAAATGATCTAAATTCCATAGCGGAAAAGAGTAAATCAAGAAGTAACGTGAAATGAAAATTGGTCAGTTAAGAAACGAAAAATTTATACTCAATATAATTTACGTTTGTGCAAGTGCAGGATGAACTGATGAATTGAAAATAAAGAAATAGGTACGGGACTATCTACAACTTAAACCGCGTATTCGCTGACAATTTCATCAAAATCGGATGAAAACTGAAGAAATTAGGGTCATTACAAGTATTTCACATTGGCGCAGGCGCAGTAGCTATTAATGATACAATCATGTTGAAATAATTGATATGGGATGATAAAATCGTCATCCCGCAACTATCATGCAAATTTAAGCGAAATCTAACGACTAGTGTTTAAGAGCCTAAACCCACATTTGCGTTCTAAATATACCTATCTCTATCGATTTTGGCTTTCTTCGAAATTTCTTACTTGAATTCGTGAATTTTTGAATTGAAATCAACGTTTTCCACTCTTATCCTTTGAAAGTCGAACGAAGACATCCGCACACCCAGGAGGACACTCGTCATTATTTGACTGTAGTGAGAATGAAACGTAACAGAAAACTAACCAGTGTATGGTAGGTAGGTAAGAACACTACCGGACATGTACTCGGACAATGGTACAAATTTTCTAGGTGCTTCTAACTATTTGAAGGAACTATATCAGTGGTTCTGCTCTTCAACCACCCAACATGATATCCTTACTTATGTTCAGCTGCATAAGATAACATGGCACTTTAATCCTCCCTAAACTCCACACATGGGTGGAATCTGGGAAGCGGGAGTGAAATCCGTGAAAGACCACCTTCAACAGATTGGTGGAAGCACTCCTTTCACCTACGAAGAATTACAACCCTGTTTTCCAAGATAGAGGCTATCCTGAATTCTAGGCCTTTATGCCCTATTTCAAACGAACCATCTGAGATGGACTACTTGTGCCCAGGCCATTTCTTGGTGGGCGGCCCCTTGATTGGATCACCACAACCAACATTGTTGGATGTCAATGAGAACCTCCTTTCTCGATGGCAACTGGTTCAACGTTTGTCTCCACGATTTTGGGCTCGCTGGAAGTCCTATTACCTGGTAACCCTACAACGCAGGCCAAAGTGGTTTCGTCAAACAGAAAACTTGCAGGTCAATGATCTCGTCCTTCTGAAAGGAGGCTTTCCACCATTGCGTTGGCCAGTTGGGAAGGTCATTGCCATCCACCCTGGAAATGAAGGTGTTGTGCGTGTTGTCACTATAAGGACTTCAAATGGTGCTACCTACAAACGTGCAGCACGGAACCTAGTAACATAGAGATATATTTAGAACGCAAATGTGGGTTTAGGCTTAAACATGCCGCCCACCAAATTTATATTTCTGGTAAGGGAGGGTATGATGGATAGGACAGAGGACGAAGAGATACTAGGTTCCGTGCTGCACGTTTGTAGGTAGCACCATTTGAAGTCCTTATAGTGACAACACGCACAACTAGAGTATGAAAAAATGGAGCATAATGGAATTCACGATTGCGCATGCGCAGAATGAAGTATTGATTTGGCAACAATGAAACTGATAGGGGACCATCTATGGATGTGGAAATTAAGGTCGTTACAAGGATTTCACAAAGGCGCATGCGCAGTAGTTATTAATGATACAATCTTGTTGAAATTGATATGGGATGATCGAATCGTCATCCCGCAACAACCATCCAAATTTGGGCGAGATCGGACGACTAGGGCGTGAAAACATGAAGCATAATGGAATTAACGTTTTTGCATGCGTAGAATGAAGTATTGATTTGACAACAATAGGTTTGTATGTACAGTGAGTCCTGGACCTGTTCAGAATCGAACTAGGTTCGAAGGAGGACCGACAAGGGAGGGGATGAGAACTGGTTCATAACTCCTCGCAGTCCATACGCGTTTCGAACCAATTCGGAACTGATAACCTTCACTCCTAACCTTCTTCTCAATAGGATTCTTCTCAAAATTAAACGGCTGAACCACTGAAGTCAAAGGCAGCCAGTCTTTTTAGTATTTTGTTAATCTGTGCTGTCAAACTGACATTCCGAATATACCTTGGTTCCAAATCGGATAGCGAAGGTAATAAATACGAGTCGTATTTCAGTAAATTAGAATAAAAACAAATGCAATTAAATATTTTTTAAAATTCGCTAAAAATGAGAAGTTGTTTGTGAGCGGTAGGTACCTAAGTATATAGTTTCTTCGCACCCGTCAACTGAACATATTGCTCCCCCAACTTTTTAGGTGGAAAATATAAGTAATATTGAAAGAAGAATAAAATAGAAGAGGCTTGGCTCACAAGAATTTCTGTGAAGTAACTAGTATTGGAGTAGGTACCTAACCTTCGGGCGGTAACGAGTTCCACCAATTTTCGATTGAGACTGTAGGAACTTAATGAGCCTTTCTAGTTTGGGAAAAGTCTCGGAAACAAAGAGTTTCACGAATTTCCGAACTGAGCCTTACACAGAAGAGAACAGAAGTATTGAAATCCAGGAATCGTTTCAAAATACCTCGAAACGGATTTTCACGAATTTAAATTTAATTTGTAAAATTTGTCTAGACATTGCATTAAGTAGTTTCATTTTCCTCGAAAATTCACTAAATGTTCCAATTGTGCAGTATGACCAAAAGAGCAAATTGACATAAGTCAATTTGTGTTATATTTGATTATATTTATAGCACTAGAATTTTGTTTGCTATCAAACTTATGACTTAGTCACAATATCAGTTACCGAAAATCAATGTAATGACGCAAACGTTATTGCCGAAAACAACAACAACAAAACTCCACTTGCGAGCCCACAGGGGAAATCGTAGTGGGCGGAGCGTAAATATTTTACTGCGCATGAGCGGGACTAGAAGTTCCGAAAAAAATCCCGGACCGATAGAACGTGTTCTGGACGGTCCCGCACTGGCTCTGTGAACAGCGAACTAAAAATCCCGAACTCGTTCGGTCGCTGTGCATACAGCCAAAAAGGGGCGTGGCCAGTTCAGAACCGTTCGGGACTCACTGTACATACAAACCTAATGAAACTGACAGGGGACCGTCTACCCCATAGCCCGCACATACCCTGAAAATTAATGAAAATTCACAATCTTCATCGGATGAAAATTGTGGAATATAAGCTAGTTACAAGGATTTGCGGACACACGACAGACACACACAGGGATTCGTTTCAGAATGTCTCAAAACGGATTTCAATGAAGAAAATTTTCGAAAATTGTTGACATTTTATGACTTTGCTATGGCACATAAACTAAAAAAAACGTAAACGAGTTCCACTATCTGCTTTACAATCAGATACCATGTTACATGGATCTGTACTTGTCTGGATGGACTTCGATTCGGGATTTCATAACGGTCGTCTTCGAGAGTTGTAAACAAATCCTAACTTTGAACTGTAGGCGACGAAATGTAGGATAAAGAATTTATTTTATCATTCTTGGAGGCACAAAAAGCATAGGTACTATAAATTAAAGTTATTTCTCCCATACAGACGCAATGATTTGTTAACAGTCGACTGTTGTCAGGGGATGAAAATGTTTCCTATGGAGTGGAGTAAATGATCCTATTGCTTTACGTTAAGAATATTGTAACCGGCTTATTAAAATTGTTTATAGTCCAATCAACTTAGTTTAGGAATGTAGCCAGGTGCGTAAGGAGGGGGAAATTGGTAGCTTGAGATGTGAACATTTATCACATAAATCAAGCGCTTTCCAACGAGTGGCGAACGATTTTTGTGCGATGAAAACTGCGGAAGTTCCATTCCCCTAGCAACGGCTGGGTTGTACGTGAAAAACACTGAAATTGTGACATCAATTTTGCGTGACGGACATTTTTGGTTGACCCCCCAGAGCAAAGACATATGCATGTCAAAAAAGTCACGTAAATTGACTGACGAGTATTGCTCACGAAAATATTCTGATGATTTCCGCTTACAACAGAGTCGTTGCTAGGGAAATGGTACTTCGTCGTTTTTCATCCCACGAAATTCGTTGACCATTCGTTCGAAAGCCCTCGACTTATTCAACAATATTATGTTACCTACTGCGAAGTGTGTGGCCAACAAGGAACAAGCTGAGTTATGAGCATGGTTATTTGAATAATTGTGTACACTCAGGTAATCATTCTCAATAAGTGATATTGTGAACATGATTGCAACCGCTTGTTAATTTCTGACGATTTCATTGAGCTGGTGTTTCGATGATTTGATTCATAGCAGGTGATCCGAATATTGCGAGTTAGAAAAAAAAAAAAATCGTGTGCGTCGGACCACACGGTGGAAGTTATACTTCTGTGGCCATTCTCATACATACACCCTCTATAAAAGAGGATGTATGTATGTATGTATGTATGTATGTTGCCTATAGACTCCGAAACCGCTCGACAGATTGTAATGAAACTTTCAGGTATTATTAGGCATGATTCAAGGATTGTTCCTGTAAAGTTTGGTGCAAATCCGTTCAAAGGGCTCTGACCCAGAGGACATAAAAGGGTGCAGTGTCAGGTTTTAGAAATTTATTGTTTAGAAAATTAACTACCCAAGCCAAGACCGAAGGAGGAGGAGGAGGAGGAGGAGGAGGAGGAGGAGGAGGAGGAGGAGGAGGAGGAGGAGGAGGGGGAGGAGGAGGAGGAGGGAGGAGGATGGGGAGGAGGGAGGAGGATGAGGAGGAGGATGAGGGAGGAGGAGGAGGGAGGGGGAGGAAGAGGAGGGGGGGGGAGGAGGAGGAGGAGGAGGAGGAAGAGGAGCGACTTTCACTCGAGAGGTGCCGTATAATCGATAGTTCTTAAAAATTTGTTCTTACTTTTCAGCGTGACGCGGTTTCTCGACCAACATCCCATCCCAAAGTGTCTAACGGGCGCAAAGAAGTATAACTTCAAAATTTGTTCTTACTTTTCAGCGTGACGCGGTTTCTCGACCAACATCCCATCCCAAAGTGTCTAACGGGCGCAAAGAAGTATAACTTCTCAGTGGGTAGAGCGCTCGACTTTCACTCGAGAGGTGCCGTATAATCGATAGTTCTTAAAAATTTGTTCTTACTTTTCAGCGTGACGCGGTTTCTCGACCAACATCCCATCCCAAAGTGTCTAACCCCCACATCCCACCCCCTCCTCCCTCCTCCTCCCTCCTCCTCCTCCTCACTCCTCCTCCTCCTCCTCCTCTCCCCTCCTCCTCCTCCCTCACTCCTCCTCCCCCTCCTACTCCCTCCCTCCTCATCCTCCTCCCTACAGTACACAACACTTGTAAGGTGTCCCATATTAAATTTTAAATTTTCGAAAATTTATAGTATAACTAACTTTTGAAGTTATACTTCTTTGCGCCCGTTAGACACTTTGGGATGGGATGTTGGTCGAGAAACCGCGTCACGCTGAATTTTAAGAACTATCGGATGGGATGTCACGCTGAAAAGTAAGAACAAATTTTTAAGAACTATCGATTAATCGAGGAGGAGGAGGAGGAGGAGGGAGGAGGATGAGGAGGAGGAGGAGGGAGGAGGAGGAGGAGGAGGAGGCGGAGGAGGAGGAGTGAGGGAGGAGGAGGAGGAGGAGGAGGAGGAGTTAGACCCTTTGGGATGGGATGTTGGTCGAGAAACCGCGTCACGCTGAAAAGTAAGAAAAGTAAGAACAAATTTTTAAGAACTATCGATTCATAATATATAAATTATAATTAATAAATTATAATAAATTTATAGATTATTATTATAAATTTATAAATATTATAATTATAAATTTATTATAAATTATTATAAATTTATAAATTTATAAATTTATAATTATTATAAATTATAAATTTATAATTTTTAAGAACAAATTTTTAAGAACAAATTTTTAAGAACAAATTTTTAAGAACTATCGATTCATAATATATAAATTATAATTAATAAATTATAATAAATTTATAGATTATTATTATAAATTTATAAATATTATAATTATAAATTTATTATAAATTATTATAAATTTATAATTATTATAAATTATAAATTTATAAATTATTATTCATAATTTATTTATTAATTATAAATTATGGCCACAGAAGTATAACTTCCACCGTGTGGTCTGACGCACACCGATTTTTTTTTTCTTTGCGAAAATTTGATAGATTAAAATGTACGCCAGCATGAACTCGTGTGCAAAATTTCAGATCGATTGGATATCGGGAAGTGGGTTAAAAATCGATCTGAAATTTTGTCTCAAGCAAGCAAGCAAGCAAGCAAGCAAGCAAGAAGAGAATCGAAGTTAAAAGAAAGAGCGAGAGCGCTCGACTTTCACTCGAGAGGTGCCGTATAATCGATAGTTCTTAAAAATTTGTTCTTACTTTTCAGCGTGACGCGGTTTCTCGACCAACATCCCATCCCAAAGTGTCTAACCCCCACATCCCACCCCCTCCTCCCTCCTCCTCCTCCTCCCTCCTCCTCCTCCTCCCTCACTCCTCCTCCTCCTCCCTCACTCCTCCTCCTCCTCCCTCACTCCTCCTCCTCCTACTCCTCCTCCCACTCCCTCCTCCTCCCCCTCCCTCCTCATCCTCGAGAGGTGCCGTATAATCGATAGTTCTTAAAAATTTGTTCTTACTTTTCAGCGTGACGCGGTTTCTCGACCAACATCCCATCCCAAAGTGTCTAACGGGCGCAAAGAAGTATAACTTCAAAAAAAAACTGTATGGGTTGTTCCAGAAAACTTAACATGTTCCTAGAGAAAGCCCTATCGATTATAATAGCTTCTCAATGGGGTTTGGACTCACAGCATTGAGTTCTTTGGAGGGTTACTTTCAGGTAGACGAGCGCACTCGTATAAGGGCACGAGTATGCATTAAAAAAATGCATGCACACGACGGTGCTTAAATTTTATTAATACTTGCTGAAAATCGACAAAAACTGCAAAAAACGCTGAAAATTCTAAATCTTTTGTGAATCTCAGAATATTATTTGGTCGAGTTTTTGTCATGAAATTGGTAGGAAGGAGGGACCAGTGTTTGATGCATTAAGAGAAATGTTGGCTTTGACATGTTATGTTTCTTCGTTTGTTCAAACTTAATCTTTCATATATTGCTGCATCAGGATCTCCTCAAACTGCTCAGTATTGGAAAAATCACTAATTCAAGCCACAAAACATCAGAAATTTGGTTTTTTTCGAAATCAATTTTTTGACCCAGTATTTGACGCCCTAATTTTTGGTTTCACCTGTGATGGACCCCCTATGATTGTTAGCAGTTCTTCTGCAATGAATGATTCCGTGTATCAACAAAACAATTTCTTCGAAATTTTATAAATAAATTGAGCATTTGAACTTAGTTTTATTAATCTAGAAAAGAAATTAATTTGAGTATTTTGAAAGACAAAGTAGAAAATATCACCAGATGCTTTATCACAAAATAGGTACAATGTTTTCTCAATACCGTAGGCCTCTAATGGTAAACTAGCAGCTTGTTAGTTATTGTGTATTTATATAAATATAAAGAACAAAGAACAAATGAAAAGAACGAATAGAGATCCATATTGACACCACTGTCAATCACTGAGGGTAGCTTCAGTTTGGTGGTTAGTAATTGACATTCGCATTTTCACACGTTAACTTTGATTATTTCCAGAAAATGATAGTATAAATGCAGTTTACACGAAAACACAAGCAAAATCACAAGAAACAGCACCAAAGAAATGACAACACGAGGTTTTGTTGAGTAACCTTCTCCAGATTTCACAAAAATCCGCCTGAAACCTTTTCCCGCCTTTATGAGTCGTGGATGGTTATCTCATTTCATGGTTAACCATTACGAACATACCCGAAGACAAGCTTCGTACATGATTCCAGCCATCGGAAATTATCTGATTCCCAACGTGTACGTAGCCAACGACACTAGGAAAGAAACAAAGAAGAAGTTGAAGGAATACCTTTTGCACAACAATCTTCCGTGCACAAATATCATAGCAGGCAGACCATACTGCCCTTGCCAAAACTGACATACCAATTTAAATCAAAAATAGAAGGAAATAAATTGGAGAGAGGAAAATCAACAGTAAATTATATGGAATATAAAAACATAACAGGTAATGCGATATGAAACAAAACAATAGTGATGAACTTACGGAAGACATCACGCACCTTCGTTTCGGCTAGATTTGTCAATTAGGTATCAGGGTACACACTGTGATTATACCAATTAAGAATTGTAAAAGACTATCTACAAATGTGTTTAGAGTGATAATCCATGAATTAAGTATATATGTTTATGTATTTTTTTCAATTCAGGAAGTGATTGTGACTTATTTTGAAATTATAATGATATATTTGTACACATACCCACCAAAAATGCCCCGCGCGACCCACGGGTCATGGGGCTGTGATCAAATTACTGTATATTTTTGACAAATAAAACTATTTCGTAATTCGTAATGTAACTTAATATTATACGGTAATTTATGAAAAGTCACTCATACGATCACGCTGCATGACTGGAACTTTTCCAAAGTCTGAGAGACTTGTGATGTCAACAGAGATGTACGATACTGATTCACTCGCGACCATAATTTTTAATTCTCTTACAACTCCAAGAGTTGAACAATGAAAAGAATAATAATAAATTACAGCGAACGTGTTTATCTAGCCAAGGAGCGTGCGTGCCGTGGATGGTTCCTTCAGCAGGAATACATTTAAAAGTCCTTTTTTTCCTCGGGCTATTTAAATATGCTCCTCACACGTGCAAAAAAGGGAAACTACCTTTTGCGAGAGTTGAGCCCAAGAAAAACGAGAAATGAGCGGACAAGGTCAGTGCGATAAAACGTGGGGTTCCTCTGTTCGCGGATCTGGGCACGATTTCTGGTAGAGTTCAAGTTTCAAGGAGGAACACGAAGGGGATAACCCGCATTGGTTTATTATTTTCAATAATGAACCTTTGCAATGAAGGAAACGAATAACATAAGATTTGTATAGAAACTTCAAACGAAATTTTTACCGCTTCCACGGAAAAAACTCATGCATAGGTATGTCTTTTTGCAATTATGACAATGCAATTAAAATTATATAGTTTTAGATAAGTAGGACCCATTATTCAGTAGGTAAAATCACTGAAATGGAAAATTCGAATTGTTTTGTTGTTGTTTCGTTAATTGCTGAGAAATAGTGACTTCCTCATTTTCTGGATAGAGAAGCATGATTAGTAACGTAATGAAAGTAGGTAGCAACCTAGTTACCCATTACATTTTGTGACCACGATCACGCTAATTTTGTCATGACCCCCAGCCAAAAGACAAATCTATGTCAAACAAAAAACTCGGCCCTCCAGCCTTAAACTTGACCTCGCCAGGGGGGCTTCGCCCCCTGGACCCCCCCCCCCCCCCCCCCCCCGTTGCTTTCCACTTTGAGCCTTCAGCTAAAATGCTTAAACATGGAACATGCTTTCTTCCCGCTAGTTCTTAAATGTAAATAAATTTGAAACTACGACATAAATGTTTTATTAATCGAAATTAGAACAGAGTACCTAGGTAAGTAATTTTCTGTTATGGTGCGCGTCTAGAATTACTATAACCAAGATAAGCTTCTTAACCAAGTGACAACAAAACAAGCGGCATTGTTCACTATATCCATTTATAACATAAATGAATATCAAACTACGACGTGAATAGAAGAGCAAGTACGAAAGAAATGCGTGATGAATCGAGAGCTTTCCAATGAGTGGAGAACGATGTTTGTCCGGGGAAAACTAAAAAAAGTTTCATTTCCCCAGCAACGGCTTGGTTGTAGGTACGTGAAAATCAAAAGAAAACATTTCGTGACACATCCGCGTCACGTTTTTCGCAAGTTAGTCCAAGTTTCGTGGCACATCCGCGTAACGTTTTTCGCTAGTACGTCCAAGGCCAAAGCATACGAAAAATAGTCCTAAGCACTAAATCTTGATAGAAAATGGAACATGTTTTTGCATCCATTAAAACTGTTAACTGCAGAGATTTAATTGGTTTTTATTTTATCCACTGATGTAATTTACAATACTGGTTCATGGTAACTGAAGTAGCATTTAAATCACTCAGGCGCCTTCAGCATCCTCCCTCGAGCCCCCCTCTAAAATGACAGCTACCTGCGTTAAATAGGAAACAAAATTGCGTAGGAGCTCACTCAGCTGATCAGTAATCATCAGAGACCTTCAAAATGTAGCTCTTATTTTGACGAAATATGCCAATGTGGCACTTATTTTGGCCAAATGTGGCATTTATTTTTTCAAATATCCACCTCCTCCCCACCATAAAAAGGTATGTTCAGCCATTGAATCATGCAACTTGAAACTGTGCCAGCTGCTATATTATAATTTTGTAACGGTAATCTTGTCTCATTTTTGGCCGGGTTATGATGGCAAAAACATGGTCCATGTTAAAATGTAAATACACCCCTCAAAATATGTTGGTTTCCATTTCGAGATACATATTCCTAAAACCGAATAAGAAAAAAAAGACTTTCTGTCGAATAGGGTGGGCACTATTGCTTCCTCACTTATTGGAACAAGAACGTATAGGATAAGTTGAACGAACAAATACGATCAAGTCGACCATATCAGAAATTCATGATTACACTGCTCAAACGCTACTAGTTGCTTAGATCTTATATAGGTAATCAATCAAATCAGTCTTTATTGATAAAGTAATATACCTATTCAATGCATGGGAGCTATCCCACCTTCCTTAAATAAACATTATTATTCTTGAAAATACTTATTAGTATGAGACTTCATTTACGTAAAACAAAATAAACAAATATACTACTTCAATTTACTCAAATTTGTAACTACGTTTTAAACGTAGGTAGGTACATAATTAATAATAACATTAATATTATTACTTTAGAGACAAGCTCAATTAGGCAATCTCCAATCCAGCCTCTTCTAGTAACCTAATCTTGAAACGGCGTTTGTTCACATTACAAAATAAGCGCAAAGCATTTTTGTTTCAGCCACACTCTTTCCTGATAACGAATTTACTGTTAAATGTTCCTCACTTATACGGCTGAACCCAAAGAAAGTACGTCTTAAATTCGACAACTCTGGACATTCACAAAAAAATGACATAATGTTTCTTCTTTTCTCCAGTTGCATAGCAAGCACCCTTCCCTTTGATCCACTTCAAACGCCTATCGCCTAACCCATCCCCTTATAACGTTCCTATTTGAAAGCCGAAGTAGGGCAAGGATGCGCTTTTCTGCCAGTGAACTCATCGAGTTAAGGTAGCTTTCTGGAGTGTGGTACGAACATGTCAGTTTACTATACAAGTTACTGTAGGTGGAATTGAACATTCTTTGAAGATCATCATAAAATAACTTCATCTTGTAAGTAACAACCATTATCTCTCAGCTATCCACAATCAAGCCTCCCCCACACCCCCGCGACCCGATTCCGCATATAATTTCCTTCACCTGCGCAGCCCAGTTGAATTTCTTCAAACTCGTACCATTTTCAACAGTCCCGACCAACTTGTCTAGGCAAATTCGAGGATATAGTATATCTTATATAATGTTGTATAGTTTTGTAAGTGTACTCTACAAAATCCTACCTACTAATGCCTACCAACAAAAGCTCTACAAGGAATAAGTACCATTGTGCTAATAAGACCAATGATGGGGCTCAAGATGAAATAAACATCACAATTCATATTTCCAAGGCCTGAAGAAGAAATGTAAATATTTCGAAACGCCGGTCTAGGGGGCACGGTTTTAACTGTCGGAGGGTAGATAGATAGTTTCTAACTACTTCAATCGTGTACTTATGTGACGAAATCGTACAAAACGCGGGGCTAAAATACACTTATTATTATTTATACCATGGCGAACTATGGAAGGTCATGCAATGGTCATCAACTGAGGTAGGTAGTGCAAGTTAGGTTAGTACAAACTAATTCACTAATTTAACTGAGACATCCGACTATTAAGGCACCCAATTTACATTTACGTTTTCATTTGACCAACCCTCAAGAAACCCAAAACATTTTAGATTTAACTAATTGGCCGAGGAAACTCAGCCTGACTACAATATAAATATAGCTCATTCTTTTAATACAGATTTCCCATGATTACTCTGGTAATTTCTATAACCAGATTTCGGCAAAATCACTGTTTCACATAAGTCACTAATTTCCCCCGAGCCGTGTAATCTTAAACGAGGCGAACCAAATTGACGATTACGGCAAAAATGGATACTGTAAACACCGACAAGAAACTTTCAAGGTTATATTTTATGTGTAGCAACTCTTACTACTTCAAGCGAACGGTTAAGCTAGAAGTTGTGGGAAAAAACGGTAAACTCCTTCGGTAAACAGAAGAATAACTTTCGTTTTATCTGATCTCTCCGGGCTATGAAAATCCAACGAGAAGTCGGAGATGTGAAATCACCTGGGACGAGGTTGATATCGTGAGGGGGTACTCGAATAAGATTGAGCAAACGATCTATATGTACATACTCACCAGTTCACCAAGAATATACTGCGGAATATTCATAATGCCAATAAGTTGATACGAATCGTATTGTGGCTAAATGGATGGCCCACTAAGTACATTTTTGGTTGAAAGCTAATCAATGGACCAATTTTTCTTAAACAGGAAATCATAGATGATATTCACTATTGGGATATTCATGATGCCAAGAAGAAAAAGTTCCAGTCATGCAGCATGATCGCATGAGTAAATTTTCGTAAATTATCGTACTATATTATGTTGCATTGCTTTGAAAATTAAGGACTTTGAGGGAAAAAAATTGTTAACTACCAATTTTATGACAAAAAACTCGTTTAAAATAATATTCTGAAATTCAAAGAGATTTTAGATTTTTTGTGCAGTTTTTATCGATTTGTTAGCACATTTTAATGAAATTCAAGTAACTAAATTTTTCAGTATAATATTGTACATAAATCTTTTGATGTTCTATTTTATAATTAATGAACTCAATTTGAGCAATATGCTAGTATGCTGCTAAAAAAATACAAATTCAACTATTTTTTGCCGTTTATTGCTATTTTTAGAGATTTTTTCAGTACTTTTTTTGGAATTTTGGCCAATTTAATGCGCTCAAAAAATGCTCGTCAACCAACTCGTCCTATCGTTTAGAAAGCTTGATTTTTTGGCGCAACACAAGAACGGAATTGTTATCTCAATCCTAAGGAGAGCTATCGTCTGGAAGGACACACGCGCGCGCGCAAACACACACACACACACACACACACACACACACACACACACACACGCACAAACAAACGCACGCAGCGCGCGCGCGCGCAAGCACACGCACACACACACATTTTTTTTTTTTTTTTTTTTTTTTTAAATAGAAAACTCCCCTCAAAGACGGAGGGGGCACGCCATTAAGAAAAAAACTAAAAAACTAAATTAAAAAGTGGGGAGGACGCCCAGGTTTATCCGACGCCGGCTCTAGGGATTAGGGAAGTTAAGGATGATGGAGGAGGGAGCGAGGGATGAAAGGAAGTGCCCCTATAAAATGACCACCAGTTAAGGAAAGAGCCCCTAAGGACGCGGGTGGTGATACCACGGAGCACTCCTGCCGAGATGCCCAACTCGAGAAGTTCCGTGGCACTTTTCCCGCACCACACCCCGCGCCATGACACGGTCGTGGCCAATACCCTGATGTTATTAGGCGCCACTCCTTTTAGCTCTGATATCGCTTGCCGCAGGTCGTTCCTATCATATTTACTTATTTTAGCCCTCCAGGTCTGCTCCATGTCCATGCTGCCGCTGACTACTTGGACATCCAGGATTATGGTAGACCCATCGGGCTTGATGGCAACGATATCTGGCTTGTTGCCCCGGTCACTTGGCATATGGTACAGTCTCTCTCTCTCCACATCCCAGCCGCTGGATGACAAAGCACCTGCTATCTGCTTGGCAACCGCATTGTGACGTAGTATGCGGCCACCGTCGGTACGAGGACACTGCTGCACTACATGATACAGGTTCTCATTTTTACCCCGACAGGCCCGGCAAAGGGTGTCTACTGTCCCACGACTAAGTCTAGAACACCTCACCGCAGTGGCTAATGTAGCCACGCGGACGGCATGAAAATGTCGGTAGTCGTGGGCCCCAATGCCCTCTGAAGCCCATTCAACCCACTGGGAGGAAATGGGGATTCAGAGCACTGTCGGAGTTCTTTACCATCCACTGAATCATGCAGAGCAGCAGCGAACTCAGCAGATGAGCTGGGTTTTGGAGCAGTTGGAGTTGCTCGATCGCACCACAACAACTGCCGCCTGACAAAATCAAGGTCAGCAGCAGTGCGGGCGACCTCCCAGCTAGAGCCCCTTAGGGCAAGCAGGCGCTGGCGGCGTAGAGATGGGATTGCGGCTGAGAGAGAGACAATGCCAAGCCCACCGGCCTTGACCGGTGCATGGATATAGGCACTTGGGACACCAGGTGGAAAGCCTAGCCAAGAGCGCACAGCAGAGCGTACTTCGAGGTCTAACTCTAGCAGCCTCCCCGCAGTAAACCTGCCAAAGACTAGCCCATAGGTTAGCTTTGGCAGTAAGTACGTGCGAAGGAGGCGCAGCTTCTGCTGCGGCTTCAGTGGAGCCTTGGTGACACGAGCTAGTGCTCCTCCAAGGTCCACACGGCTTACGGCAATGGTGGCAACACCCATGAAGTCGACTCCAAGGTACCGCCAGACCTCCAGCATGGATCGGGCAGGGATGGAAGTTTGTCCTAAGACAAAACACTCCTCATCCACCACCTTCACCTTATGCTGGCGACCCGACGGGACCAAGGAGACCGACCCACATTTAGCTGGGTTGACCACCAAACCACACCTGGCTAGCTGCTCAGCAAATGCGTTGAGGGAGATCTGCAAGCCCTCACGGGTTTCTGCGAGTAGGATGACATCATCAGCAAAAGCCAATGCATCTACCCGCACCCCAGGGGCGAGATCGAACCCTATTTCAGCTGGCAGCTTATCCAAGGCCATATCCACGACTAGGTTGAAGAGGAGTGGCGACAGAGGATCCCCCTGGCGTACCCCGTGCCCAATAACAACATCCCCTGACATCTCGCCTTGAGCCTCAAGGACCGTCACGCCTTCGTGGTACAGACAGGCAACATACTCAATTAAACGAGCAGGTGCCCCGACACCACGAAGACAATCGGTCAGGGCAGAGTAGCTAACTGTGTCAAAGGCCTTAGCGACGTCCAGAGCGGCAAGATGGAGCTGCCATTTCTTGATACGGGCCAGCGAAATGATAGTTTGGAGAACTGTTAGATTCTCCGCTGTGCCATCCGCTGGCCGAAATGCTCTCTGGACGTCACCTATGACACCAGCCACTTGGAGGCGAGATGCCAGAACCTTTTGGAAGTGGCGGAAGACCACCGACGAAATAGAAATCGGACGGTAGCCTCCAGGCCCACTCCCTCCTTTCTTTGGGATGAAAATTGTCCGGGCGCGGGTCAACGCTTTCGGAGGTCTTCCAGATAGTAGCAACAGGTTGAGGATGAGCAGCCTTATATTCTTTGGAGCTTTATTCCAGCGTCGGGCGGAAATACCATCGGGCCCAGCAGAAGTGGAGTTTTTGACACGGCACTTATGTGCCTCGTCATGAAGCACCGGTGTGCACATGATGCTACGCAAGGAATCCCTGGTGGAAGCTGGGGGTACCACTGGCTCACCAGGGTTGTGGCTGGGAGCACTCATAAGTGGCTCCCAGTAATCCACAAACTCCTGGAGAGGGGGCATGACTTGTTCATCCCCTGCTCCCTCCAGTACCTCTGCAGCTACACGAGCCGGATGCTTTTTCCACAACTTCTGGACCCGCTGATATTCCCGCCTTCTTGCTTGTTTTGCTGCTCTGCGACCTTCACGAGGCACCAAAGTAGGAGGAACCCCTCTCTGATGCCCCGCCACGGTCGCTTCCTCAACCTGTGGGAAGATCCTCTGCACATAGGCCACGACCTCGTCTTCCAAGCCATCAGGCCCCTCAACAGCCCGCCTCGCCAGTTCCTGCAGGTAGGCGCTCTCATAACCTTCAATACGACCTACCTGCTCCCCGAGCCTCAATACTTCAGTCTTCAAGAAGACCAGAGGTCCCGGGGGAGGATTGATGAATGGCGGGCTGCTGCCCCACGCCTGTAGGAGATGCGGGAGAGGCCCCACGGCTATTTGCCAGGATCACATCCTGGACAAGCTGCTTATAGTGGGGCCTCAGGCGAAGAGATTGAATGGCAGAAAGCGTGCGCATGGGAACACGTTGCTGCAAATAAACATTTACATGACGTACCCCATTACGCACTGCTTCCGCCTCCTCTGCTGCCATTCGCAGCAAATCCTCAGAAGCATACCTGGGCCGCTCTCGCTCTATGTCAATTGCAGCGTTGGCCTCCACGGGATGCTTCTGCCAGATGTGGGCACTGAGGCCTCGCTTGGAGGTAAAGACTCAATCACTGGTGGGCATTTACTGGGGTCGTGGAAGAGGATGAGGGATAGGAAGAAGAAGAGGGACAGGATGGCCGACGCCCCTGCCTGGGGCGCCCCTGAGCGCCTCCCCTAGAACCCCGCAAGCCAATGGGCAGGCGGGGGTTATGAGGGTCATCTTGGTTGTTCATCATAACGGAGAGACGTGTGTAGAAGGGTCGGGAGACCCGTTGACACGAGCCTCCCCCCTAATCGCCATTGGGTCATTTTGCCACCCTCTGTTCACCCAGAGGGTGCTCGGGTTGCACGACGGGGACGTATGACCATGACTTGGGTAGGGATATGAAGGAGCTCCGAAGAGATAAAAACACCAACAGTTACCCTACTTCAGCAACCCACACACACACACATACACACACACACACACACAGACACACAGAATGCCCAAAAACGGATTTCAATGAAGAAAATTTTCAAAAATTATGATTTAAAAATTTTCCGAGCCATTGCAAAAGCTTCCCATTCTACGAAAATTCGCTAATAACTACTATATTATTATGTAATTCATTATTATGGCTCATAGGATATCATAGTTGTGCTATTCCGTTTCCCTCAAACGATCACAAAATTTCCCATCACAATCACGATCACAATTGGATTCCCATTGAGTGTTATTCATCACCAATGTGCTGTTCATGTACGAATGAAGGGAATGGTAGATATTCCACAAAAATTATGCGTGCTTCGGAGACTCGCTAGTTCACGGTAATGGAGAGCTCGTTTCTCGGGCTCAGAGAACTACCTACTAACAGACTCTTTGCCCTCCTCATTTTGGTCTCCCCTCTATACCCAAACAAGCCTATCATACATAATTCAAAAAAATTTAAATTACTCTTTCGATCATTTTAATTGGATATGTTTGCATTTTTGAAATAAATGGATGGATGGATATATATTTATCTATGGCGCTATAATCTCGGATTTTCAAAATTTTGTTTAATTAAGGCAATATTTTTAGTTATCCTATCAAAATCAATTATAATTTGGATCAAAACTAAATATTGCATATTCTATTGACGTACAGAGATCAAATCCACAAACAGTGAACAAAATAATTAGCGTCCTGTTTAAATAAGGTGATTAATAAATTTCACTCCATAGGAGCTGCCATCTGTTGAAAAACATTATCATTAAAATCGGAGATACTTAGCCTTAAGGGGGCGCTGTAAGGTCTCAGAAAGCAGACTGACAAGCAAAAGAGCGGGGAAGGTGAGTGACTCGAATTTAGTGACACCTAGCGGTAGACGCACGAACTCTGTCCGATCCAAAAAACAGCTCAAAACTCCCTCTAAATTAAAATTAGACCAAACGGTTTATTCAGCCAATAATTGACCTATTTCAATGATTCTTGCAGCATTCGATCAATTTTCAAAACCTGAGACGACAACAGACCTCAAAATTTGAAAGTAAAATTGTTAAATGATATATAAATTTGAAAATTTTGGAATTTAAAAGTTTCAGAGGCTCGATTCTATGGAGAATTTTAAAATCAGTAGATTGCCGCAAGAATCATCAAAATCGGACCAATATTGACCGAAAAAAAGTTGAAAACCCCGCATATATACCATCCGGCACCCCCTAAAGACATGATCGTAGTGATTTTAGCTTTGATCCTAATAGTAGAGGAGAAAACTGTACTATCAAATGAAATTACTAGATTAGATAACTTATAACCTGAAGGTAAGTGACTCTAATATGTTGTATCAACTACACCGTGTGTAAGACCACCAGCAGACCAGCTTACCTGAAACAAGGACACAACTAATTAATATCACGTTTAGAAATGATAGATTTATATTGCTACACATTTTTACACATAGGATCATTCGCAATATTATTTAGAGTACATTCAGAGTCAATAAATTATATTTATACTGCTTTCTGATCACACCACCTTTCTTTCCTACTCAATATAATTTCGACAATAGATTATATCACTCAACATATTTAATGTACTGCAATACTGAAACGATAATGCGATAGATTATGTAATATGTTACTAAAATTCACACAACCCATTCTAAGTGATACGCACCGAATCCGTGAATAGCCGTCGGACCACAGAATATAATTTTTATGTCAGAACTAAATGAACTAAATAACCAACGGTACCAGAAATGAACAATGATAATTTGCAAGGGAATGGAATTGATCCTTATTTTGTCACTGTTTGTTTATAATGCGCAAAAAAAAAAAAAAAAAAAAATCACACCAGTATAATGCGCATTACTGAAGGTATCCCATAATGGTTTATTTAACGTATAATATAGCATTTCTAGACCAAATACAACCTTTTCCAGACCTAATTAAACTTTTTCCAAACCAAATTAAACCTTTTTCAAACCAAGTTAGGTTTATGGCAGATGGTTTTGCCGACCTACGCCATCGAACTTGGATATGAGTTTGTAAATATTCAAAATATTGCTAAAATTCCTCACGACTTTTTTTCTGTAAAATTCTTTAAAAAGTTGGTAGTCTTCACTATTTGCTTAAAGGGTACAGTGATAGTGCTGCCGACATTTCAGATCGATAGCTTGACTACCCTAAGGCACAACACCTATCGGGTACACCAGGCAGGTACCTACGCCTGAACAGTTCGCCTGATACTTGAGGAGCACACACCCTCCTCATGTTTACTCTGTCAAGATTGTTAGTTCACCATGGATCCTCCAGAAGATGAGCTGTTCTTTCTCTCCTCATTTTGGCGAAACATAAAAACAGACGGAAGAAATGCAAACAATAGTGTAAGGAATGGTGGTTGCAGAGAAGAAGTAAATTTACCCATTTCAATCTCCTTAATGAATTAAGGCAAGAACCTAGACCCTAAACGGGTGACGTTAAATGAGCCATTCTAACGTAGTTGCTAACACCCCCTCAAGGTCACATACTCTTGGGTACGTTAAGGTCAGGGTGACGTTAAGGGCACGTTAGTGGTCACCATTGGGGATGGTAAAAAAGAATATGTTATTTAAAGAATCGATTATTTAAAAAAAAGTACCTATTGATACTTTTGGATTATTTTTATTGTTCAAGTATTGGAAAATTTATTCAAAATTTCGAGAATCAGATGCCGATTCTTTTCATCAGCTAGATGAACAGACAAAATGAAAAACCACTTCCACAAATGTAGGTAATTAAAGTTGAAGAAGAATTAGGTAAATATGTTTACAAGAAGTAGAAATAAAATTACATACAAAAGCATTTGTTTAGGTATTGGTAATGGTCGATGTTTTTGAAATATAGTTCGGTACTATTGTTTCATAGGCTTTGATTCATGATATACATATCGTTACATTTTCCCATCTATGAACAAATGATAATGCTGGATGAAGTCGGAAAAAAGAGCTCAAGGTGATAGAAAGTTCATGAATTATTGCATATTTACTAGTAGGTAATGTACCTTCTAGGTTATTGGAATTCAAGTGACTAAAGGCGCGTCCACACCAGTAACAAAACGTGTTATATAACCAATGCTATGTAACTTTTAGAAATTTAACTAAAAAAATGTTTTATAACACGATGTTGTGTAACTTTTTTTCTGTTATATAGCAGGTTACATATTACCCAGAGGTTGTCGGTAAAGATCAAAGGAAGTTAGATAACTTGGTTGTATGACAAGTTGCAAGCTCGTCCACACACACCTAACCCCCACTTTGTGACAACCCTTGCGTGCCCTCCTGATCAGTTGATGGAAAACTAAACTACCTTCCAGTGAGTGCGTCCTGTGGAGTGTTTTTAATTTGACTGGCGTTCTACGTTTTGTCTATTTTGTGGATTTCTGCGTGTCAACTTTTTTCAAAACCCTTTTTTGAGGTCTTTTGACGGTGAAGTGGACGAAGGAGAATACGGAGAAATTAATTGAGCAGTATCGTGAGAAATCGGTACTTTGGGATCCTAAGCACAAAGAAGAAAAGGACCGTAATAAAAAGCAAGGTGGTTGGGCTGATCTAGCTTCCGATTTTCAAGGAAACGTGGATGAAGTGAAAAAGAAAGTTCGGATGCTAATTGGATAATCCTCAAATGATTGAAAGTGTTGCATTTTTTGTTACATAGGTGTAGACGCTTTTAGAGGGGACAGTTAAATAACTTAGTTGTGCAACAAAATTTTACAACATGCTATATAGCTACGGTGACCATATTTATCTTAAGCAAAATCGGGACGGATAGAACTATCAAGGGGGTCTGAGGGGTATAGAATACCCTCCATGGGGAGGAGGGTCCGGGGGTCCACCCCCGTAAAAGTTTGAATTTTTTACCCTTTAAAAGTTGGTTTTTAAGCCTATTTCATCCATTCAAACATTGGTTTATTAAGAGCTTCGTATCAAACTAAAAATATGTAATATTCATTAAAGAATGTGGCACTAAGAATTACATGACAAAATAATTTCAAGAAGTTTATTACATACACAGAAAGAATATGTACCTTTTGCACGAACAAACTGAACTTCACGAACAACAGGTAAATTTTTATAGTCAAATAAACAGACATTAATTTTCTAAAAAATGAAAAAATAAAAGTTAACAGAGCAGTCTGTTTACATCATTGTTCTTGTTATATTTTTTCACTAGGGCCAGGGGTACTCTTTTTACTCCAGTCGTACTTCTGTGTTGAGGAAAGTGCTCTCAGCAAGGAGTCGTCTTTTCTTATTTTGTCGTACATGTCAACTCACGACAAAGAACTGTTCATTTGGACAATTAGTAATGCTTTAACACAGCCTAGAGCCATTGAAGATTTTTCTGCGGTCCAAATGTTGTTTATCAATGAGAAAGCTCGCTCGACTGAAGCATTTGTTCCTGGTAAAGAAAGAGAAAATTCTACCAGAGTTTTGAGATTAGGAACGCTTATTTCGTTTTTCTACAAGTCCTGAAATAAAGTCAGCCACCGTTGCTCAGTTGATAGTTTTTGTTCTTTCCATTCAGCCAGGACGACATCAGGAAGCTGTGTGTTCAGCACACTAAGCTCATTGAACAAATCATCAAGCGAGAGAGGTGGCCTATCTTGAAACAAATCCCAACTTTCCTCTAGTTCTTCCCACTTCAGCTGCTTCTTTAAGTCTATCCAAGACTGTTGACTCAAGCTGTCAACGTTTGATTTCCAAAGATCAAAATAAGTAATGCAGTGGTCATAAAAAGTTCCTACTGTATTTTTCACCTCTTGTAAATCGCATGCATTTCCTGCAGCAACACTGTTTCTTTGAAGTTCCTTTACTTTCATTGGTAGAAATAAAGACTCTTTTCTGTCAACCAAGTTTTTGTAAAGAATCAAATATTCATTTGCTGCCTCTGTGGCAGAAACCTTCGCTGAGTTGGGTCTCCAGACTGCTCCTGTGACTATGATAATAGTTATGTTGTGTGCGGTGTAAAGAAATTCCACGGTACTAATCATTCATTTTAAAATAAAGCTAATAACTTTTCATGATGATTTGGTTTGAAAAAATCTTTATTGGTGAAAATCGGGACATTTCTTTCCCAATTCGGGACCCCGGGACACAGGCTTTAAAATCGGGACGTATGGTCACCGTATATATAGCATGTTTTAAACAATATTGCTATACAACTTTGCTATTTGTTATCGGTGTGGACGCGCCTTAATACGAATTCGTACTATCCCTGTCTCATTAACATAGTTAGGTACCTACCTATTTCAAGTTTGAAAGATTTATCATTGAAAATTGTGGAAAATTTGTGTCAATTTTTCTATAGAAATTTGATTAGTTAAAAGTTGAAATCTAAAACCACTAAAAAGTATCAATTCTTGAAAAGTCAAAACTTTCTTAAATAATCGATACAATTCTTTTCTATTCATTTCAAAAGAATCTATACGATTTAAATCGATTCATTTTGAAGAAACTGTCATCCCTATCTTGGGTACGTTAGGGTTAGGGTAAAGTTAAGGGCACATTAGTGTTCACCAATAACTCTATTCTCCCTGGAATACACGGCCGGCGGAGTGAAATTCGAAGAACCGGAGGAACGGAACGATGCACCTTGAACTGCTTCCACAGTAGCGTCACCTCGTTCACACTTTTTGCGGTTGGATCAGCCTGAAACCTCTTATCACGGAAGTCTTCCCCGCTCGATCCTGGGATTTGAAGTTCCGAGAAACTTTTCCTACGAGCCTGCGTCTTGACACAACAAAGAAGACATGCGATGGAAACATGGAGTAAACATTACAACGTTCTACCTGCCTTAGTGTAAACCTAAAAAAACATTTACTCACTTGTGAATTCAGTGTGTATTTATTACACACTGTATTTACTCACCTGTTGTTCAGTGCGTCCAGTACGCCTAGGCATCCTCACCAGACGGGACCGCTTTTGGTTTATTATTTGCAATAATAAGCCTATGTGATCGTATACCAAAACTCGGCCCTTCGGGCCTCGCAAGGGGCTCCGCCCCCCCCCCCCCCCCCCCCCGGATGTATTACTTTGAGCCTGACTGCTAAAATGTAAAAAACATGGAATCATGTTTTAGCTCCTCGCTCTCACTTTATTATAGAAATGATCACGACGATTGAGCTCTTGTGAGATGATGATCTCCTAATAGAAACTCGCGAGTAAACATTCACTTTATTATAGAAAGAGGCTAAAGAGGCTACATACGAAATTACAGCTTCCTATAGTGTAAAGTATAGAACTTACCTATTAAAATAATTTAACCACCGCTTCACAAATCTAACCGTTCTCGCAATATTCGGATCACCTGCTATGAATCACATAATCGAAACACCAGCTCAATGAAATCATCAGAAATTAACAAGCGGTTGCAATCATGTTCACAATATCAATAATTGAGAATGATCACCTGTGTGTAAACATATTATTCATATAACCATGCTCATAACTCAGCTTGTTGGCCACGCACTTCGCAGTAGTTAATATAGTATGGTTGGATAAATCGAGAGCTTTCGAACTAATGGTCAACGAATTTTGTGGGATGAAAAACGACGAAGTATCATATCGATAGCAACGACTCGGTTATAAGCGGAAATCATCACAATTATTGGCGCTACTTTCATCTCACTTTATAATCTCACTTTTCGGCGGGGGATCCATCGCTAAAACATGATTCCATGTTAAAATGTTTATACCCCCCCCCCCCCCCCCCCCCTCAAACTTTGTCACTTTACGTTTCAAGGAAAGATAGAACAGATCTGTTCTAATTTTCGCCTACTTCCATATCTTCCATATGATTGTAACCTTTATTTGTGGTTATATTGTTTGACATCTTGGTTACAGTCACGCTATGTACGAGAACTTTTTTCGCGATCCGCGCTCTCTTTACAATACTATTTTTTTCATACTTTCTATGGTCCGAACCCTCAACATATTCATATCAAACGATTCAGAATGAAATGCAGAATTTTATGGAATAATAAAATAAAAATCAATTTTTTTGGGGGGCCAAATCGTATTTATGAACGCCCTTATATATTCAACATGGCTAAGCTCAAGTTTTCGCTCCACTTACAGTCAGATCGTAAGCAGTACACCGTTTTGGATAAGTTTTCCTGAGTTTGCAGCGTTATGCTGAAGAGAAGATAATTCCCTGGTTGATAGTACATATAGATGTCCCCCCCCCCCCCCCTGCAAAAATGCATCATTCTGCCGATTTCTTATTCATCATTCAGCTATCCTCTTCGGTTATTTTTACGAACATACATCGTAAATAAACAATCTAACACTGAATTGCAAGGGTATTTCCACAGTAATTCCAAGACAGTATTTACATTTCACGGAAACGTTTTTACAATGGACGAACGACATTGTTGATTAAAAGCTTTCAAAGACCAAATATCGATTGCGAACCATCGATAACAAAGCTCATCTCTACACCAGACACCACGTCTACATTCTCCTTAAACCTTCACTATAGGAACCCAGGCTAGGTATACAGTTGTACCAGCGACTGGGTATTGATTAGTTTGTTCTTCATGTACCCTATTAGTTCTGTAAACGCAGACATCAAAAAGACGAAATGGCTCACCGGTATTATTTTGACAGCTGTCTACGGGAAGAATACCAAAGTTGATTCAAAAACTCGTAGCTCGAGTCGTTAAAAATGTAAATACGACCTACTCGGGAGGGTTTAGGTTTAGTATTTTGTGTTGCGTTATGCAACTTCACGTTCGCGTTTTACCGTGGCAGCTAGAACTTGTTTTGAATGACAAATCTCTTCTTGGAATAAATCGGAGAGAAGCGATGCAAGTTGGCAATATTCCTTACCTTTCTTCTACAGTAGGAAAGTTTGGAAACTTAGGTTCAAATATTATACGAGCATATAGATGAATTGTGAAACATTCCGAGTGTAGGTATTGGGATTGCTGCACAGCCATTAATGTGCGATATGAATTACTTTCAGTAACTGTCAGTTTGTCTGATCATTTTACCACCAACTATTCTCAATATTCATGTCAAAATAAGTTAAAACATCCCTCTGCCAATACAAATCTAATGCAATTTATTAGAAATGTTGAATCAAAACACCATATTACGATGGTGAAGCCAGAATGATCTTATCTGTTTTTGAAATTGCATTTCACTATGTATCATAACACTGTAGTATATAGTACTTACCTACCTTACTTTAAATGTTCCAATCATGATCGTATGAGCGAATTTTCGAATTATTATTTTCGAATTTAAATTCAAAATTATTGGGTCACCTCTCCTCAACAATTCCTTAGAGAATGAAGGTTGTCTCTCCTTATAGCTGGAGCAAGAATATCGGGGTTTTCAAGTGAATAGAGTGGTATTAGTGGAAAATTTTGGGAAGAGAGGTAGACAAGATTGGGAGCAAATAGCATTTTTGTTTAGGGAAATCTACAAGTTTTTCGGCACATCTCGTTGCTACGCCAGTCCACTTAAACATGGATGGGGGGATTACTGGGGCTCCGAACTGACAAGATCCACCGCCAGGAGCGCTAGGGGGGCGGTGACCTAAAGAAAATGGTCGTTGACATTATTTTCCCCTTGGTGGTACCTTGCGTCGCCCCTTTTCGCTTTTCAATTCTTCCCCCACACCACCAACCTCATCAATCCTTTTCAAAAATGAAAATTACATTATTAATAAATGAATAATTATAATAAAGAAACACATACAAACAATAAACACGGAAAAATAAACAAAAAACGGTAGGTACCTACTGCACATCTATCTATACCTATCTTATCATCTTATCTATACCTCAGAATAACCAACCCCGAACTTTAAATTTCAATTTCATGAATATTTCATCAATTTATTATAATTTTTTCTTAGATAAAATTGTTGTTAGATATTATGTTACAATGAAACTTGTGTAATAATTATACCTATATGAATATGGATACACACTCTTAGAAAGATTAACATAGGTGCGTTCCACCTACAATCCACAGCTAAACAACCAAACAGCCAAAATTTCTTTGTTTCACTTTCGTTAAGAAGGTACATATTGTTAAATTCCATTTTAGCATGAATATGCTTTAGCCGTGACCTAACTACCGAAAAATGTCCCACGAGAGTGCAACGAAAGTAGCGCCAATAATTGTGATGATTTCCGCTTACAACCGAGTCGTTGCTAGGGATATGAGATACTTCGTTTTTCATCCCACAAAATTCGTTGACCATTCGTTCGAAAGCTCTCGATTTATCCAACCATACTATATTAACTACTGCGAAGTGTGTGGCCAACAAGCTGAGTTATGAGCATGGTTATATGAATAATTGTTTACACACAGGTGATCATTCTCAATTATTGATATTGTGAACATGATTGCAACCGCTTGTTAATTTCTGATGATTTCATTGAGCTGGTGTTTCGATTATGTGATTCATAGCAGGTGATCCGAATATTGCGAGAACGGTTAGATTTGTGAAGCGGTGGTTAAATTATTTTAATAGGTAAGTTCTATACTTTACACTATAGGAAGCTGTAATTTCGTATGTAGCCTCTTTAGCATCTTTCTATAATAAAGTGAATGTTTACTCGCGAGTTTCTATTAGGAGATCATCATCTCACAAGAGCTCAATCGTCGTGATCATTTCTATAATAAAGTGAATGTTTACTCGCGAGTTTCTATTAGGAGATCATCATCTCACAAGAGCTCAATGGTCGTGATCATTTCTATAATAAAGTGAGAGCGAGGAGCTAAAACATGATTCCATGTTTTAGGATTGATGGCAGAATGATAAACAGAGTTCAGAGGCCTATGGGGGGTCGGGTTCAGAGAATCGACGAGGAGTGAGTCGCGTACGGCTAAAGCATATTCATGTTTTTTAATTTTAGCCGTCAGGCTCAATTTTCACTGTCTCTGATGATACTCCCATATGTATATTGTATCATCATTACCTACCGTATTTATTTTTCAAATTACTTTTCTATTTTTTCTTCCCATCGTAAGCCATGCGGTGTGTGTTTGTCTATTATTATTTTGATACTCCTTGTAATATAGCAAGATGTTACAAATAAACCTTTATCTTTATTATGTCTCCGTTTTAGAATTACTCCCTTCAGAATTGATCAGATCACCTGTTTGTTTCCATAAGGAACGTTGTCATTATGTTAATGTTATTCCATTCTTCTGTTGTCATTTTGGAATATAATATTCGGTCGTTCAAATATGTTTTGATGTGTTCATGTAAATCGGAGACACAATAGTATTTTCGACGAGGATGGTTTTACTGGGTTACGCTAGTGGAACAGTATTCTACTTACCAACGGTCCAGAGCTTCAATTAATTTTGTCTCAGTTTTTCAAATCGTTCAACCATGGACGCAGCCCAATTTGCAGAATTGATTAAATCGTTTCAGACTTCTCAGAACAATATTGGCTCAGCAGAGTTCTTCGGAATCACAGTCAAGTCATCAAGAAACTTCAAGTATGGTGCCATTTGAGCATTTTGATGCATCTACAGAGAAATTCTCATGTTACTTGGAGAGGTTTGAAAACTATTTGCTGATTAAAAATTAGAGATGAGTCGATACCAAAATTTATCGATTCCCAATACCGATACCTAAAAAATCGATTCCCGATTCTCGATACCGATACTACCAAGATATATACACAAAGTTGTTACGTTCCGCAAGTTGTTACTGCACATCTATCGATAGCCTCTCGCAATGAATACTGGCACCAATAGCTTACCGTTCCGTCGTAGATGAAGTTATTAGTCTAATTAGCTAATATATTTTCCATCTCTATTTATTGTCATTAGGAGTTCTTGTTCCAATGAAGCTTTAATGCTTTAGTTACTTATTAAAATTAAATAAATTTTAAAGATTAATTCTTATTACTAATTCTAAATTTCAGATTTATATTTTCATTCAAGGCATTTAGTTAATTTGATTTGTGCAAATACAAATTTCGATATTTTTTTGTTATCTATCAAGTATCAATTAATAGGCAACTTTCATTGCCTAGGATTGATTTCTTTCTGAATAAAACAAGTTAAGCAGACTGACTTGGTTTTTTAGTGTTTCGTCGGTAACTGTAAGGTCCAAATAAGACTGGCTCTAGGCTTTTATACTTGGAAAACATAGCTTTGCCTAATGCTTCTGTTGTCACAAACAAAATAAGACAAGCCGACTTGTAAACAAAGTTATAATTGTAAGTTGTGTTTTGGCAATTCATGTTTCGCAACTGCTAACTTCACACAACGGTTGCACGGTACAACCATCTTCGTTGTTGGATGGTTGAAATAGTACCGTAGTGTAATAAAACGCCCATCACCGGGCAGTATCGGTATCGGCTTTAGGCGATCGATTCTCGATACCAATACAAATGCCTAAGAATCGGTGGTATCGAGAATCGACTCATCCCTATTAAAAATGTTACAACCGAAACTAAAAAAGCCCAACTTTTGAACGCGTCAATTGGTTCTTCTCACTACAACAACCTTTCGGCTTTCTTAATGCAGATAACCCCCATAAAAAACCGCTGGTACAATGATCTTGTCATGGATTTCAAAAAGATGTTGATGCCACATAGAAGCACGGTCGTGTCACATTACTTTCTGAATGTAGTTCAAAAAGAACAAGAAACTATCGCCGAATTCGTTTTGATGTGTTTATGTAAATCAGAGACACAATACTCTTCAAACATAAAATTGAGATAATTTAATTCACAATCATATTCCCTTTTAAGCTGAGGCTCACATGTATAGACAGTAAATACGAGAGAAACAAAATGGATCAACTGAAATCCGCTGACGGACAACCTACTCCTGTGCTAAAAAGTCGATTGGCGATTCACAGTCGTGTTTATGACCTCCATTTCTACACTAGGCCCTCGAGTAGCGCGAGCGGTTTGTTGAACACTGCTCTAGGTGGTCTAATTAGATTTATTGCAATCAATTTTGAATAACTATAAACCACCTGTACTATTTTTAAAGTGTGTGAGATATAGCTTTTTTAAAATTTAAACCCTCGAACCATCCCCTGGGATGATGGAAAGTGATTCTTTCATGCATATATCAGGCCAATATGTGGTTTCGAGTCAAATTCCGTGAACTTCCATTCAAAACACTTGTGGTCCACCAATTTGGGAGAATAACTTCATTCCCAGTTAGATTTTTTAAATCTACTTATGTTGAAAATAAGTCATAGATAAGCCACAGCAACCAAGTGGCAATTATACCAAGAGATAAATACCAAACCTTCAAGGGTAGTCAATTTTTCGGTGGTAACTCGGGGTATCTTTCAAGCTGCAAAGTGTGATTCATTAGATTTTCTAAAGCTGACAAGTGTATTATGAGATACAAAGTTTCATTTAGTAATTTCTTTACTCATTTATTTAACTCTGATACAGATAACTATGTGGTGACGAGGCTAAGCATCAACATTAATTTCCCATGAGAACGAGATCCATATCTAGTCACACAAATTGAATAAGTCGTCAAAAGGATGCAGCTCAAGTTTCAATAGTGACAATGGTAAATAAGCTTCAGAGATGAGAATAATCAATAAACTGTGTGTTTCGGCCGAATTTATTTTTTCTTAGAAGATGTTCCTTATTGTTTAATCGTGACGAGCGTCGTCAATCGCATCGTCCACTTTCACCCCGACCGATATTTTTGATCCAACAACCCCTGGGGTCCAATCTATTATAGTTCCTGGGGCGAGTGTGAGTCCAGGGGCCCATATCATAAAAGTCCAGTCGTGCAGCATGGCCCCATGAGCGAATTTTTGAAGAAATCCTCGACTTTGGGTCTGCGTGCTAGTACGTACATAAATAGAACTTCTTCATTATTTCATGGCTGATATTTTCTAAGCCACAGTCAATATTAAAGCTACATCAAGTCCTTAAACAGTTGAGCGTAAAACATTAAAGAGAGCGACCGAGAGAATCGGAGGACGGAATATTTCACTGAGTAAACTCATCAGTTGTGATTACTTTTTTAACAAGCACCTACTACCTATGTTTTAAACAGCATGGTTCTAGGATTGGTTATACAGGGATACTTCATTAAAAGTAGTTCAATCTGAATTTGGACAATGTTTCATGCAAATATTACCGCTTTTTAGAACTAGCGAACGGCATTATTTCGATTTTTGACTGATTTTTCAACTTTGAAATTTTTGAAAACTTGATACGTATTCTTATAGGAAATTTTACACTGATTCCATATACCACATGTTAGTATGCTGAAAAATTTATTTCGCGCAACAAATCGCAAAAAATAGGCTATTTTGAAATGTTTGACTACATTTTTGAAAAGTTCAACCCGAAGATGTAACTTGAACTTTTGTTTTGTGTCCTTAACATTTTAAAATTTGTTTGAAGTTTCTAGCACAATTCTACGGACAGTTATCGTCTGGAATGACACATACATATATACATACATTCATAAAAAAATGCGTTAAACTTCAGAATATGATTCAGAATAGCCTGAAACGGATTTCTGCATAAAATTTTTTCAAAAATTCACATTCTACAAATTTTGAGGCGAGAGCAATAGCTTAATTTTCTTCAAAAATTCGCTAAAAGACGACTGAATCATTTTAACTGATCGATAGGTAAAAGTTATCTCTCACGATTCAAACGCTTCGTTTTTAGTAGGGAGCAATGGGAAGTGTACGAGTAATGAGATGACTCCCACGAGGAAGAGCGTTGAGCGTCAACAAGATAAAATGATTAGAAATATCAACAGAATTAAGATAAACACTCGGAAGAAGACACTGGGGAAAAAAAGGAAGGCAGTTTACGATATAACGCGATAAACCCTGAGATGTATTTATTAGTATTACGAAGAGCCTTTTCCCGTGGTAGTAGTCACGTCAGCGAGGGTCAGCGTTGATTGGTGGAGAGAGTGTGGAAAATTAGAAAGCGAATATCGTGTAATGAATGGAGCCTCTTCACGGGTTGATGTGGTTGTTATGTCGGTCATAAAACCGCTCGTGAGCTGGGCCTGGCTTATTGTTTCTGGCAATACTTCATTGTATCCACTACGGTGGACTTTGATGGATTAGTATCCAGATGCGTATCTCACGGTTAGATGGTTAAATTAAGTTAGAGAAGGACCGATCGGATACAGACGAAGCAGTACAGAGGTAATTCTCTCAATGGAAAAAACAGGGAACAAGAAAAATATTGATCTCTTTATGAGAGTGAAGCATGGATTTTGCTACCTCATGTCCCGCATAAGATCAACCTCTTCGGATAAACATCCATTGGCAAGAATATATAGCATTTCCGAATTTAGTTAAACTTTTTCCATTTAGGTTTAGTTCTTTTCCATTTAGATTTAAACCTTTTCCATTTGGGTTTAGACCTTTTCCATTTAGATTTAAACCTTTTCCATTTGGATTTAGACCTTTTTCATTTAGATTTAAACCTTTTCCATTTGGATTTAAACCTTTTCCATTTGGATTTAAACCTTTTCCATTTGGATTTAAACTCAGGAAATTATCGTGGAGTTAGAGGTAAAAGTACCGAAGAGGTAAATTCATATTGTGCGAAACTCAAATTAAAATTTCAAAAGTTAGTTTGGTAAATATGGTAATAAATTATTTTCTTAGGTTGGATACATAGTTTGATGATATTGATCACCAATAATAACAACAGTTAAATAATCTTAATATTCTGCATTTGATTTTCCCACGTGTTGAATTTGTGACTTGGGTACTTTTACCTCTAACTCCACGATAATTTCCTGAGTTTAAATCTAAATGGAAAAGGTTTAAATCCAAATGGAAAAGGTTTAAATCCGAATAGAAAAAGTCTAAATCTAAGTGGAAAAGGTCTAAATCTAAATGGAAAAGGTTTAAATCTAAATGGAAAAGGTCTAAACCTAAATGGAAAAGGTTTAAACCAAAATGAAAAAGGACTAAACCTAAATGGAAAAAGTTTAACTCAATTCGGAAATGCTATATGAAGCCATACATCAAGCACTCAATATTGCCAATATAAACCTAGGTATTGTACATTCACGCAGCAAGATTGATTCACGCCCTTAACCGTTTGGTTTTCTAAGATTTCTCACCATGTATTATACCCAACTATGCTTTGTCTCAATGACGGTAACATTAATTTGAAAAAGTACTCAGTCATGCAGCATGACTAAGAGAGCAAATTTTCAAAGAAAAGTTGTGGATAGAATTAGGCACTTAAATTCTGATCACTGAGGCCAACCATGTCTTGAATAAAACTGAGGGGATAGCCGTGTTACGAGATACACGCAGCCGAACTCTACCTTATAAATACACCAATCATTGGAAAAAACATATTAATATCATAATATTATAAATCCAATGATCATATATGGTATGGGCAGATAGCTAAGTTTGTTCCAGGATTAACTTATATACCTACTTATAAATATATTTATAATATGAAAGTATGCAAATTTTGTTAATGATGGGCATTTTTCACCAAAAATCGATTTTTCTCGCCTAATTATGAATCTTAGTGATCTGGGACAAGTTGCAATCGTCTCAGCGCTTAAAAAAAAAAAAAAAAAAAAAAAAAAAAAAAAAAAAAAAAAAATACTTCGACTGTGACATCCCACATGCCCTTTTGTCAAAAAACCGAATTTTTAAAAGCATTTTTGGGCGATTAAATTGTAAATTTGAGCCTGAAATTCGGGAGCTTTCGGGCTTGCCAACGAACTTGACCTGTCTTTCGTCAAGACGGATTTGTCTGCGTTGGAACGAATTTCTTACGCCGTTTTTAAAGGGAGTTATCGCCTGGAAATACACCATATAAATATATATATATATATATATATATATATATAGGCGAGGGTTTTTTGGATTGACCAAACTAGACTTGTGGTTTATGTTTTATTTCCCGACGTTTCCACCCAGGGTCTGGGTCCTAGTCATGGGATCTACAAAATACAAAACATGAATATGAAAAATGGACGAACAATACATGGGCTAACAAAGTATCGAAGTATCTCTAATGGCATTCCAATGGTAGGTAGGTATGTATAGTAAAAGTTTTACTTACTGTAAAACTTTGTAAGTAAAACTTTGACTGTACCTACCTACTAGTGGAATGCCATTAGAGATACTTCGATACTTTGTTAGCCCATGTATTGTTCGTCCATTTTTCATATTCATGTTTTGTATTTTGTAGATCCCATGACTAGGACCCAGACCCTGGGTGGAAACGTCGGGAAATAAAACATAAATATTATTCACTTGACAAAAATAACACTTCATATATATATATATATATATATATATATATATATATATATATATATATATATATATATATATATATACAGTCATTTTGTTTTCTTGACCACTCAGTATATAAATTCTTGTATTGATTTGTATTGATGTATTTGTATTGATTGTATTTGACCAACCCTCAAAAATCAATACAAGAATATATATATATATATATATATATATGAAGTGTGAAGTTATTGACTGGTATATATGTAATAGAGGTGGTTTTCTTGAGGATCAGTCATAAGTCATTTGATTTGCCAAATTTTCGGTAAAGTTTATTACCATTCTCAAGGCCTAGGGAGAATACATCATTAGATTAGGATTTTATCTATGGTTATGTACATTATATTGAACTTATGTTATTGCGGTTTTTTGGCGGTATTGTATGTTACCTTATACATAAAATACCGCCAAAACTTTCCGTTACAACCGACCCTTCACGAAAATAATCTCATGATCCTTCCATTGTACAGAACTCCTACCACGCCACAGCAAACCTACCTACGCTCTCATAACCTGGTACCTATATCGCCAACCCGAAGAAATTGTAGAGCCATTAATCAGTATGTAGGAAGCTCTCGAGCATTTATAATATACAAATCTGTCCAAATTTCCTATAAGTTTGGGCTACTTGTGAAAAAACTGAACTTTATACTACTCCATGTAAGTAACTCAAATAATATTTCTAATTTAAGAACCGTTCAATATAATGTACATAACCATAGATAAAATCCTAATCTAATGATGTATTCTCCCTAGGCCTTGAGAATGGTAATAAACTTTACCGAAAATTTGGCAAATCAAATGACTTTATGACTGATCCTCACGAAAACCACCTCTATTATATATATATATATATATATATATATATATATATATATATATATATATATATATATATATATACGACGTTAAAATCCAGGATTGTGTTCTTTGATGTATGAAACGGATTTGTAGGGGATCATCTAAATAGCTCATATTTCTTTAAAAACTTCCTAAAACTAAATGACGGTGCGTATGCGCCATGTTGATTAATTTAAGGTAACAAGGTATGGAAAAATGCCTGATCCTACAACCCGCCTTTAAAGGGAGCAACAGCCTTTAGTAGCCGATTATAATTTATTGCCTCAATTAATTCAAGTACTCCAATTTTACATAATCGTAATTAGACCTAGTTAAGTTTGACTAAACTTGAGCCTAAAGTTGTCCGTCATCCCCTAATGAATCACCTTTCACACCGCCAGATGGCGGATCGTGTGCAGCCTGCAGCTGCGACTTTAGTCAACATAAACCTCCCCACCTGGTCGAACCATTTGACCATCATTAATCTACCAGCTATTTATGTTTAGAAAGATGCACCAAATTAAGTCCACCCCTAAGGCGCAGTTTAGGGAAACCGTAGTCTTTCCACGTGGAGACCGAAGTTTTTATGAGGTCCAAAACTCAAAAGGATCTTTTTGGAATCACTAAGCAGTTTGGGGTTTGATGACGGCCTAGTACCCAGTGCCAATGGCGATGCAGTGGGCAGTGGGCCATCAAGCTTTCCACCGTTTCTTGAAGGAAACACAGGGGAGAGGAAAGTGATAATTTATTCGACTCTGAAGATGATAGGCCTGACGATGACCCTGAGGCGGTTTTGATGACGTGTTTCCGTTTGAGATGATTCGCTGTAGGTGGGCACTCGTCGAGTGACATGTCATTAAGAATGCTGAGCTGATACAGTTTAGCTGGGAACATTAACTTCCATGAGATGATGGGAGTGGGTAATTTATGTAGAAGTAATTTCTCTTTTACGACATGTATATTAGACCTCATCTGCATCACCTAGTGTAGACCTACAGTTCAAGAAAAAGATCCATGAGTCAACAAACGATGCTTGGGATTGCTCATCATGTACTCTGCTACTTTGTCAGTAGTTGGTAAATGTGAATATGCCAGACCCCTCAGGGACTAAGCACAAATAAGAAATCTGTCCATATGGGTGGACAGCATAGCTTTATTATTTATTGGCATTAGTAGAAGGCTGTACGCAGAGGAATACTTGTGATTCCTCAGCCTGTACTACTTCGTCAGTAATTGGTGAATACCATTCCCTCAGGAATTACACACAAATAACGTCTGCCGAGATGGAGTGGAAGTGTAGCTTCATTATTTATTGGCATTGGTGGTAGTAGGAACGAGAAATATGACTCATCAAACGAGATAAATACTTGTGATTCCTCAGCCTGTAGTAGTTTGTCAGTAATTGGTAAATATCATTCCCTCAGGAACTACACACAAATAGTGTCTGTCGAGATGGTGTGGAAGTGTTGCTTCATTATTTAATGGCATTAGTAGTAGGAACAAGAAATGTGACTCATCAAACGAGAGAAATACTTTTGGTTGCTCAGCCTGTACTACTTTGTCAGTAATTGGTAAATACCATTCCCTCAGGAACTACACACAAATAGTGTCTGGCGAGATGGAGTGGAAGTGTAGCTTCATTATTTATTGGCATTAGTAGTAGGAACAAGAAATATGACTCATCAAACGAGAGAAATACTTTTGGTTGCTCAGCTACACACAAATAGTGTCTGGCGAGATGGAGTGGAAGTGTAGCTTCATTATTTATTGGCAATAGTAGTAGGAACAAGAAATATGACTCATCAAACGAGAGAAATACTTGTGATTGCTCAGCCTGTACCAATTCGTCAGTAATATGTAAATACCATTCTCTCAGGAATGACTCATCAAATGAGAGAAAACTGCCGAGATGGAGTGGAAGTGTAGCTTTATTATTTACTAGCCTAGTTTTCTCGCTCGCTCGGTATGACTGTATAGATCCGATGGTCCTTACTGTTGAAAGATTGGAAACGATGGATCACTAAGGGTAATTTGAAATGTGTAGGGAATGTTGCTCGCTTCGCTCGCTCTCTGTGGGATGTATAGATGCGATATGATATACAGTCCATCCTGAGTTTGTAGAGAACACCCCGTTGAAATCCGACGTGTGTAGGGGATGTTGCTCGCTTCGTTCGCTAGGGGCGGGTTTTCTCGCTCGCTCGGTGTGGGATGTACCTATAGATGCGACTGTATATAGTCCCCATACCACCGAGACCTACAGCCCACAGTTCGGGTAAGGGTGGACAATTTGAAAATTGCTTACAATGCCTTTCTATAGACAATCCCAGGGGAATGGCTACATAATACATATATTAGGGGGAAAACGAAAATAATCAAATGCAGTGTAATAATTTGCTGCGTTTTCTATGTGGGACCACGAAAAGTTTATTAGATTAAATAAATAAAGGTTAATTAATAAAGAAGGGCCACTTATCTTTATGGAAGGGACATCCAATATAGATTATGTGGAACTACGAAAAGTTTAGTTTTAAGAACATTAAATCCCGACAGTGAAATTTTCATCACTAACAGGACTGTCGGGTGTTGAATTTTGTGCTTCTACTAATTCTACACGTCCATGTTACAATATGTGAGGGAGTTATACTGCCACCCAACTTGGCAGACGATTTTTCCTGTTGGAAATTAGTTTCAAACAACTTAAATCTAAAACTATATGGATCCACGGAACGTTTATTAGCTTCAATAATGACAGGCCATTATTTTATGTGCATTCAAGCAAGAGCTTCTAATGCAAAGTTCAGAGTAACTACGTTTCGACAGAATAAGGAAGAGGGGTAGCTCGAAAACCAACATTTTCGTCTACATTTTCGTTCATGACAATCGGAAAAAAGAATTTCATCGCATGGGACCAAATTGGATCTTCAACGAACATTTCAAGACCAACCCGAGCCAAAACCCTCAACATTTACTGGGTCTATAGCGGAATAAAACATCGGGAAATGATTTTTTTTTTTAATTTTCGCATATTCTCGCTGAGTTATCAGGAAAGACAGCATCTTTCGGCAATTTTGACGGCACCATCGTGTTCTAGGGGTCCAGAATTATAACTTTGTCGCTGACATATGAAGTGCTCTCGATCACATTTTAATGTGGCAGCGGATAGAAGGTCGAAAAACGGCGCATTTAAAGGGGCTCCTCCCACTCTCCTCCAGCCAGTGGTTCGGGTGGGAGTAGAAAATGTTAAAATCGCTTATGCACCCTTTTGGAGAAGGTCAAGAAGATCCCCCCACCAGTAGACGTGCCGTTTGGTCGGGCATAGCATGGACTGACAGACAAACGGAGTTCCATTGTTATTAAACAGTATAGGTAGATAGGCACTGTTAGTAGGTAGTAGACCATCAACATCCAACTGGACTCCATCTCCCTATCTCCTGCGATCCCAGTGTCCCTTCTGTCGTACTTTCCGTTGATTGTAGTTGATGGTGACCTAACCATCGGAATCAATCCAACATAATACTACACTTAGTGGAAATATACGTCTTTCTTCTTAATATCGGTTTTATTTTCAGCCGTTGCTGGTGAATAGCATTTCCCACAGGAACGACACACAACGATCTACCAAGAATGGTGGTATGTAGCTTCATTATTCATTATAACGCGAGTCGAATAACTTGGTGACAAAATGAGAAGACAAAATAATCGAATCTATACTAATCAGTAATAACCGTACAGTCTTTCCCACACCAGGTAACAGCTTTGGCATTTCAACCTCGAAAGTGAATTGTATGTTTGCATGCCTGGTGGCCATAGCTCCAATCGCGACCGAATCAATAAACAATCACGTAAACACCATCCATCAACAACCTTCCAGCAATGAGCGAATTTGAGTTATTAGATCGCGAGAAATCAGGGTTTCATCAAGTTCTCGTTATATCTGTTCAACTGAAATGGAACTTATAGGGAACCATAAATAAGGCTAACTCATTAAATTGCATGTACGAGTATATGCATAGGACAGTTAATGTTGTAAGGTTTGGCACCGGAAAAATACTTACTACACACCGATAGATAGATAAGAACTGGAGTTGTTCAAAAAGTTGTGGAACACAAATAGTAAATGAAAATCAATATTGGAGAACAAACAATTTGTCAACAACCGGTTAATGGCTCCGGTTCCTGTACTCCTTATCAAACTTCAGTACTCCGACTACCACTCTACCAGTACTCCTTGTCAATTTTAGCGGGCGTGGAGGCTACCGTCCGATGTCTTTCCAAAAGATACTGAATCTCGCTTCTAAGTGGCTTAGATGACGTTCAGAATCGACACTATCTCGGTCGAAATTGGAGGACAGAGGAGAAAAGACTGATTATTGATTAGACTGATTATTGATTAGAAAAGACTGAAAAGTTGATTATTCCATATCAATTTCAACATGATTGTATAATTAATAGCTACTGCGCATTCGCGAATGTGAAACCCTGTTACCAAGGTCAATTTCAGGTTTCCATCCGATTTTGATATCTTTTTCAGGGAATGAGCGGGCTAAGCTATAGATTCCCCTACAAATTTCATTGTTCTCAAATCAATACTTTCACTTAGCGCACTCACAAACGTAAATTTCATCAAGCAAGATTTTCTCGTTTTCTAGTCGCTCGCTCGAAATTTTTAACATGGAACATGTTTTTGCCATCATAAATATTTTTAACAAAATACGCGCCTATTTTCTGATGATTATCGCTTACAACGAGATCGTTGCTACGGAACTAGATCTTGGGCATTTACCATCGTACGATGCCTAAGATACAGTTCGGTAGCAACGATTTGGTTGTAAGCGCTAATCATCAGAAAATAGGAGCGTAACCCACAAAATGTCCCGTGACGGTAATATTGTCTCATTTTAGGCTGGGTTATGATGGCAAAAACATGTTCCTTGTTAAAATCGTTCGCCAGTCGTTCGAAAGATCTCGATTTACCTAACCGTATTATGTTAACCACTGCGCAGTGCGTGGCCAACAATCTGAGGTATGACGAGGTTGTCTGAATAATTGTTTACATACAGGTGATCCTTCTCAGTTAGCTTTTTAAACATAATTGCAACCACCATTAGACTGGAAAGAAATTAAACTGGAGATTCTCTGGGGCATTAAGGGCCGGTCAATCGCATATGCAAGCCTGATTAAAGTATGACTAAGTCAAATCTCTGACTATCTTTGACATACCTGTTTATCAATTCAGTTTCACTGCTCAGTTAACCTGATTATTGTAACCGAGCGCCTGGGGTTCAGTTACCGTTGTAGCTGTTCAGTTAAATGAGTAATGGAATCATTCATGACAGTTTATTGTGATAAACTTATACCTCATATCGTCCATTTTTCTTTCCTTCGTGTTTGAAAATTATTGACTCTGATTCTGACAAATTACGCTTTCTCGCTTGGGTTAGAGCAAGGCCTTCTTGGTAGTGGAAGATGTGGATTTCCTTACACAATTTCATTTAATGAAAGGTACTTACATTATTTGTTATGTTTTAGAAAATTAAAAATGTATCATAGGCAGGAAGACAAAGATTACAGAGTGTTGAGGGGTTGAATAAGGTAGGTTCTGTGTAGCTACCTACCAAGTTGGCAGAACCAATGTGTGTCGATCTGTGTAGGTACAAGGAGGCAGTGACGGATTAATAGAATTTCGTGGGTGGGGGCGGTCCTCTACCGGGAGTATCCCCCCCCCCCCGAGAAATTTTTTTAAAAAAGACATTGAAAAACTGGCAGTTTTAGAGGTTATAGACCCACACTAACTTCATATCAGGCATGTCAAAATTAACATGAAAAACATAATTTTTATTTGCACAAATTTTAGCTTGGTTACTGAATATTTAGTAGGTACACACAAAATATAAAAAAATAAAATTATTATAGGTACCTAGGTAAGTAATTTTTTGGCAAAATTATATTTAAAAAAGCAGGGAATGAAACATAAAACGCTGGAGAACTTCAGTCCTCGTGATGTAATATTATTTATAAACTATACATTTATATTGTAAACACAGGATTAAATACTCGTAATAATACACTCTTTTTTTTTCGATTTACTTTAGAAACAAAAACATTTTATAAACACGTTGAAATTAAATGAACAAAGAACATTTTTGATTAAAGATGAAAATAAAAATAAAATACTACCTTGTTAAACATTTTTTGTCTATTACTAGTAAATGTGAAACAGTGACTAATTCACTTCAATCGAAAAACACTGGTTGCAATAAGTTAAGAAAACACGATTCGTTTCTTTCTTCGTCGAAACAGTAGGTAGGTTGATTATGTATTGTTACCAAAAGCGGTAAACGAGAGACAAATACAGTAGGTTCCTACCGTAACTTGTTAAATGAACTGATGAACACAAAATTATCCCTATTAATTGAAATTGTATTACATGCCTGCTGCCTAATGTTTTTTAAAGAAGAAAGATGTTATCTTCCATGCTCGTTTCTTGAAAGAGCTAAACTCTAACACTAAAAAAAAAACTTTAGTTCGCATTTAACATGAAGTTTGGTTTCTACTGCTCTTCTACTCACAAAAGGGCGACGATGGACGACAGCACGACACGGACTCAACACCACCGTTGCCAACCTGCTTTGACGATTTTTCCCTCAAGCACTTCTGGAAATCTCGGAGTTTACCGACGAAAATTCTGACACTACCCACGTAAATCTCCGATTGATACCCCATGGCACCTACGCAGTTTGTAGGCCTACTAAAATTCAAACGAACAAATTAGTAAATTGGCCGTGACAGATTAGTAAAACCGGTACATATCATCCCAGTTTCCCCACAGTATAAAGTTCCTTCATCTATACTCGTATTTTTGTCAACCTACAAGCGCGACGGCGTGATTCTATTCTTTCGTTCCCCCGCAAGAATTTTTTTCTTCAGCCTCTCGGGGGGGGCGACCGCCCCCCCCCCCCCTTAAATCCGTCCCTGCAAGGAGGTAGGTACCAAAGCACTTTTAAGTTTCCCAACGCCTCGAATTCCAATGAGGAAGCTTTGAAGCTAGCCTAAAAAACATTTTCTGGAACTGCTGAAAAGTTTGGGATGCATTAAAACAGGGAGGGAGGGGGATATATATGAATTTTATATGAAGGGAGTAAAATAAATAAAGTGTCTACGCCTTTAATTTATTACAAATGTTGGGAAAGTAAAGTGAAGCATTGAACTGAACGTCATGAGTTCATTTAGAGGTTGAGAGCTGGTATGTATGTCTTTCATCATTTTTGTAGAAAAAAAACCTAACAGGTAACTTCAGCGATTCACGAGAGAAAGGATGGGAAAAGATTAGAGATAAAGTTTTCAATCTGGATAGGGAAGTATCTGGATAAGTACCTATACCTTATTACGGGAAGATTTCTGATAAAGTCGGCAAAATTCTATCATCGAGGGGTAACAAAGTTGGTTTTAAAACTAGAAATAGTCTAGAGCATTACTAGGTTCCGTTAAAGACAAAACCAATGTTCAGGATAAAAGTGGGGTTTATAAACTAAAATGTTCTTGTGGCAACGAATATTGCGGTCAAACTTGTAGGAAATTCAGGGAAAGAATAGACGAGCATCAGGAGGATTTCAAGGAAAATAAGGGTAGGTCTACATTTGCGAAACATCTTAACGAATCCAATCATACTTACAATTTTGATTTGACAGATAGACAGTTTGTAGAATTTCTTCATTTTGGTTTATTATTTCCAATAATAAGCCTATGTGATCGTGTAGCAAAAAATTTTTATAACCCCCCCTCAAACTTTGTCACTTTACGTTTCAAGGTGCGTAGAATCCAAATTTGAAATGTCCGTCCGCCGTTCGCCGTCCGGGCCATAAAAGGCTTAAGAATTGACTTAAAAAACCCGTTCTTTCGCACATAGATTCCATTTGGGGTCTAGTTGGTCCTAACGTTAAACCATCCCGATTGCTTAACTAGCATAGATGCTATGGGCCAAAAACGGGCAAAAAAGTGTCTTTTTCGACGCGCGCACGCCTGGCACGCTTGGCAGGGGGTCACGGTGGGTGGAGAGGGGGGGGGGGAGCGGGGGAGTGGAGTGAGAGGAGGCGCCGGCGCCGCGGCACCTTGTGGTGGGTACGGCGCCGGCGTTCCTTCGAGGCATGAATATGTTTTTTTCAAGGTCATATTTGTGTGTTAATACCAAAGCTTTTCCTACGCATATTTAATAACATATCCTCTCGACTTTTCGTACGTACTTAGATAATGATATTATTAAGGCAATAACTATTTGAATTGATAGGAGCTCATATCGAGAAATATAAACATGCGTATATAATTATAGAAGTATAGGTTGTGGCAATTCGAAGTAGGACACGCCGAGGAGTCTGGACGGGCCTTATGACGTACGCTAGCCAACTAGAACTACGATCATAGTCAATTGAAAAAATAATAAACCTTTGTGAAATAATTTGCAGCGTTTCCTTTCTCACGACCAACGGGATTCAATATTCACCTGTGTCTATATAAGCTGTGTGTCAAAGTGAGTCAGGGTGTCAAACCTTCACCTGTGACTATATAAGCTGTGTCCTTTCTAATGTGTGTTCAGTTATTATTTGTTACTGATGATGGCCTAACGGTCGAAATCGATTCAACATTGTAAATCTTTATTTTTCGTGGAAATAGACAACGATTTCCACTAACTTCCTTCCTGTTTTCCCCGTGGTAAATTCTGATTAGTTAGTCAGCAGTCATTTCAAGATTGATAAACAGTATCTGAAAGTCCAACACATCTTAACCTCTGACTAATTGTAATCAGTGGTTAGATAGTCAGAGACTTGACTGAGCATTGATAAACCGGCCACGAGAGACGGTAGAAATTATGGGCAGGGACGATTGAATTTTTCTTCTCGGTTGATTAAAAAGATGCATTATTGAAAATAATAAACCAAAATTATAACTTAAAAAAGTCCAGTCATGCAGCATGACCTCATGAGCGAATTTTTGAAGAAATCTTCGACATTTCAGTCGCTATTGACCGATTTTTACAACTAGCGAACGGCATTATTTCGATTTTTGACTTATTTTTCAACTTTGAAATTTTTGAAAACTTGATACATATTCTTATAGGAAATTTTACGCTGATTCCGAATATACCACATGTTAGTATGCTGAAAAAATTATTTCGCTCAACAAATCGCAAAAAACAGGTTATTTTGACATTTTTGACTACATTTTTGAACATTTCAACCCGAAGATGTAATCCGATCATGCTGGCCAACGAACTTGAACTTTCGTTTTGTGTCCTTAACATTTTAAAATTTGTTTGAAGTTTCTAGCACAATTCTACGGACAGTTATCGTCTGGAATGACACATACATATATACATACATATATACATACATACATAAAAAAAAATGCGTCAAACTTCAGAATAGCCTGAAACGGATTTCTGCATAAAAATGTTTCAAAAATTCACATTCTACAAATTTTGAGGCGAGAGCAATAGCTTAATTTTCTTCAAAAATTCGCTAAAACATTATAAATTACGAAAATTCCTTCATAAGGTCATTTTTTCATTCGCCTGAGAACAGGAGTCTGTGGGTTGAGGTTGATGCCAACGTCAAGAGCCGGCGGGGCGCGCGAACTTATAATTTCCGACGTTATTGGTGTTGGGCCGCAGGCAACGAGCCGATGTTCGGGAAATTTTTTCTGGAACCTCCAAGGCCCCCAAGGCCCTCTCAGGCTCGACTGCATCACCTCTTTCGATCGCCCTCTTCGTCTTCCTCGCACTATTCATCCATCTCCGTTTCTCTCTTTTGTGTTTCGTTCTCTACTATGCCCATCTCGAGTTTATTAGTTCGTGGTACCGGTTCCCCGCACTGGGATTTGGTTTTTTTGACTATTCATGAGACCTGGAGCCCGTCTTCCGTTTAGATAGACGTCCTCTTCAAGGTAATATCTTATTTTTTTTCTGGACATCTAGCCCTGCGTAGACTCCTAGTTTTTCCGTAATCCGGATTTAAAATGAAAATCCCGGTAATTCGTGATAAATCCCTTGAATTAGCCCGGCAGATTGATTCGGAACCGAAATAGTTCAGCTATTTAGCGCGAAAATCAAGTAAAAATCTTGATTGAGGAATCTCTCAACAAAAAAAGTCCAGTCATGCAGCATGACCCCATAAGCGAATTTTTGAAGATATCTTCGACATTTCAGTCGCTATTGATCGTGTAGAGAAATTTTAGTTTATGATTTTGATAGACAAACATGGAATCAAATTCTATCTACAGCATGGTTCTAGCCTTAAACAGCATGGTTCTAGGATTGGTTATACAGGGATACTTCCATAAGAGTAGTTCAATCTGAATTTGGACAATGTTTCATGCAAATATTACCGATTTTTACAACTAGCGAACGGCATTATTTCGATTTTTGACTGATTTTTCAACTTTGAAATTTTTGAAAACTTGATACATATTCTTATAGGAAATTTTACGCTGATTCCGAATATACCACATGTAAGTATGCTGAAAAAATTATTTCGCACAACAAATCGCAAAAAACAGGCTATTTTGAAAATTTTGACTACATTTTTGAAAATTTCAACCCGAAGATGTAATCCGATCATGCTGGCCAACGAACTTGAACTTTCGTTTTGTGTCCTTAACATTTTAAAATTTGTTTGAAGTTTCTACCACAATTCTACGGACAGTTATCGTCTGGAATGACACATACATACATACATACATATATACATACATACATACATACATACATACATAAAAAAAATGCGTTAAACTTCAGAATATGATTCAGAATAGCCTGAAACGGATTTCTGCATAAAAAATTTTCAAAAATTCACATTCTACAAATTTTGAGGCGAGAGCAATAGCTTAATTTTCTTCGAAAATTCGCTAATTAAAAAGTGCAAAATTAGCCTTACTACAGCAAATGACTGCAGTTTAAATACTAACGCCATAAAAATCACTTAATCATCACTTAATTAATAATGATCCTAAGGATTGCTAATCGATTTCACGCTACGAACTAAATCACTCGCGACGAAGTTGTGGAAACCCATTACAAAAACGGAAGTTAGAGAAAAACGTTGTCTATTTCCACGAAAAATAAAGAGTTACAATGTTAAATCGATTTCGACGGTTAGGCCATCATCAGTAACAAACAATAACGTTTGTTTGTACAAACTTGTACTTGTTGTTTGTGCAAACAATAAGTTATTGTTTGTTACTGATGATGGCCTAACCGTCGAAATCGATTTAACATTGTAACTCTTTATTTTTCGTGGAAATAGCCAACGTTTTTCACTAACTTCCGTTTTCGATTTCACGCTGTTAGTAATATCAACACTGATTTGGGCCTTGTTGGTGAGTGGGCTAGATCAAATGGAATCCTTTTAAATCCTAGGAAGACCCAGAGCATTGTCTATTACAAAACGCCTTTACCTACTGACCCTATCCCACCGATTCTGGTGGATGGAGTGGTTTTTCCCTATTCTTCTTCTGTAGTTGACCTCGGTGTGAAATTAAACTCTACCCTGACGTCAGAGACACATTCTCGTTATGTCTGTAGTAGGGTTTATGGAGCGCTCCACTCCCTGAAACGTTTCACCCCATCCATTCTGAAACCTAGTTATTGCTCTAATTATCCCTATTGCTTCTGAGACTGCAAGGCAGCGGAAGCTTTGTTTTCACTTTCGAAATGAAAAAAAATTTTTTGCTCCAAAATCAAAATTTCCACTCGCATTTTGCGTTTCAGAGCCTCCTGAACAAATTTGGTTCCGTGTCTGTCTGTCCGTCCACATTTCCTTGTAACAGCCATAACTTCCAAAATTGTGAACCGATTTTAACCAAATTTTCAGGGATCGTGTGGGTTAAGCTCCAGATGGTCCCCTATTAACTTCATCATGATCGAATCAACGGTAGCTTCTGCACAGGCGCTAACGTAAATTCCTTGTGACGGTCATAACTCGGTCAATGTTGAACGGATTTCGGTCAGATTTTCAGGGATGATGTGGGTAAGGTCCCTTGAGGTCCCATAAGACAATCATAATAATTGCATTAGCGGTACGCTCTGCGCATGCGTGAACGAAATATTCTTGTTACGGTCCTTGCAACAGCCGTAATTTCCACAATTTTGATGCGATTTTCTTCAAATTTTTAGGGATCGTGCGGGTATAGCTCTACATGGTCCCTTATCAGTTCCGTCATGATCGAATCAACGGTAGCCTCTGCGCAGGCGCAAACAAAATTTTCTTGTTTCGGTCATAACTCAGGCAATTGTGAACGGATTTCGGTCAGATTTTCAGGGATGATGCGGGCAAGGTTTCTTGAGGTCCCGTATCACATTCTTCGCGATCATCAGCAGCGGTACTCTAGGCGCATGCGCGAAAGTGATGTTTTTGTTACGGTCACAGCTTAGTTATGAGGAACATGCGGACTACATCCTGGATGGTCCCATATTAAAATCAAAATTTTCCTTATTAATTTCATTTATTATATATGTACCATTCAGCTTCCAATTTCCCACCTTATTAATTCCCTGATGCCAGAACCGGTCGTTTCTAGTTTTCTGGAATTTAATGGTGACGTACTGTGAAGTTCACGAGGAAGCTCATGTTCCATTTCCTTGGCAGTGTATTTTTCTCTGCTGTGACTCTGTTTACACCGTTAAACTTGACAGTGTTTCAAGGCGAAAATCGGGGTTGCCTTCAATTCGTGTATTCGGTACGCTTTTGTATTAAAGTTAACGGACCATATCTCTGAGCACAAACACTAATTTTTAGGTTTGGACTTATTTAATTACTTTAAATTGCGGCAGTTACAAACTGATCATAAGATTATGAGTATGAGTGGTGCTTTGCCTGGCTACCTTAGAGGCATGTTTGTTGGTTCTCTTTCCCAAAGATGGCTACTCGTATCCCAGCCCATCCTACCAGAGCTCTGGGTCAATCGGTTGGCGTCGTGGGTACGAGACTGTGGAACTCTCTACCTGTCCGCATTCGTTCTCTATCTCTCATACAATCCAATTTAGGAACTCGTGTAAGAAATTTTTATCCACATAATAAGCCTTCCTTAGCCCCCTACTTAATTTTTTCATAGTTTCATTTTACTTTGCATTCACTTTTACATTTTTTTAAATGTTTTTTTTTTCTTTTTCTATTTAGATCTTGAGCGGCTGTAATTATTACTAAGATATTGCTTGTACATAAAGGAAACGATATTTCTTCGTACAATAAAGTTAATTTGATTTGATCATTGGTTCTACTAACCTGATCAAATTAACTAAACTTCTGGTGCGAGGCTTTGTAAAACCACAACCCACCATTATCGCTAGAAAAAAAAAGAAAAAAATTAAAAAATGTTGCGATAACGAATAGAAACCTGAAATTGAGCTCGTTAACAGGATTTCACATTCGCGCATGCGCAGCAAATACTAACGCAGCAAGAGGACCAACTAGCACTAACCCTCACAATCCCTGAAAAAATTCATCAAAAACGTTCCATTAGAATCGCAGTTTTGCTTAGAACATATAGGTACCCAATTACCCACAGAGTTGGAACGAAATCGGACCAACAGATGATGAGAAATAGACGTTGTGAAAAACTCACCTTTGCGCATGCGCACAGGCTACTGTTGATTCGACGACATTGAAAATTATAGGGGACCGTCTAGGAGCTAACCCGCACAACCCCTGAAAATTTCATCGGAACCGGACTGAGACTTGGTATAGTTTCGGGCGTGACAAGGATTTACCACAGACAGACAGATTCGGAAACAAAATTGATCAGCAAGCTCTGAAACTACAACAACTAAAACCTCTTGTATCGAACTGTGATGTTTCGAACTGCAACAAAATACTCATATATAAACTCCGTATGACCTATATGGACATACGCCCTACCTGTATGGGGAACATGTTCACACTCCCAGTTACAAAGGATTGCCCAAAATCAAAACAAAATCCTTCAAAGGCAGGTATTACAAACTCCACCTTTCGTCCGTAACGAGACAATATTTATAAAGATTTTAATCTTGAAACGCCTCAAGACGTACTTCCTAAAGTCATGACACGGTTTTACGAGTGCAACCACGAACACCACAATCCACTGGGTGCTGAAGGGTTCCTACCCCCAATATTCCAGCGTTTACAAAGACCACGCCACATCATGGATCAGAAGCTGATGCTCGGATATCTAAACGAAATTGGCTAAAAATAGACATCACACAGTTTGGGGTTGAGTGAAGCAGTGCGTTCATTAATAAATATACTGTCATATAGGGATTTATATTTGCCATTTAGTTAAGCCTGAAATGTGCTGAGCTAAGAAGCAGTGTTGAAATTATGTCTCTCTTCAATAGCCATAAAGGAATATTGTATTAACAATGGTCTTGAACAATTATAAATTATTCAAAAGAAGAAAAAAAGGAAAAAAAGAGGTCTGAAACGCAAAAAGCAAGTGGATATTTTGATTTTGGACGACAAAAATTTTTTCAACTTCAATCACGAACACAGAGTTTCCTTTCTCCCGGTAGTAAGGAAGCAAAATAGAGATAGTAAATTCATTAATTAATTATTAATTATAAATGTATTTATTTTATTTTATTTCTTAAATAGATAGAAGAGATAAGAAATTTAACGCTCTTTTGAAACATGTTCTTGTTTTTGATTTTACAGTGATCTTAGAGAGAGTTATGGCCTTTAGATGTCATAAGGTAGAAAACACGGGGGAAAAACGTAACCGTCGATATCGTTTCAACATTGTAACTCTTTATCGCATGGAAATAGTCGACGTTTTTCTGATTAAAATGGGTTTCCACAACTTCGAAGTTCATAGATAACTGAAATTGCGCGATAATATCAAAAAAGGCCGGTGAAATGCTCGATAATGTTGGTTTCCACACATGAGAAAGCGATGTTTTCCTTATTCCACGGCCACACTTTCTCAAAACTTTGTACGTGGGATCGCGATAAGAGGAGACCTTGCGTGGAATAACTTTGACATTTCAAAGTGCCCCACCGCAAACTTCACGTACGATCGTTGAACTTGGTCAGAGGACTGAAAAAAGAAATTCGACCTTCGTCATTTCCAGGTGAATAATTCTACCGATCGATCAAGCTTCAGGAATAGAAACCTTCGGAAGTTTAGGTGAGATGGGGGAGCGGGGGTACATGGGGAGACTGGCCGGTCATAAATATTGCGTTGGGATGTTTAGTGTTCAACAGCTAAATTTAGGCACACAAACACGGCGGACACGCGAATGCATGTTTAGATTTATTGGCCGGGAGGATTCAAAGGAAATTATTTACAGCCGACCAGCAACGACCATATCAACAACTATAGCAAAAGCGAGGCCATTTATTGCTTTTTTAAAGTACCTATCCCAGTTACTCTGCCGAAGTTACAGTAATCCGAAGTTACTTGCCGGAGATACTCTGCCGAAGTTACAGCAATCTGGCAAGGAATGCTGTATTTTATGAACTCTCTGCTAGGGGATAGTACAGAACTTGTAATTATCTCAGACTCTCGCAGTGCAATTAAGAAACTTCAAAATATAAATCCGACTACAAACATAAGCCCTATAGAAGCGGAAGTACTGAGAACGGTAGTCCATATTAAGGGCACTTGGTACCCCCCCAAAAATGGCGAAATTCGTGACCCATTATCTCGGCACTCGTTGGGCCGATTTCGATGATATTTTTTTTAACTGATAGATCTTGTAAAGATCTAAAGATCTGCGGAATCAGATTGAAAAAATATTAATTTGCATTACAATATCGAAGCCAATTTCGGAAATATTGGTGGTATTTGAGGTAACTTATTTCGATAAACTATTCCCGCAGATTTATGCAGACGGTTGAGAGATAACTATCTAAAGAAAGAAAAATGAATTCGGTTCAGTAGATCCCAAGATAGAGGGTCCGATGCGCAAAAATATGCTACTTTTCAGGAGAGCCATAAAACGAAAAAGTAACGATAGTCGCTCTTCTGCGACGTTTTGGTGAACTGATATGACTTGAATATGTGGGAATGAGTTAGTAACCTAAATGACTTCACTTCACACAGTCAGAGCATAATACCAACGAAACAACCAACCAGAATGATAAGATGATAACAATGATGAAATGTTCTGTTATTCTATGTTGTTTACATTTCCACTCGTCCGTGCCTCTTTCCGTGTTCGGTTTGTCCGCGATTCGTTTAGTCCGTATAGTTTTAGTGTTATACGCAATTTCTCCAAGAAGTTGCGTGAAGACGATTCTCCGATCGAAATTCGCCACTTAACATCCAGCTCAAGTCCTTCACTCGGTTCTCACTATTGGCTTCCTATGATCCTTCCGTTCCTGGAACTTCTTCCTCTGAAACCCCTCCTGTTCCTAGTACTTCTTTCGGCGAATCAAGTGGGTTATCGTCTTCCAAGAAGAAATTAGGAGAGTTGGAACAGTACGACAATTTTATAACCACCAGGATTTTGGAGATTGTCGGATTTTCCAAGGTGTTTGAATTTGAAAAACGCTGCAAATTATTTCACAAAGGTTTATTATTTTTTCAATTGAGTATGATCGTAGTTTTAGCTGGCTAGCGTATGTCGTAAGGCCCGTCCAGACTCCTCGGCGTGTCCTACTTCGAATTGCCACAACCTATACTTCTATAATTATATACGCATGTTTATATTTCTCGATTTGAGCTCCTATCTATTCAAATAGTTATTGCCTTAATAATATCATTATCTAAGTACGTACGAAAAGTCGAGAGAATATGTTATTAAATATGCGTAGGAAAAGCTTTGGTATTAACACACAAATATGACCTTGAAAAAAACATATTCATGCCTCGAAGGAACGCCGGCGCCGTACCCACCACAAGGTGCCGCGGCGCCGGCGCCTCCTCTCACTCCCCCCCCCGCTCGCCCCCCCCCCTCACCACCCACCGTGACCCCCTGCCAAGCCTGCCAGGCGTGCGCGCGTCGAAAAAGACACTTTTTTCCCGTTTTTGCCCCATAGCATCTATGCGAGTAAATGCGAGTAAAGCGATCGGGATGGTTAAACGTTAGGACCAACTAGACCCCAAATGGAGTCTATGTGCGAAAGAACAGGTTTTTCAAGTCAATTCTTAGGCCTTTTATGGCCCGGACGGCGAACGGCGGACGGACATTTCAAATTTGGATTCTACGCACCTTGAAACGTAAAGTGACAAAGTTTGAGGGGGGGTTATAAAAATTTTTTCCTACACGATCACATAGGCTTATTATTGGAAATAATAAACCAAAAGCAGGGGCGGCGGGCTATGAGGCGGGCAACTTCTAAGCTGATTTATGAGACATTTCAATTTTGTAAATATTATATTATCTTGTTCAGGAATGAATCTTGTTTTATTTAAGACCAAAAAAAAAAGTAGAAAAATCTGTTTTGGGGTACCAAGTGCCCTAAGGAAAGCGGAGGTCGATGCATATTGCATATGGGTAAAACCCCATCAAGATATACGGGGAAACACGATTGCGGATGCCGAGGCAAAAAAAGCCACTTTCCGGGAAACGGTAGATATAGATTTCGCTTTATGCACCATCACCGACATGCATGAGATTTTCCGGAGAGAACTAATGAATAACTGGCAAGCAGAATGTCTCAACTATAGGTCGGGAGATGGGTATAAGGAAATGTTCCCTCAGGTTAGACTGAAACCAAGGTTCAATGACGTACCCAACATTCCTAGATCCTCACAGGACACTGCCTTCCGAGAAAGCACCTGCATCAAATTGATCTAACAGAGTCCTCGCCATGCCAGCTTTGTGAAGAAGAGAATGAGATTCAAGATTCAAGATTCTTTATTTTGGCACAAGAAAATAAACAAAAGGAAATATACTCATCAATAAATAAATAAATTTAATTACATATAAAAAAATTTAAACAATACGTTATACACGTGTGCCCACAGAGGCTTAAATTCAAAGAATTTGTGTCCCTCTGTGGAGTCACACTCGCACCAATCCCTCATGGTATATCAAAAATAAATCACTATTAAGTAAAAGAAAACAATTGTGAAAACATCTTCTTAGAATAAAAATAATAGGTTGCTTATATCATGAGCCAATTTCAGCATTTTTTACAATTAAATGCTTTTTGAATCATTTAAATTTGTCAAACTGGCTGATATCAATTATATGGTTATAAAAAAATTGTAACGCTACAACATTTGCACTTTTTCTGTAAATTTCCAGATTAATTTTTGGCATTCTAATGTTGGACCTATTTGCGGTTCTCGTATAGTCCAACTGAGATAAATTACTGACATCAATACCAGTTCTATATGCATGTAATAGCCATGATTCCTTCAGAAAAATATCCCGAATTTTCAAAAAACCCAGTTCCTTATAAAGTAAAGATGAGGAATATCTGGATGATTTATTTAGCATTATACGTAAAATTATATTTTGCACAACTTGCAATGAGTGAAGCGAGAGCCTCAATGCAATGAGTGAATCTCGAACATATATTACTTTGCAGTACAATGAACTACGTGGAAAGGACTCGTCTTTTTGAAAAACTCACCGGAGTAGCAACCGAGCCGTTCAATGTTCATTCCCTTATTGCAAGTGCGGATTTATCTATATATAAAGACCTTTTTACATTTATATCGGATATCAACAGACATTTATAAGTGTTCCGCTGTGTGTGTAAATAAGAAACTGACAATTGACTTTCAAAACTACGAAGTTTGCTGTATGTAGCAATGTAGCATAATAATATATTGTATGTGTAAATGTTTGTAAGCCTGTGGTTTGCCATGGCTGTATGGCGTTTCCCGATGCCAAATAAAAGGGAAAAAAGAAGAATCCCAGTAAACCAGGTTGGGGGAATATAAAAAAGTAATAAGACACTAAGACAAGATTGCAGAAGCCGAGTGATCACCTTTGCAGATGACACAATTCTCCAAATTCAAATTTTAACAAAACTTGATGTTTTTTAAAGTTTCAAGAATGTTAGCCTATTGTCAGTCTCTGCAACGTTTCTTTATTTGGACAATTCAAATTATAAAAAAGTTCCAGTCATGCAGCATGATCGTATGAGCGAATTTTCGTAAGTTATCGTATTATATCATGTTAAATTGCTTTGAAATTTGAGCTTTTTGAGTGCAAAGAAAATGTTAACTACCAATTTTCTGGCAAACAACAAATAATATTCTGTGATTCAAAAAGAGATTTTAGATTTTTCACTTTTTTGCAGTTTTTATCGAATTTTTAGCATATTTTAATGAAATTTGAGTACATTTTTCAGCATATTTTTGTACATACGTTTTTTAATGTTCTATTTAATAGTTAATAAACTTTATTTGAGCAATATTCTGGTAAAAAAATATATAAATTCATCGATTTTTAGCTTTTTTTTTGCCATTTTTAGCGATTTTGTCAACACTTTTTTTGAAATTTGACCAATTTAATGTGCTCAAAAAGTGCTGGCTAATGAACTTGTCTTTTCGTTAGGAAAGCTTAATTTTTTGGGCGCAGGGAAGAAATTGTTATCTCAATTCCAAGATTCTATACGACAAACTATAGAAGTTTCAAATTTCATTATGGGTGGGGTGAGGTGGGGGGGATGAATGGAGCGGGTTATTACCCCAAGAATAGTAATAAACCGTGATGTTTTTACTATTCTCTCAGATATTCGTGATTTATTTTTATTTTTTGTTCAACTATGAATTTAGTCCAGGTTTGGAACACATGAGTTTCAAATTTCATTATGGGAGGGGGTGAATGGAATACGTAAGTAGCGATAAATTTTGATATTTTTACTATACACATCCAATTTATTAGTCAGTTTTTTTTATTATTTTTTGTTCGATCCAGATTTTAGTCCAGTTATGCAATCTTGAAATTTTCAAATTTAATGACGGTGGAGGGGGTAAATGGGGGGGGGGGGGGGGGTCCCGAGAAATCATTTTTTCCCCATTTATTTTATTTCTCGCCAAATTATACACAATCCATTCATATGGAAGTCCCTGTAATGCATATATTACTTACAAATACGTTTTCATAGAGGGTCATCTCTTAAAATACGAGTATTAACGATTTTATTTTTGGTTCATTGAAATTTAATTCATCATCATTAGGTACCTATGAATTTATATCCTTAGAGCCTGGGAAAGATCCACAAAATGTGAGTTTCTGAACTTTGTGAACCGAATTCCCTGTGTCTACCTATCCGGTTTTTTTTTTTTTTTTTTTTTTTTTGCCCAATTTTTTAACCTATTTATATTTTAGTGATTTTTTTTCTCTCTCTCTCTCTCTCTCACTGAATCCACTTTGTTGCTGCAATCAGAATCAGCGGTTTCGCAAAAATCATTTTGTTTTCGCTCGTATAATATACGTCTTTGTAATGCTCTAATGTACGTTACTTACTCAACTGTATTTTTCTTTGTCGAAAATGAACAGGCTTACTTGTATAAAAGTTGGTATGAGCGTGGAATAATTTTCATAAGATCAACAAGTGATTGACGAATTACTTTTGATTTGAAAAACCACATGTTTTTCAAACTTTTTAAGCCTAATATGCGAATGTAAGAGATTGGAAATAGAAAAGAGCGGAGACAACCTCTTTTGTTGTTATATTTAAGAAGTGAAGAAAAATGAAGCTCATTTATTAAGAAACGGGCACAAACGACAAGGCCGCTTGAAAGAAGGGGGGTTGAAGGGCTGAATTTATTGAAGTTGTTATGAATCAAATGAAACTCTACTCCCATCCGATGCAGGACTTGAATAGATATGAATCTATCTTCGGGGTACTCGTATATTTTCCTTGGTGTATTCCTAGAGTATAAAAAACGTCTATCACCCAGTTTTTAGTTTACACCATGTGTTTTGTTGCAGACAAGAATCAAACTGAATGCTGCACCGGGATCAGCGAAGACGATTTTTACAGAGGTTTATATAGCAGAGATTTCAAACTTGGAGTTCTAGAAGGGGAACCAGGCGGGGTATTTAAGAAACAAACTGGAGCTTTACAGTACATGTTCCAAATTGTGTACAATTCATTTATGGTTCGGTCCATTCAATACTGTGCCAGCCAAGCTATATCTTCTCACATGAGAACTATGGAGCTGGTATGTTTACATTCCTGTAGAGATGCAAACTGATCAAATGAGGAAGAAATTTCAAGCATTTTAATTTCTCTCTTGATAGGAAAAAAAAAAGATCATGGATATGTCTAGTACCTACAGCTTACCAGTACCATACCTAGTACCACCTACTACTCAATTGTATACCAACCATGTAGTGCCTTCTTTTCACAAGATTATTCCATTATGGTAACAAACCAATATTAGTTTATAACTTAGAGTAATAAATCAGCATTCCTTGACACTACAATGGTTTAGAGGTCTCAAGATGTTGAGACCATTCCAAAAAGTGGCGAACGATTTCCCTAATATGAAAACTATGGGAGTTACTCTTCCCTAGTAACTCATTGGTTGTACGTGAAAAATCGATAGAAATTCTACCTAGCCTTCACTTTTCGAGTAAATAATAATCTAAAGTGCCGGGTCGTCACAAATTTTGGTGTCGTTACGCAAATTTTAGGATGACCCCCAGCCCAAAAACATATCCATGTTGAAAAGAGAGACAATTCAAATAATAGGCAACCATAATCATTGCCACGAATTCGGAAACAAAATTTGCTCGTATTTGATTGAGAGAATCTAAATTTATAATTACCGTCATCAGCGAAATAGGGAAAACATACGGAAAAACATTACCTATACAGGGTGTAAACTTTAAGGGTAGACCACCGGCCAGGAGTCGATTCTAGAGCTTATTTCTGATCGAAATTTTCTCTTGGAGATTTCTTTTTAAACGCTTAATTCCGGATAATTAAATGTTTGAGATTGTTTTCGTGTTTACGACCGTTGGACACTAAAACGATCATAGCCCCCTTAATTTTCTGGGTAAATTCAAATTTTAGGATACCTTGGGAAAGAGCGTTAAATTTTCTATCAGATTGATGCCTGACCTTTTTTAAGAATTAAGGTTGGAGACATGAAAGAGCCCTCTAAAAAGAACATTTTACCTACCTAATTTGGGAAATCTCGCGTTTTTTCAACCGGGAATTAAACTATGAAAACCAATGTTTTGACATTTTCATGTCTTTGCTATGGCACATAAACTTAAAAAAGTCACGAAGATTGCTCACGAAAATATTCTGATGATTTCCGCTTACAACCGAGTCGTTGCTAGGGAAACGGCAAATTCGTTGACCATTCGTTCGAAAGCTCTCGGATTTATCCAACCATATTATATTAATTACTGCGAAGTGCGTGGCCAACAAGCGGAGTTATGAGCATGGTTATTTGAATAATTTATTGTGTACACTCAGGTGATCATTCTCAATAATTGATATTGTGAACATGATTGCAACCGCTTGTTAATTTCTGATGATTTCATTGAGCTGGTGTTTCGATGATTTGATTCATAACAGGTGATTGCGAGAACGGTTTGATTTGTGAAGCGGTGGTGAAATCATTTTAATAGGTAATTTCTATACTTTACACTCTAGGAAGCTGTAATTTCGTATGTAGCCTCTTTAGGACATTACTTGACGATGCCCAGGATCCGGATCAGATGAGTGGCTTTTAAAGGTAATTTCTATGTTTTACACTCTAGGAAGCTGTAATTTCGTATGTAGCCTCTTTAGGACATTTACTTGACGATGCCCAGGGTCCGGATCAGCTGAGTGGCTCTTAGAGCTTGCATACGACGAGTCTCCAACACATACGAATCTGCAACTAAAGATATAAAATGTCCCAATGTGTTGCAGACTCGTATGCGAACGTTTCTTTCGATTTTCATTTTCTTGTTATTTTAACGTACAACCAAACCGTCGCTGGGGAAATAAAACTTCTTTAGTGTTTCTTATGATTATCGCTTACAACCAAATGGCTGCTATGGAACTGTACCTTAGGCATTTATCATCGTGCAAAAATCGTTTCAATCGGGAATTGAACTATGAAAACCAATGTTTTCTCACTCGACACTAGATGCACAACTCGTCCCTCTCTACTCGACGGTAGCCCTACACCGGCCCGTGGTTCCCTCCTCCGCCGCGCAGCGGCGCTAGTCTCCCACTTTTATCTCCCTCCCTGAATAGTGAAGTATTGTGATTGTCTCCTGACACGATAGTTGATGTGTAGCTCAATGGGAATGATTACAGCCTCGTGAGACTAATGTCGCGGGTTCATATCCTGTTGGCTGGTGTATTTATTTTTGGCTCGTAAAACTCCCGAAATGTACTTCTAAAACGTCATTCTGACCTGCATGTACAACTAATTTGAATATTCACTAAGGGATTGACTACTTGATGTTATGTATTTTTGAGGTGCGAGCTTGTGAGCATCCAGATCACCAAACTATATACATAATTCTGATCTACATGCCCAACTAATCTGCATTTTTACTAAGGGATTGACTACTTGATGTTATGTCTTTTTGAGATGCGAACTTGCGAGCATCCAGACCACCAAACTATACACATCATTCTGATCTACATGCTCAACTAATCTGCATTTTTACTAAGGGATTGACTGGTACACAATCTCCTCACCAATAAATATATTTTTTCTTGGCATACGGATAAATCCGTAGATTTACAGGTCGGAGCGATCATACAAGCCCAGACTGATAAAAGAGGAGACTAGCGCCGCTGCGCGGCGGAGGAGGGAACCACGGGCCGGTGTAGGGCTACCGTCGAGTAGAGAGGGACGAGTTGTGCAACTAGTGTCGAGTTGTTTTCTCAAAGTGCAAGAACCTTAAACACTGTGCCAAGATCTCCCTATAAGAAACAATTGCAGGCGAAACTGGCTCTGAGGCGATTTTCACATTGTTGAATGGCTTGATAGTCTTGGTGGCTCGTGTGACTGGTAAGTAATACACTAACTCTCATTACTACAATAACAACCTATCACCTTATTGTTAATTAAAACAAACTATGATCTACATAGTTACAATCTTCTTCAATTAAAAATCTGCATAGCGTTGAGTCGTTAAAATGAACACATTATCAGGTACGGCTAAAATATCAAATTAATCGTTACAAAATCAAAATTGTCATAAAGATGCAGGCAGTAACTACACATATTTAATCCAAACAATGGTAGTAAACAGATTAAATGCATTTAAAAAACGTTCACCAGTATAAATCACATTCCTGGCAAGAAAATGAAAGTAAGAAATTGAAACATTTAATATTCTGCATTGAAATATGCTCGGAGGTGAAGCGAAATTTAAATACGTCCTTGAATTATATTGACGGTAATTAGACGATCATGAGCAGTCGACCATTGCTAGCATTATTCACCGCTTTGTTTAAAGACAAATAAAAGTAAATATTGAAGACCAAACCACTTTATCAATTCACATTATAATAAATAAATACGTACTAAAATACGTTCGTGTTTGAAATCGGTGAATGAGAAAAAAGCGGCATTTCATGAAATTGTAAAGAAAGATGACTGTTTTTTAATAACATAGAGCTTCATTGTATAAAATAAGGGAAATATCTAGCGGAGAGGACTGATTTACTTATTTCCAAGTTGGAATTTAGTTTTGTCATAATTAACCTACATGTAATGCTGAAGGATAATTTTTGTTCATTACGTAACAACAGACATCTTAGGCTGTTTAGTTGGCGCTACTGTTATTTTAGTCTGTATAATGGTTGCCTCCATGTGAAGTGTAGCTCCCGTTTATTCTGTTTAATAAAGTTTATCGTTCGGTTTATTTTGGCTTTTCAGTGCGTACTCCAACAGGTTATGGGCCCAGCACGCTTCCACTGCACAGCAGCCTTATTGCTGAACTTACAGGAAAGGAAGTAAACGCAACTTTGGGAATTGACAATACAAGTACAATATCTTAGATTGAAAATGGCATCATCAACCGCCGGAGCAAGCACATCGAAGTTAAGTACTACTACATCGTAGAAAATGTTTAACAAGGACTGGTTAAAATTAAACAACCCCTACTGAACTCCAAATAGCGGATATTTTAACGAAACCAATAGGAAAAGTGAAGTTTGAACAATTCAAGAATAAATTTGTAAATTGAAGTTTATATTTGAATTACGATTAAGATGTTGGTTCATTATGTACTTGTATGCCTTTTTGTAAGTGATATTCAATTGAGTTGAGTTTCAAAAATTTGAGGGGTGTGTTGAAGGATAATTTTTGTTCATGACGTAACAACAGACATCTTCGGCTGTTGAGTTGGCACTACTGTTATTTTAGTCTATGTAATGGTTGTATCCATGTGAAGAGTAGCTTCCCTTTATTCTGTTTAATAAAATTTATCGTTCGGATTATTGTGGCTATTCAGTGCACTCCTACATGTAATAGTATACCAAGCCAACCCGGCCGATCCGTATGAAGGATGTAATTTAGATGAGATTGTTTTATTTTCTTTACAAAATCGGATTATTTTATACTGTGATTTTATTGTTTATAGAAATACATATACCTTTCATTCATTTATCAATTCAAATAGTTAATTTGCATAAACCCCTTGGGTATTACAATGATGTATTTACGTAATTTATAAATTTCACATGTGATAACAGAAACGTAGACTAAGAATATTACTGATTATTACAACTTATTATTAAGTTGAGATGTGGCTTAAACGGTGGCTTAAAAAAAAAAAAATTACCACATACATCACAGTCCATCTGTAGGCAAAGAATCCCTTTTCCACTTTTCTTCAAACAATACAGCTATTAAATTACGATTTCGTACAAAAACGACTGAGCGCATAATTAGGTTAATTACATAAATTATATTCGTATTACAACACATAATATGTTGTAATACGAATCGAAATCAATCACCCCTCATCTTTCAAATGGAAATTGAGTAAGAAGTCTGAAAATATAATGTAATGCAGTATTATAGATCAAGAAAACCGGAATATTTTATACTGTGATTTTATTGTTTATATAAATATATACCTTCCATTCATTCATTCATCCTGAGGAAGCGATGATAAAAAGTTCAGCATGTTGAGTAGAATAGGTTCAAAATTGGCGACATAGCTCATTACAGAGGTTCCCTATGTTGCATCGGAGGGACCCCGTTACAAATTTCAGCAAGTTGAATGTGAACTATATTAGCCTCTACAGATTTCGCCCAGCTGATTATTGTGATTCCCCAAATTGAAATTATACTCTGCCACACCGATCGGAGCCCCCGTGTCAAAGTTGAGTACCTTAAGCAGTGTTGCCAGACACCGTTCAACAAAAACAGGTATTGTAGATCTTAAAAAGGGGTGTAAAGGGAGGACCTGAGAATCCCAAAAGAGGCACATTTAGGTTTTTGGCTAATTACAGAATGCTCACAAGTATAAATTGTAACAGAGTTACCTCCTGTCAGGTCCATCGGTGTCCCGTCAGGGCACCAGAGATAGCGCTGTCGGCGTTCCGTTGATGAAACAACGGGCGCCTCGGCCGTGCTCGATCATTTTTGGCAGCTGGTTTGGCGTTGGATGGGATTCCAGGTGACTGGAAAACCAATCTACTCCGAATATGGCTCATTAAAAGCTATTAGTAGGAGTGGGTATCTCTCTGACGGGATGCTGTTACTCTCCTCTACCTTTTTATGAGGATTTAGGCCCCCATTGCACCTCTGGGGGGGGGGCACCTAAATTCCTTATAAAATTTATATTTGAATTTGAATTAGCGATTTTAGTTGATACTTGATGTATGGAAGAATCAAAGAAAGTAAATTATATTAAACTTCTGAGATCATTGATTCAGGCTTAGATTACCTACTTTTTTTTATAGTGCTCAAAAACGAAGTCGAAACTTGCCAAGATCTAAATGAGACCAATGATTATACTTGAATATTAACAAAAAATTATTTTTAGTAACAAAATTTGCAGTTATGTACATTGTTTTCTGAATTATTTTACTACCAAGACGTTTGGAAGTTAGAGATTGAGAGTAAATTATCCGTTTTGCCAGAATTTAAGGGTGAAATGACCAAAATAGAAAAAGTAATCTCTCTTCAGAAATTTCACAGGGAGGATTTGTCACTTTATGAAGATTACTCAAAAATCTTTGAAATGAGGCGTCACTTGGCAAAAAATTGTTTTCTAAGTATCCAATTACCCACCCCTTGGGTAGTCCTAAAAAATTTTTCTGATTTTTATTTGCTTAAAACTTAGTATCAGGCACCTCATAAACGCTCTCCAAATTTCACTTCGATATCTCAAAAATTGTGGGGGGAAATTAATGGGGAGGGGTTATTTCTCATGAGAAAAATGCTCAGATTTCATTCTGTTTTGGCTCAAGTCGGTGCTTGATATAGATGGTCTTGCCCAGTGTTTGAGAAAAAACAATAAAAATAGGGTGAATCCCATCTCCATTAGGTAACTAATCATGAGATATAATGTGAACTTTGTCCGATTGATCTGGGGTCTTTGACGTATACATGATAAAGTGATCCCTTAATGCTTTTGAGGTGTGTATTTTCCATAATTATAGAGGTTATTATGAACTAGGGTTGAGGGGCCAGTGTTCGAGACCTTAAGAGAAATTTTCGCTTTGAGACAAGCAATTAAGTCAAACTGCTCAGTATTGGAAAACTCACTAATTCAAACCACAAAAAATCATAAATTTGGTTTTTCGAAATCAATTTTTTTACCCAGTATTTGACACCTCAATTTTTGGTTGCACCTGTGATTGACCCCCTATGATTGACACAGCGGTTCTTCTGCAATGAATGATTCCGTGTATCAACAAAACATTAATTTCTAAATTTTATAAATTAATTGAGCATTTGAACTTAGTTTTATTAATCTAAAAATGAAATTAATATGAGTATTTATAAAGACAAAATTGAAAATATCACCGGATGTTTCATCACAAAATAGGTAGGTACAATGTTTTCTCAATACCGTAGGTACAATGTGCTTCTAATGGTAAACTAGCTTGTGATAGAGGCTTGTGAGTTGCTGTGCATTTATATAAATATAAAGAACAAATGACAAGAACGAATAGAGATCCATATTGACAGCACTGTCAATCACTGAGGGTAGCATCAGTTTGATGACTAGTAATTGACATTTGCATTTTCACATGTTATCTTTGATTATTTTCAAAAAATAGTATAAATGCAATCTACACAAAAAACTGATTGAGAAAAACAATCGAATTTGAAAATGTGGAGGACATGGTGAAGCAATATAAAATACTTAACTCGTTAGCAAAATCACAAGAAACGGTACCAAAGAAATGACAACACGAGATTTTGTTGGGAAACCTTCTCCGAATTCCACGAAAACCCACCTGCAACCTTTGACCGCCTTTATACTTCACTAAGAAGGTATTTTGTCTCAAAATTCAAAAGGATCAAGCCCGCAAAACACTTTCATGCCTTATTATTTAAACTTTTTGGTGAGATGTCTATCACTGGGTCCTTGTCAAACACTGGTCCCTCCACCCTAAGGAGGTTATAAAAATCATTGTTTGTATCGAAAATGCGAGACAGGCTTTTTTTCACCTGGTAAATAAAATTTCCAGCGGATTTCTTTGACCTCAATACGTCGGTATTATCGAGGCGAAGGATTCTAAGGATCTCGGGCCGAGAGTCGAACGCTCCCTCCACATCTTCGAGTAGACATCTCCAAGTTCGAGATCCCAAGAAAGGCCTGAAGGAGTCAACGGGGTGGGACGGAGGAGAAAACGCGGTGAGAAGGAGAGAGAAGGAACGTACAGGGAAACCTTCAGGAGAGACCGAGATAGAACTACAGGCCTGGCGGGGAAGGTGAAGCCCAGGCTGCGGGAACTGGTTTGAAACTCTGTACCTGCCCACGACGGTCGTCTTGTCCTCTCTGTTTTGTAATCCCATCATCGCACCGGTGGTCAAGCATCTGTTGTTACAAACGCCGTTTAAAACCCCGAAAATACGTCATTTTCGAGTTTTGACCCCTTCAGCTTGCATCTAGCTGCTGAAACAGCACCCATGCCAACTTTTGAAGCGTCACAATCACCCCTGAACTCGCCCGTACTCATGCGCGGCCCTGCAGATGTTCCTTCCAAAGAGGACAACTCGATTTCATTTGCTATAAAGTTTGCAGTATCCGTTCTCTTTTTTGCTTTCTCGACTTGACGACTCCGAGTGAAGAGCTAATGGTCGGGAAAATTTATTTATATCTCCTTTGGAAACCTTCTGGCATCGAACGCCTTCGAGGTATTTGTGTGGGCATATTGATTCCTTCTCTTTGCCTCTAAATCCGTCCTCGGACCACCTTGAGGGGAGAAGCCAATATGGTAGGCAGTTCATCCACCCAGACTTGGATATTATCAACAATAAACGAAATACTCCTTATTTTATCGTCCTCTTAAACTCAATCATTTAGTCAGCGAAGCATAACTGTCCAATCCAACTACTTAGTCTCTTTTAATCCATCACGAAATCCATGATATACAGTTTATGGGTAACATACAGAGCATCCCTTATGTGTATTTAGCTCACGGATATCTCTTAAAAGGGTTGATTTTACAACTAACTTCAAACAAAAAAATTTTCCGTTTTAAACCTTTTTATTTCGAGTTATTGGCGACGTTTTTTTTTTCTAACTTTTTTGGTCTTACGTCATCAGGACGACCATCTCCCTAATACAGTGTGAATTCAAATTTGAAGGTATGTAAGCAAAAGCGTTAAATTTTCAGCCTTTTGGTTTTTTTATTTTCAAAATGTATTAAACCACTGTAATCGCGACTATTGAAAAAATTTCTTTTTAATTAACCCCCACCCCTTTAAAACTATGCACATGCGAAGTGAAAACTTTTGATTTCTGAGTGATGAAATTCTCAGTCTGACCAGCACTTCCCCAAAAATTTGATCCAAATCGAACGGAAACAGCACAAGTTATCCTGCAAGGATTTCACATTTAATCATGTGCAATGGCTAACGATCGTGATGAAATCAATATATGGGGTGATTTACTCGTATTTTACCAACTACACTTCAAATTTGGACGAGATCGAACGAATACGTACCGGTCATTTGGGGTGATTTCATCCATGCGGGGTGGTTTCAGCCAGTAAGAACCTGCACCCTTTATTTTCGCTCTGCAACCTACTGGATGGTCGTAGAAACAAAAACAAGCTTTCCGCCTGATCCCTAGTTGTATACCTTCTTAATGGTGATGAGATTTTCCCGCCACGAAATAGATGGTTGGTCACCATTAGGGATGTCAGATTCTTCAAAATGAATCGATTTAAATCGTATCTATTCTTTTGAAATGAATCGAAAAGAATCGTATCGATTCTTTAAGAACGTATCGATTTTTTCTAGAATTGATACTCGTATTTTTTAGTGGATTTGAAAATATCGATACTTTCTAGAGGATTTAGAACTAAAATGATTTTAACTTTTAACCAACTAAATTTCTATGGAAAAATTGAAAAATAAATTTCACAATTTTCAATGATAAATCTTCCAAACTTGAAATAGATAGGTATACCTAACTATATTGTTCATGAGGCAGGGGTGGTACGTATACGTATTAGGTACTTAAATTACCTTCTACTAAATATGCAGTATTTCATAATCTATCACCTTGAGCTCTTTTTACCGAATTCATCCAGCATTTATTCATAGATGGGAAAATTTAATGATATATATATCAAGAATCAAAGCTTATGAAACAATAGTACCTAACTATATTTAAAAAACATCGACCATTACCACAATACCTACCCTAAAACAAACGCTTCTTTAGGTGCTTTTATTTCTACAGAAAACATATTTACCTAATTCTTCTTCAACTTCAATTACCTACGTTTGTGGAGGTGGTTTTTCATTATGTCTGTTCATCCAGCTGTTGAAAAGAATCGGCCTCCGATTCTCGAAATTTTGAATCAATTCTCCGATACTTGAAAAAATAAATATAATCCAAAAGTATCGATACTTAAAAAAAAATATAATCGATTCTTTAAAGAATTGATTCATTTTTACCATCCCTAGGTCACCTTTTCGCTTTTGTGAAGAACGCCTTCTCAGAACGCCAATCTGCAGCTGAAATCACCTCGAATAATCTGAATTCGACTTTGCAAAGAGAAAACCGGCTTGACTGAAATCACCTCGCTTCATGAGGAAAATTCAGCCACAAAATGAAAAAAAAAAATTATGAAAAAATATATATCTATATCAGCGCCTCTAAATTGTAACAGTATGTCTACAGAGAATGCTAAAATATATGTTTTTTAGCATTGCTACTAAAATATATGTTTTTTTAGAGCTCGAAAATAAGTAGAAAAAATTTTGCAGCAAAAAATCGTGAATTTTGGCTGAAATTAGGAAGTGAAGGATACAGCTTATATAGTCACAGGAGAAGGGAGATTGAATCCCATTGGTCGAGAGAAAGGAAAGGAGGCTGGAGGTACAACCAATTAAGTGCAAGCAAAATGAAGGGGGATTATAGCTAATCAGATGAAGTGAAAGGAGGGGGGAAATAATTCAATATGGTTTCAACAGTGTGAAGGGACAATTCCAAGCTTTATAGAAATGGACATTATCAGAGGTGAAATATATTGAGGGACATCCTCACTTAAACATTTACCAGATCTGTCACTTTTGATAATTTCGAATTTTTCAAGTACATTCAACATACCTCCCTTTGGAAAAAAATGAAGAAATTCTACAAACTGTCTGTCAAATCAAAATTGTACGTATGATTGGATTCCTTAAGATGTTTTGCAAATGTAGACCTTCCCTTATTTTCCCTGAAATCCTCCTGATGCTCTTCTATCCTTTCCCTGAATTTCCTACCAGTTTGACCGCAATATTCGTAGCCGAAAGAAAATTTTAGTTTATAAACCCCACTTTTATCCTGAACATTGATTTTGTCTTTAACGGAACCTAGTAATGCTCTAAGACAATTTATAGTTTTAAAACCCACTTTGCAACCCCTCGATGATAGAATTTTGCCGATTTTATCAAAATTTTCCCATAATAAGGCATACTTATCCATTGTTTTTCTTCTAAAGTTTACATGTCCCTTCACCTGTGACTATATAAGCTGTGTCCTTTCTAATGTGTGTTCAGTTATTGTTTGTTACTGATGATGGCCTAACCGTCAAAATCAATATAACATTTCTCCGTGGAAATAGACAACGTTTTTCACCAACTTTCGTTTTGAAATGGGTTTCCACAACTTCGTCGGGAGTGATTTAGTTCGTATCAGTGTAGGTACCTATTGTTAGGAATTTAATCTTCTTCGGCGATGTCTTCCTACACACAACCGTACGTTCATGTTTGAAATTACGATCGTAAGTATTATTTTCTCGTCAGCTTTTTCCGTTCTGCCATTCATGGTTTGTTAAGTACCTCCTACTAGAGCCCAGGTCCCGTCACAGTGTTTACGACACTTACCCATTAATTTCAGGCCGAAAGAAGGTCGCCGGACAGTGTTAACTATCCATCGAGGATATAATTACAGCTTCCAGCCTCTGGTTTCAACAGAGCTCCCCTTCAAAACTGAGACCCTACTAATAACTACTGTTCGACTGTTATGTCCGATACCTGCCTCACGCTAGGAAGAAAAATATGCAAGAAGTGCAGATAGTTGCGGAAACACACCTGTGGAAAGCTGGGCTCACACACCTTATTTGGATTATTTTTGTAAAATCGAAACTAGTACATAGGGTAAAGTGGGGTAATGGGATCCACTAGGTGATGGTATCCCACAGAATTTCAAGAAATCTGAAGACTTCTTCAACAATCCAGCAGGATCTGAACTCTGAACTTTGTTTGGAAGCAGAGGGCCTTATTCTGTCAACAATTTCACAGCTGGTTAAACAAATGCCGAACACATCACGTTTCCAAGGTTTGAAGGCGTTTTCTTATTATTTTTATTACCTCTTCAAACGATGTAAATCCCTCGATTTTTCGAATTTCAATAATTTATTCTAAACAAACGTTAGAATTGCTTTCTATTTTTCAAATCGCTTTTAGATTTTCAAAATCCGTTCAGAAATAAGGTGTCAGCCCCTGTTTTACCAAAGTGTAAACGAGAGGGGTATTGGCTTTCTCGGTTTAGGGGAAATGGGATCCCTTTTAGCGAATTTTTGAAGAAAATTAAGCTATTGCTCCCGCCTCAAAATTTGTAGAATGTGAATTTTTGAAAAAATTTTATGCAGAAATCCGTTTTAGGCTATTCTGAATCATATTCTGAAGTTTAACGCATTTTTGTATGTATGTATGTATGTATATATACGTATGTGTCATTCCAGACGATAACTGTCCGTAGAATTGTGCTAGAAACTTCAAACAAATTTTAAAATGTTAGGGACACAAAACGGAAGTTCAAGTTCGTTGGCCAGCATGATCGGATTACATCTTTGGGTTGAAATTTTCAAAAATGTAGTCAACATTTTCAAAATAGCCTGTTTTTTGCGATTTGTGCGAAATAATTTTTTCAGCATACTAACATGTGGTATATTCGGAATCAGCGTAAAATTTCCTATAAGAATATGTATCAAGTTTTCAAACATTTCAAAGTTGAAAAATCAGTCAAAAATCGAAATTATGCCGCTCGCTAGTTGTAAAAATCGGTAATATTTGCATGAAACATCTTCAAAAATTCGCTCATGGGGTCATGCTGCATGACTGGACTTTTTTTGTTACTTCTTCAAAACGATGTAAATCTCTCATTTTTTCGCATTTCAACAATTGCTCTCTATTTTTCGAAACGTTTTAAGATTTCCAAAATCCGTTCAGAAATAAGGTGTCAGCCCCTGTTTTACCAAAGTGTAAACGAGAGGGGTATTGGGATCCTCGGGAAATGGGGGTTTAGGGGAAATGGGTTCCCTTTTTTCCAGTGGATCCCATTACCCGAATGGAACTGCAATCAATTTGTGTTCCGGAGGAAGAAACTTTGTGAACGAATAGATTTCTCGAGTTAAACCACATCGTTTTCAAGAAAAGTAGTACCAAAAGAAGTGTTGGTTACGATTAGTTCGTATGAGGTTGATGATTTCCAATTTTAATACGTTCGTATTTTGCTTATGTATGGAGATATTCTCATAATGAAGATATATAAAAAGGTATATTGAGGATAGACATTTTCCTATAAAGTATATCTATGAAATAAATACAGTCGAGCCAAGTCTCATCTGTGTTATTTATGAAGATACCTTAGTAATTGCAAGAAATTCTTCAGTTAATGTTCAACATTCGGTAGTTTACGCCTAGGAGTGAATGTTTCGCCATGTGTTCACTTTAAAAAAATAATAATAAATAAATAATAATAATAAAGTGGTTGAAACGATACTTTGAAGTACCAGAAAACCAAAAATTCAAACCCCAAAATCAAAGCGGTGCATCTCCAAAAACGGCTTTTTTTCGCCATTTTATGGGTCTTGGGCCATAGAATGGATATACGTATCGACCTGCCCTTATTCACCAACATGGGGGCGTGTATATATATACATAGGGGGGTGATGGTTGTCGCCTCCGCGCGGTGCCCCCCGGACTGGAGGAAGGTGGGCGTAAAAGCCCCTAGCCCTTCTCTTGACCAAACGACAACCCCCAATCCAAGGTGGAACGTAGCGTACGCCGAGGGATGCGTGGCCAGAGGGAAGTCTGGTCGTTAGTATGCAGGCTCTGGGTACCAGGCGACCCCCAGTAGTAGTAGCCTTCCCCCCGTAACCCGGCTCTGCGGGGGGTGACTGTTTTTCCGGCGTTTATCAAACCTTAATGGATGATAAAGAAATATTAAAAATTACTTTCCCCAGCCTGGAGTCCGAGGATGAGCTGTTGCGGAGCTCACCCCTCTCTCACCAGGAAGAGTCGCAAGACTCGCAAACCGGTGGCGAGGCCGCAAGGGCCTCCCCATTGAGCATCACTGACGACTTTAGAGCCGTCAGTATGAACATAGAGGATATGGAGGTGGAGGCAGGTGCTGCATGCCAAGAGCCTTCCGACATGTCCGCCCAGCCGTCTGCCCCTGCACTAGTCTCGCATGAGATGCAGGGGCAGAAAGAGGCAGGGGTGGGAGTGTTGTCGGAGGCGGGCTCAGCTAGTGCCTCCCACAAGGAGCAGGTGCCATCTGCTGGTGCTGTTCGTCCTGCGGGCTGGGTGGCCCTGAACAGCAGGCAGAAGAAGCACCTCAAAAAACTTCTATCCCAAGGAATTGGGATAGAGGAGGCCCGGCGAATAGTGCAGCAAGTGCCCTCTGAGTCGGTGCCTGACAGAGGCAATAGGCCTCTGGGGGAGGGGATGGGCGTAAGCCAAGAAACCCCTTCTCAGGATCAATCCTCTGGGCTTGAGGGTAGAATTAGGTTCACCACAGGCCAGAGGAAAAGATTCAACCGCTTGGTTGCAGGGGGGATGGCACCAGCGGCTGCCAGGCTTGCGGTGGCAAATTCCGAGCCGCGCGAGCCTGACAATAACAAGCGCCCTCGTTCCTCTGGGGGCACGACTCCGGAGGAAGTGAAGAGGCGTAAGGTGGACCAGCCCCCGGGGAATTCGTCCTCGACGGGTGGTCCAGCAGTCGGGCAGGGGGCAGGGAAATCCTTTTCCCAAGCCCTGACCGGTAGGAGGGTGGGGATTCTCCATCGTGAATTCCCCAGCTTCCTACTGACGAGCGAGCAGATGAACCTGATCCAGGACTGCATTATCCAAGGGATCAGGGGACTGCCGCTCGACGGGCCAAAACCCGCCTTTCTCTCAGCCAGCTACCGAAGGGGTTGGTTGAGTTTGATTTGTGCGGACGATGACACGGTGGCCTGGCTGAGAGAACTCGTTGTCTCTTGCGCGCCGTGGGAGGGTGCGAGGCTTTATGTGGCAGAGGGCAGGGAACTTCCCAGGCCAAGGACTGCCACGGCCTTCCTCCCGGGTTGCGCAGAGGAGACTAACGAGGGCATCTTCCAGCTGCTGGAAAGGCAGAACAGGGGCCTAAGACCAGGGAGCTGGACGATCCTCAGTCGGACGGACACAGGACCTAACGTCCTGTTAAATCTGATTGTGGACGAGGAGTCCGCGAAGACTCTGGAGGAGAACCCTGGTGTCCATGTCCGCTTGGGGCATGGGACGATTAGGGTCAAGAGGGCGCCTCCGGGGTCTGCGGCACAGGCAGTGGCTTCCCGGGGAGGGCTTCCTGAGACGGAGGCAGCAGTGCCTCCGGCGGAAGCTGTGCCCCAGGCGGTGCTGGGTGGGTCTGCTCGGGACACACCAGCACAAGAGTCTGGGACGCCCGCTAGGGGAGGAGAAGGGGAACCTGCGTCCAAGGCGGGGGCGCAGGGCCCTCCACCGGGGCAGTCGGGCCCATTTCGCCTCCTACCGGATCCGGTTGGGACGGTGCCGACGGGCGCCGGTGCAGCCGGAGGGAGAGGGGGTCCTTGCACTTCAGGAGGAGTGCGGAGGCCGGCAGGGCCTCAAAATTTCCCTGAAGGACGACGGGAGGGGGGGGGACGGGGCTCCGGCAATAAGGGGTTCCGCCCTCCACTGGCGTCGGGCCGTAGGGGGAAGGGGGAACGCCCCCCATTTACGCCCAAGAGGCAGTGGGGGAGGCAAAAGAAAAAGTAGTGCCTCCCACCACTCTTGATTTAAAAAAAAAAAAAAAAAAAAAAAAAAAAATGAATAATACACATTTAAAATTTCTTCAAGTGAACTTGCACAGGGCAAGGGGCGCGTCGGCGGTCCTGAGCCACAAGTTCACATCGGAAGACCACCACATTGCCCTTATCCAGGAGCCGTGGGCCACTGAGGGCAATGTGATGGGACTATCTGCACAGAACAGAAAGGTAATTTTCCACCGTGGCAAGGATAGGCCAAGATCGGCCATTCTAGTAACTAGCCAAGTCAAGTTTCTGGCCATGCCTGAGTTCTGTTCCAGAGACCTCACGACTATACTGCTTGAGGACAGCAACGGAGGAAGATGTGTGGTCGCCTCAGCCTACTTTCCAGGGGATGAGGATGAGCCCCCTCCGGTGATGGTGCGGCAGCTAGTGACGCACTGCCAGAGACAACGGCTGCATCTCATCATTGGGTGTGACGCCAATGGTCATCATCTGCTGTGGGGATGCAACGACATCAACAAAAGAGGTGAGTCCATTGTCCAGTTTCTGGTGGCGGAAAATCTCGCGGTCTTGAATAGGGGCAATGAGCCTACTTTTGTTACTCGGGCAAGGAGTGAGATTTTGGATATCACTGTGGCGAGTAGTTTCTATGCAAATAGGGTCACAGGGTGGCATGTGTCGGAAGAGGCTTCATTGTCGGACCATCGAATTATTGGCTTCCGGCTGGAGCATCCGACCTGCTTCACTGAGACATATCGGAGTCCTAAGAATACTAACTGGACTCTGTTCAACACTCTTCTAGCTGATGAGCTGGAGGACCTGGACACTAACATCCAGACAACAAGAGATCTTGACCGAGTTAATGAACTCGTTTGGGCAGCCATTCAGCGAAGCTACGAGCTAAGCTGCCCAGTCAAGACTGTCAAAACGAACAGGTCTGTTCCATGGTGGAACAGGGACCTGGGTTTCCTTCGCAGAGAAGCGAGAAGGCTTTTCAACAGGGCAAAACGGGATGGGAGATGGCAGGCCTATAAAGCTATGGCCAGCTCCTACAGCTGTGCCCTTAGAAAGGCCGGGAAACTGTCCTGGAGGAACTTCTGTCAGGACATTACGGAGTTGTCCGTGCTGTCCAAAGTGCAGAGGATCCTTGCCAAGGACAGACCAGCTGAGCTGGGCACCATACAAAAGGCAGATGGGGGGTATACCGGAAGCTCGGAAGAGACCCTGGAGGAGCTCCTACGGGTGCATTTTCCTGGGTCTGCACGCATACACAGTGAAAGCTTTCCACATCAGCATACTGATGACTTCTGCCGTGAAAGGAAAGCCTTGTATGCAGCTTCTGGCAGGATATTTACACCCCATAGAGTTAAATGGGCACTTGGCACATTTAAGCCCTATAAATCTCCGGGCCCGGATGGGATCATCCCAGCCATGCTACAACATGGAGGGGGGGCTCTCGTGCCGGTGCTGGTTAAGATTTTTAGGGCCAGTTATACACTGAACCACATTCCTAGGATGTGGAGGAAGGTCAGGGTGGTCTTTATTCCGAAAGCAGGCCGACAGGGCCATGCAAAAGACTACCGCCCCATCAGTCTCATGTCCTTCCTATTGAAAACCATGGAGAAGATTGTGAACCTTGTGATCAGGGAAGAGCAATTGACCCAGATACCACTCCAGGCGGCACAACACGCGTATCAGAGGGGGAAATCCACTGAGACTGCTCTGAATGAATTAACAGTGTTGATTGACAGGAGTCTGGAGGCCGAAGAAGTAGCTCTCTGCTGCTTTATGGATATAGGTGGAGCATTTGACAATACGTCATATGACTCCATCATTAAGGCAGCAGAGGATCGAGATGTCGATCCGCAGATCACCAAATGGATACACACCATGCTGAAGGGCAGGGTTGTATCCTCGGAGCTGGGGGGAGCAATCGTCAGCGCCATTCCAAGTAGGGGATGTCCGCAGGGCGGCGTGCTCTCCCCTCTATTATGGCTACTCGTGGTAGATAGCCTCCTACAAAAACTCAAAGACAAGGGCTTTGAGGTGGTAGGATATGCTGACGACATTGTGGTCATTGTCAGGGGCAAGTTCGAGGAGACAGTCCGCGAACGTATGCAGATGGCGTTGGATGTCGTACAGCAATGGTGCACGGAGGAGGGGCTATATGTGAACCCTGATAAAGTGACCCTTCTTCCGTTCACCAGAAGACGAAAGTTTGACATGCAGGTGGTCTGTCTGGGAGGCAGGCAACTTCCCTTCTGCACCAGAGCCAGATACCTGGGAGTCACCTTTGATCAGAAGTTAACCTGGACGCCTCACATTAAGAGGGCCGTGGACAGGGAAGTTAGGGAAGACATGGGGCTTGAGCCCAAAGATGACCATGTGGTTATATACCACAGTGGTCAGACCGATGCTGACCTACGGGGCCCTTGTCTGGTGGACAAAGGTCAGCCAGGCAACGGCTGTGAGTCAGCTAGCAAGGCTGCAAAGGATGGCGTGCATTGGGGTTACAGGCTCCATGCACACGAGTCCTACAGCTGCACTGGAGGTCCTTCTGGACCTTCCTCACCTGCACATCCATGTGAGGAGGGTTGCCTTCCTGCAGGGAGTGAGGCTGTGGAGGAATGGCTTTTTAAAGCGGGAATCTGGGCGTACTCACCATGCCATCTTGAAGGAGGTTGCAGTGGATGAGTCAGCGCTCAGTGTTTCCGATTACATGGCGGAGACACGGAACTTTGATCTCCCCTTCAAGGTCTACATTCATGATAGATCAATTTGGACAGAAGGGAGGCCCCAATTCGAACGTGGGGCTATAGTGTTCTATACAGATGGCTCGGTCATGAATGGTGGGGCTGGATCGGGTATCTTCGGCCCACGAACGGAGATTTCAGAATCCCTAGGAACAGTCGCCACCATTTTCCAGGCAGAAATATATGCCATAAGCTCCTGCGCTGACAGACTGGTGAGTCGTCAAGTGAATGGAGCAAAAATCTACATCTTATCAGATAGTCAAGCAGCCTTGAAGGCACTAGCTTCTTTCACTATTTCGTCGAAGCTGGTGTGGGAATGCCTGACTAACCTCAAGACCCTTGCCAGGAACAATAAGGTTACCTTGCTGTGGTGCCCAGGGCACCAGGGGGTGGAGGGGAATGAACAAGCTGACGCTCTTGCTAGGAAGGGAGCGGCTTCTCTCCCTGTGGGCCCAGAACCTTTTCTGGCCACTACGGAGAGTTTTCTCCTCGGAGAGCTCACCAAATGGGAGAGTAAGAAGAGGACTGCCCACTGGCTTCAGGTCAAGGGCCTGAGGCAGGCGAAACAATTTATTCACTTTTCTAGGAAGAGAGCTAAGGAGCTGCTCAGCCTGGGGAGAAGGGAGATACGTATGGTTGTGGGGCTCTTAACTGGGCACTGCCCACTTAGATACCATCTCCATAAAATGGGCAAATCAGACTCCACTCTCTGTCGCTTCTGTGGGGCAGAGGACGAGACGGCGAGTCATGTGGTCTGCCATTGCCCTATGTTGGCAAGAAATCGCTTCTTGAATTGGGGCAGGACCTCCATCGATCCCCAAGACATTAAGATGGGGGAGATTAAGACTCTCCTCGCTTTTGCCAAAACGTGGTGGGGAAGGATTGACTTCCCAGCTGTGACTGGCATTGGCGATATGGCGCCAAGCCAGACTGGGGCTGCGACTCAGTAACTTACCGAGGGTGAAGCACTCGGGCCCAGACAGTGCCTGAGGGCTGGTAGGAGTGCCGGAACCAGGCAGATAGTGCTTGGTTTGGCAGGGCTGTTGGTATCGGGCAGACCTAGTGTCTGGGATGGGGAGGAGGTACGGCCTCCTTCTCCAGCTACAATAGGCCATTACGGCCTCAGTGGCTTAAACAAAAAAAAAAAAAAAAAAAAAATATATATATATACATAACGGGTTAACCCTTATTTCACGGATAGCCGTGATATTAGGGTCACTCTTGTTTTTTCAGTCTCTGAAGCCTATTTGTGGCATATAAGTAAGAGTCACCAGTTGGGCTTTTTTCAAAGGAAATGCAAAAACAATTTTTAAAAATAGCACCTTAAACTCAAATAATTGAAAAAATTCTTTATTCGGCAAAAATAGCTCTTCAAATCGAGGTAGAAAATACTGAGGTCGTTTGTCCTCTTTCTTTTATAAGTTTTTACATATGTAGATACGTAAATTATTACAACTTTATCACTAAATTCCGAATTTCTTTTTTCATCACAAAATCTCATCCCAAAAGTCATGGAAAAATCGCAAGTAAAAGACAACTAAATGAATCTCAACAGAACATTTAACTAAATAAATCACAAAGAAAAAAAAATCCATGCCATGGCGGATTTTTAATAAATAAATGGAGTCCGATTTCTAATAAAAGAAAGAGGACAAACGACCTCAGTATTTTCTACCTCGATTTGAAGCGCTATTTTTGCCGAATAAAGAATTTTTTCAATTATTTGAGTTTAAGGTGCTATTTTTAAAAATTTTTTTTTTTTTCCTTTTAGCGAATTTTTGAAGAAAATTAAGCTATTGCTCTCGCCTCAAAATTTGTAGAATGTGAATTTTTGAAAAAAAGTTATGCAGAAATCCGTTTCAGGCTATTCTGAATCATATTTTGAAGTTTAACGCATTTTTTTATGTATGTATATATGTATGTATATGTATGTATGTATGTATGTATGTATGTATGTATGTGTCATTCCAGACGATAACTGTCCGTAGAATTGTGCTAGTAACTTCAAACAAATTTTAAAATGTTAAGGGCACAAAACGAAAGTTCAAGTTCGTTGGCCAGCTTGATCGGATTACATCTTCGGGTTGAAATTTTCAAAAATGTAGTCAAAAATTTCAAAATAGCCTGTTTTTTGCGATTTGTCGTGCGAAATAATTTGTTCAGCATACTAACATGTGGTATATTCGGAATCAGCGTAAAATTTCCTATAAGAATATGTATCAAGTTTTCAAAAATTTCAAAGTTGAAAAATCAGTCAAAATTCGAAATAATGTTCGCTAGTTGCAAAAATCGGTAATACTCGTATTTGCTTGAAGCATTGTCCAAATTCAGATTGAACTACTCTTATGGAAGTATCCCTGTATAACCAATCCTAGAACCATGCTGTTTAAAACGTAGGTAGTAGGTGCTTGTTAAAAAAAAAATGTAATCACAACTGATGAGTTTACTCAGTGAAATATTCCGTCCTCCGATTCTCTCGGTCGCTCTCTTTAATGTTTTACGCTCAACTGTTTTAGGACTTGATGTAGCTTTAATACTGACTGTGGCTTAGAAAATATCAGCCATGAAATTATGAAAAGTTCTATTTATGTACGTACTAGCACGCAGACAGAATATTTACCTACATTTGTCTTTAAATCTACAAGATTAGTTTAATAATAATAAAGTATGAGTACCTCCTAATTATTTTTAATAATTTGATTCCATGTTTGTCTATCAAAATCATAAACTAAAATTTCTCTACACGATCAATAGCGACTGAAATGTCGAAGATTTTTTCGAAAATTCGCTCATGGGGTCATGCTGCATGGCTGGACTTTCTTTTTTAAAAGCCCAACTGGTGACTCTTACTTATATGCCACAAATAGGCTTCAGAGACTGAAAAAACATGAGTGACCCTAATATCACGGCTATCCGTGAAATAAGGGTCAACCCGTAATATATATATATACGCCCCCATGTTGGTGAATAAGGGCAGGTCGATACGTATATCCATTCTATGGCCCAAGACCCATAAAATGGCGAAAAAAAACCGTTTTTGGAGATGCACCGCTTTGATTTTGGGGTTTGAATTTTTGGTTTTCTGGTACTTCAAAGTATCGTTTTTCACCATGGGTTTTCGTCGGCATCACAGCCGAACTTTTGTCTATTTCCTGACCGCTGTGTTGAGTATTGCTAGTTTGAAGCACATGCAGTTCAGTGGATCCGATTACCCCACTGAGGGGATCCCATTACCCTGCGAGCGGGGGAATTGTATCCTAAACACATTTTTGCTTTCGAGAGGCTTAGAGATTACTTGGTTTACTATCCTATAAAAACAAGTCTGAAAGTCTGTATTATAAAAATTCAATGAATGTGTGGTAAAATAAGGCCAATTTGAAATCTATACGACCATTTTGAATAATACTATTGGAAGACAAAGTTAAGGGTATCCCATTCCCCCACTTTACCCTACACTCGATGTCCAGCTCTCCCAACTTATTTTCTCTAATTAGAAGCCGAGAAATAAATTCCAACGCCACATTTCATAATTTTGCTTCCTCACTACCGAAGTCGTAATTGTAGTCGAAAAACAGTTTGTCCTCCAATATTAAAATTGCCACTTGCTTTTTGCGTTTCAGAGCTTGCTGATCAATTTTGGTTTCGTGTCTGTCTGTCTGTGGTAAATCCTAGTCACGTCCGAAACTATGGCTGGATGGCATAAGCGCGCTAATCCGCTGAAGGACGGTCTACGAAAGCGCTAATTTCTGGGGAACATGGATTGTACAAAAGCGCGAAAATCTGCTTGCAGTTCTAGGGATAAAATGATTACGAAAATCTTACTAATGTTTTTTATTTGACAAAAAAGGTCATGTCACGTAGGTCCCACAAGTAATATCTAGATTAATATTTAATGTTTTTAAAAGAGAAGCACCGCGTGATTGCGGATTCCAACTTTTCGGACGCAATCCTTAAGCGTCAAAATTCCCTCCTCTTATTTTGCCCACAATGCACATATCATCATCCCCGTATCCTTCCGTTCCGTTCTTCTTCTTCTTTTTGACATGGATATGTCTTTTAGCTTCAGTATTTGAAAAAATTTTGTAACTTTTTTTTTTTTTTTTTTTTAGCCCGAAAAAGTGTACAGGTTTTCTATTGATTTTTACGTACAACCAATGAGTTACTAGCGAAGTGTAACTCCGTTTTCGGAATGCTCTAATTTTATCACACAACATCTCATGGTCCCTAAGCCATTGTAGTGTTCAAGGAAAGCTGATTTATTACGCTAAGTTATCAACTGATATTGCTAAGTAATGAACTAATAATGCGAAACTGTTGTTTCATGTGATGATGGAATGATTTGGGGCCATAGGTGGTTCGTTGACAACTGCCACCCCTACCCAAAGCGCTCGCAACGCCAAGTCTTCGCGCTTATATGCAACTGACATCCAGCCTAAAATTCGCGCTTTTGCAACTCACTTTTTACTGTTCCCCAACAGATTAGCGCTTTCATACTCCTCCGAAAAATATACCCAGATCCCTAGGACTAATATTAAGCGAGAAAAAGCGATTTGTATGTGAAAAATGCCCAATTTTGATACAATTGTGACCATGAGGCATGAAGTCGATGTATTTTTCAGCGCTGTATCGATTGCGACTATTCTCCAGATCCCTAAGATTTACAATAAGTGAGAAAAATTGAGTTTAGGTGAAAAATGCCCATAATTGACCAAATTTTAGAGTTCGGCTGCCTGTCTTAAAATTGCCTTTGCGATCTCGACACACGGCTGTCCCTCAGTTTTATTCACTATTTTTCTTTGAAAATTCGCTCTATATTAGCCATACTGCATGACTAAACACTTTTCTTCTTTTTCGCCGATCTTTTCACCGTTGCATCCTATTGATACGGATACGCCTTGAAGATGAGGTGGTTTGAGTGGAGGGCACGGGCGTTGCATGTGATTTGATACGCAACGATGATACGATACGGACATTTGATACAAACTTGGGCCTGGCTTCAGTCCGTTTTTTAGTAAGTTAAAACTGTCTGTATCCTTATGATGCCTGACTTATAAATTGACCGGTGATCTGAACACAAGAGCGATCTAATACAGAAATAATCAAAAAGAAGAGATAAACTTTTGTGAATTGATTTGCGCATTTTTACACTTAAGATTCGGAATCTACGTGAAATTTCATGGAAACATGAATATTTGAGCGCAATTACGCACAAAATGTCACATATCAAAATATACAAGGGTATTTTTCACGCTGATTCGCGTAGTTTGTTGTGATATTCCCGATACTAAACCGAAAAACGATCAGAATCACGAATTTCTCAACAGCGCAAAGCGAACCCCCCCCCCCCCCCCCCCCCCCAACATGAAGTGTAATTTTCATTTGTTTCAAATCTAAGGGCTCCAAAAAATAAATTTGCATTTGTGCGTAATTTTTCAAGTTTTTGCGATTTCTAACATTCGACTTATGCATCCATAGAATATTACGTACCTACTTAGGTTCCAAATCTAAGGTACAGTTGAATATTGCACTAGGCATAGTTTCATTGCACTCTTGTGGGAGTTTCGCTACTCAACAAGAGGTATTACAGACTGACAAGACTATACCCAACAAGTAAAAATCTAAGTACGAAATCGGTACTGGTCCTAGCGGTTTTCGAGGGTGCTGAATCCAACTCCGAAGCTCGTTTTTCACGTAGACGTCTGGTTTTTTAGGTACGACACCTGCATTTTTGAAAAAAAATCTCTAAAATTCCAGGATAATCTATGTTCAATTAAAAGGCGATTTTCTTATTGGAAATTTAACGTTGAGCACGCCTATACCACCCATGATGTGTCTGAAATACCTCTTTAACGTGTCTTTTGCCTAAATACTGCCAAAAACGTGGTTTTTCACAGATTTTTGACGATTTTACTGCATTTTTTCGATAGCTTTGTACAAATTTCACCACTTGGCGACCTGCAAAAAAAATGCAATTACTTGGGCTGTTTCTGCGTCAAATGAGAGCACCAGAACGTTTTTCGGTAGATGAAACGCAAAAAATCAATTATTACACCTACAGAGCTGCTGGTGGTCTCATTCGACGAAGAAACAACCCAAGTAATTGCACTTTTTTTCAGTTCACTTAATTCAGTTTGTTCACTTCAGGTTGTTCACTTAATTTCACTTTTTTTCGCCAAGTGGTGTAATGTGAACAAAAAATATCAAAAAAACTGTAGAAAAATTGTTAAAAATCGGTGAAAAACCACGTTTTTTGGCGGTTGTAGGCAAAAGACACGTTAATGAGGCATTTCAGACACATCATAATGTGGTATATAGGCGTGTTCAGCGTTAAATTTCCAACAAGAATTTCCTTTCAATTGAAAATAAATTATCCTGGAATTTTAAAGATTTTTCTCAAAAATGCAGGAGCCGTACCTCATCAATTAGACGTCTACGTGAAAAACGGGCTTCGGATTCAGCACCCTCGAAAACCCCTAGGACCACGAGTAACAATTTCTTGAGGGCACGACTTTGATTTTTTTTTTCCTCCAGTCTTATTTAACACTGAAAGTGGAATAAAATGTAGACAAAAATAAAATGATATAAGCTAAGGAGAAATTGATATGCATTCGTGTTTGTATTGGGCACAATCGTCGTTTTGAAGGGCCCCATAGATGACCAACCTGGTTGTCAAAATTGTTGGCCACTAAATAAAAAAGTCCAGTCATGCAGCATGACCCCATGAGCGAATTTTTGAAGAAATCGACATTTCAGTCGTTATTGATCGTGTAGAGAAATTTTAGTTTATGATTTTGAAGCATATTGTATGTCAACTGGCTTCACCAACAACACGTATGTTACTTCTCAAAAGTCTTTACATCTGACTTGGAAGATCCAGCACATCAATCATTCACATGAATAGGACCCAGCTCCTGGGTTGAAACGTTGTGATTAAACACCTAAAAAAAACTCAAGACTAGACTGGTCATTCAACCTCCCGAATATAGATATATATCACTAGTCAACCAAATACCAAAATATATACATATGTATGTATGTATAATATATAAAATGATAATATCAAGATTAATAATAAAATGCGTAAAACTACTTTACAGTGGAGTAAAATGCCGCAAACTGCACCTTCTTATCCCAATTCGTCCTCAAGATATGATTTTTGGGCTTTTTCTGTAGGAAACTGTGTTCTTCCCCCCGAAAAAACATGGGAGGGGGAAGCCAGGTCGCTCGAATACAAGCGACTGATCCCATCCGGATGGGATCAGTCGCTCGTCGCCTCAAAATACGCGAAGTCGCGTCGCTCAGGTCGCTTGCAGTGGAGGAGCTCTAATACGTTTCAAGCTTATGGGATTAGTCGCTTAGTCGCTTCCAGTGGAGGACCACCCTTAACTTCCACTCATTACTTCATGATTTTTTACGAAAACTGTAGTTTTTAATGATTTTTCATCTCGAAAAGTTTACTGGGGCAATATCGCCACACCGAATTCAGGGTAATTCCGCCATGGCGGTATTGCCCCAATGCTCCAATCATCAGTCTTGTTGGAAGTTTTTTGTGGTAATAATCACCTATTTCTATTGATAATTAAAATATAAATTAATATTTAAACTACGAATTGTATTGTGATATCTCCATAAGCACCTCTATATTTACCTAATCGTGATTCATCAGATGTTTACCTATGTATATATATACTGAATAATTGTACAACAGGTATCGACCTAACTGCCTTCCTAAATTAACACAATTGTTGTAAAATTCCTCTCTTCTTGCTCCCGTTTTGATTTTGACAATGGACGATAGTCAAGTGAATTTTGCTTCGACCTGGAAGAGCACAAATTTTAAACTTTAAAAGCTGGGAAGATGGAATGCTATATATAATACTTCTTTTTCGAGTTCCGCGTTGAACGTTGTCAATAATTCAGTTCCTGTGAAGAACCAACATTATTTTACCATTCTGATGTGGAAACTGTTTGACAACCTTTGGTGAATCCTTTTCTTGTCAACTAAGTTCCCAATATGGTGAGAAGCTACCCAGGAAGTTTTTGAAATGCAATAAAACGTTGTTCCGATGTTCTGATGAGACTGTTCATTTCCACCTTGTTTTAATATGGCGACATTACCCTAACCCCATGGCGGTATTTTTGGCAGGGTGATACCGCCATTTACAAGGGTTTCGTAAATTGTTGAATACTAATATAAAGTTGCTACACAACCAGCCAAAACTTGTAATTCACCACTGGAGATGTTTTTTTTATAACTTGCTTCAAAATCTGAAGCTCCAAAGCACAAACCCGGGCTGTGATAGACAAATGCGCTTAAGGTGGCGGTACTACGCCATTTCCCCCTACAGGGTGATACCCTTTGGTACCTGCCATAGGCCAGGGATCTTTTGTAAAATTAATTTTGTAACAAAAGTTGCCCCTACAACTTTTTTTTTTTTTTTACTCCGTTTGAAATCCGTGTTTTTTCACTATTGAGATTTTCTTTCGTGATTTTGACCATAACTCACTAAAACGGCCATAACTCCCTTCATTACCTGAGAAAATTCAAATTTGATTATACCGTTGGGAAGAGTGGTAAATTTCTCATCCTTCTACCGTACCATAAAAGTTTATTAAGATGGTTCGATTGGTGCAAGACCAATCTGAAAAGTGAATTTCGTCAAATCTACAAAATGACCACTTTTTTCATACTCTAGGTGTAATAAAATTCTATACGTCAAATTTAGCCTGTAGTCCTATAATATGCGCCTGAATCTCAGCTTTCCAACGGTGCAGTCAATTTTACTTATAAATTGCTGATTAGGGGAGAAAACTATGTCTTAATATTGAAAAACACTGTTTTTCGATGAAATCGAGGGTTTTCTTGGAAAATGACCTATAAAAATACAAGTTTGGGGTCGGTTTATTTATTTTTTTTCTAATTAGAATGGTAACTCTTGCATATCTCCCCAGCCCCGTTACAACCTAGTTTTACACTTTAGCTTACTAGTTTCACCCCTAAAATAGCATAAAATTTTCTCATACCAAATGAACTCAACTTTGTGATTTAAAGAGTAAAAGATGAGAAATTTAGCACTCTTTCCAACGGTACAATCAAATTTGAATTTTCTCAGATATTTAAGGAAGTTATGGCCGCTTTAGTCGAAATCACGAGAAAAAAAATCTTAAACATGAAAAAACATATTTCAAGTGGAAGTAAAAAAAAGTTACTTATAGCGCAACTTTTGTTGCAAATTAGTTGTACAATCGACCCCTGCCTGGCCTGTGGCAGGTAACAAAGGTTAACCCTACACCTGACACCATGTTATTTTTGATAAGGGAGGTATACAGATATTAAGACGAACTCGACTATTAGTAGACAAATTTATTGAATGACTGACGACGACATCCTCATTTGTACCTACGACGTCACAACCTGGAAGGAGTGTATCACTGACTTCATTATATTTTTAGATAATTAGTTCGTAATTTAGAAGGAATTCAATCTATTCATTTAGCATCGAGAGTTTGATAATTAATTAATTAATATTTATTATTATGAATAATATGAAATATTATAACAGTTAACAACCCTGTATGTACGTATAACTTGTAGGTACCTTGTAGATTCCTATCTAGAAAAGCTTAGCCGGGTCGTTGACAGATCGAGAGAGTTGAACGGGAGGCCACAAACCGGAGGGAGGCCTTGCAAGGTAAAACGCGCCCCTCTCGCTTCCACCACAACAAAAACCATCTGACTCCATCGCGTCCCAAACTTATAATTATCAGCGTAAATATAAAACATTCTTCGAAAAAGTCCTTGAGCTCATAACCACAATCTTCATTCATCAGAGTGAAAATTAAGGGAAAACTAATTAAACAAAAAAATATAATTAACAAGGTCTAGGTAAGGCAACACCAACGTAAACAAAAACACGCTTGTGCGGTTCATAGCGGGGATGATAAGATTAGAATCGTAACTCGTATAGAATTTATGTAGGGGTTGCTTTTATGGAACTAATCTAATTACTAATTAGTTATAATGACGAGATGTGTAATATGGGTTACAGCATCAGTAATCAAGAATAGAACGTACCGATCATTTTTGTAGGTGTCCACAGGCTGTATCTACGATGACTTCAGAGGTAGAGACGTTGCATTGAATGAGAAAGACACTCGTACGAAAACATGGTTCGGTTATTGAAAAAAGACGGATTACAATACAAATTAATTCGTTGAAAGAGTGGAAAAATCACAGCAGTCGTCAATAAGGTTATGATTTTACTGGAAGGATGCGGGACGAACGCGTGATTTCGAGCGGAACTCGCGTCAGACTTGAACAGCACGAGGCAGAAACAACGACTGAAGACGCGTTCGAGTCCGAAGCGGTTGCAGGAGGAGGAGGGGAAACGCAGGAGTGACGCTTCGGGAAGCCGCCGCTAGAGTTCTCTGCCACCGGATGACCTCCATTTGCCCGCCGCGCCGGGGGACTCGGAGAACTTTTACAAGTTGTTCCAGTCATGCATCATGACCATATGAGCGAATTTTCGTAAATTATCGCACCTGCTATATTACAATGTTTTGGAATTTGAGCAATTCAATTGAAAAGAAATCGTTAATCACCAATTATATGGTAAACAAACTCGTTCTCATTCTGTACTCGTAATTCAAAAATGATTTCAAGTTTCTTGCTTTTTGGTAGTTTTAAACAATTTTCTAGCAAATATTAATGAATTAGTAAATTCACTAGTATAAATGAATTAGTAAATTCACATATTAGTGAATTTACTAATATAGAAAATATTAGTAAATATTAAGGGGTTTCAACATATATTTTGCATCCATTTAATGTTCTTGTTCATTGCTCATAAACTTCTTTTGACTCCTAAGATTCAAATAAAAATTCCCAGTCGTGTAGCATGATCGAATTAGCGAATTTTTGCAAATTGTTGTATCATATTTATGTTAAATTTTTTTGAAATTTAAGCACTTCCAGGGCCAAGAAAACGCAGGAGACGCAAGAAACGCAGAGTGACGCTTCGGAAAGCCGCCGCTAGAGTTCTCTGCCACCGGGAACTGAGAACTTGCACAAGTTGTTCCAGTCATGCATCATGACCAAATGAGCGAATTTTCGTAAATTATCGCACCTGCTATATATATATATATATATATATATATATATATATATATATATATATATATATATATATATATATATATATATATATATATATATATATATATATATATATATATATATATATATATATATATATATATATATATATATATATATATATATTTTTTTTTTTTTTTTTTAATGAACACATTATAATTTTATTACAAAAATAAACAGAAAAGATGTATAGAAATCACAGTTGGTGGAAAGCGGCCGAGTCATTGGGGAGTGGATTTGTGAAGTCGGCTAGCACCAATGTTCTTCCAACATAGGAACGGCCGCCCCATCCTCCAATTCCAGTGGCCGCAGTTTCCTCCGGGCACCTCGTATTCGAAGGGAAACCGCTCTAATTATGGCGAATTGTATTTTCACTTTTACCCATCCCATAAGGTTTGAGAATGGCTTATTCCACTTATTGGCAAGCACGTGGGCAGCACGCTTTATGAAGACAGTGAACTCTTTCTCCATGGCCCCATCACATGAGCAAACCAAGGGGGTGAAAGATCCCCGGCAATCCTCAGCTGCTCGATCATACTTAGTGTGCTTGACGTTGGCTGCTGTTCGAGACGTTGTTTGCCAGTCCTGGGAGAGGTAAGAGGCAGCGTCGGCATTCACTATGCGGTTATCAAAAAACGCTGGCCTCCCACTCTCCCAGACCCCGTTGACCATGATGTCTCCTACCAGAGCAGGCAAGGTTCCCGCATGACTGGTTCAGTCACTGCACCTCCCCAGGCAAGGTTGGCTGATCCGGCTACCACATCCCTCAGATCGTCGTGTCCTCTCTTCACTATTCCTCCCTTTTTGCAGTTGAGTGCATGAGTGACGTCAAACTCTGCCCCACAGCCGTCACAATGCACTGGGAGTGCTTGAGGGGTATGGGCGTACCGTAGGGCAATTGCGTCTCTAAACTGTGTGGCAGATAAGTCGAACCCGTCTGCAGCAGTGGGCACAACCGAGAGCCATTGAGAGGATCCAATAACGCGTCTGATGACTCTCTGCTGATTTGGCTGTAGCTGTCGAATGAGGTCCATGCTCTGTTGGCTTTGATACGATTCCCTTTCCTTCCTTTTTTCTCTCTGGACTGATGAAACGTTTTCGTTGTGCTCGTTGAAGTCCAGTTGGTTGCCGGAGCAAATTGAAGCACTTAGGAGTTGGCTAGATCTTTGAGAGGTGTGAAATGCTTGGTGTGGTTCGGTTGTAGCCGGGCAGGTAAGCTCATTAGATTGCTTTCCACTTCATTCACCTCACGACCTGCTAAAGCTGGCATCAAATGCTGACGAATTTTCTCCAAAAGCGGCTGATATTCCTCTGTGCACCCTTCAACAACTCTCTGAGTGAAAGCCCACTCAAACTGAAAAGATTTTGAAAAGGCTGCGTGCACTGCTTGCGGGCTTTTGTCTGCAGCTCCAGCAAATTTTGTAGTATATTCCACCCACTTTTGAACTTTTGTGCAGACATACTCTTTTTTCTGCTCCAGTGGACCAATCACCCCTCCGAGGAACCTGTGTGAATGGACTATTTTTACATTGAGATCCCCAAACAGGGCTTTGCTTTTTTCCTCAAGCCCAGCCTTGATAACTAAAAAGCTTTTCTCTGGTTCTGGGAAGTAGCCCCATTTCGGTCCCTCAAGTCGTAACAAATCAAACCACTCACGGATATGGATCAACCTCCCAACGCATGCCGAGTCGTCGGCATACCAATTTTGCCTCCACTGGGAATTTTTCAATTTTTTTATGAGTGGTAGGGTTCCTACCGCATACATCATCATGCCGAGAGGGTCACCCTGACTGGTTCCCTCTTGGCTTAGTAATGATGCATCACTCTGGCGGAAGAGAATCAACGGGTAGCCTCGATATGTGTTGAACAGAAACCGAGAGCATCTGGGCCAATAAATATGTGCGTTCCACAGGGCTAGCGGACGACTCATGGTGTTAAATGCGTTCGAGGCGTCTACAAGTAACAAACCCTCTGTCTCGTTTTCATTGAACATGCTGGTTACGGCATGGATCGCTCCCTCAATTCCAGCCTTTATACCTGCAGAGAGCTGTTCAGCCCCACAGGCCTCCTTCAAATCATCGCCCGTTACAAATGCCATGGTTTTTGCGCAAATTCTCTGGAGTAATTCACCAACACCGATTGGCCTAACTCCCGGGCATTTGTCGAGGGCTACTGCTCTTCTTGCCAGCATTGCTTTAATCTGGTTCCACTCAACCACTTCATTTGCAAGTTTTCGAACCAGAAAAGCTACAGCTTCTTTTAATCGCACCTGCTATAGTACATTGTTTTGGAATTTAAGCAATTCGATTGAAAATAAATCGTTAATCACCAATTATATGGTAAACATACTCGTTCTCATTCTGTACTTAATTCAACAATGATTTCAAGTTTCTTGCTTTTTGGTAGGTACCTACCTAGTTTTAACGATTTTCCAGCAAATATTAATGAAATTAAATGGTTTCAACATATATTTTGCATTCATTTTTAATGTTCTTGTTCATTTATTCATGTTAATGTTCTTGCTCATGTTCTTGTTCGTTTTATTAAAATACCGTCCCTTCTCGACAAATCAAAATCCACACACACTACTAGAAATCCAAATACTTTTGTTGTCCCTCGTAGAAGCAGTCAATTATGTTTACAACAAGCCCCTTACCGTGGACCCAACTTATTAAATCGCCTTCCATCTCACTTGCTACAGGCACCGTTCACCCTTGAAAAGCGTAATGAGCTCAAAATCTGGGAAACTCAGAACTTTTAGAACGTACACCCTCATCTCTCAACTTAATGTTTTTTTATATTTTTTTATTTTATTTCCACCCCTTTTGTTTTTATTTTTTGTATTTCAAAGTTTTTGTTATCTTTGTTCCTCATAAAATTGAACAGACTATATATTTGCTGTATAAATATTTACGCACCAGATAGACGATGTATGTAGAAAATGCCCACGCACAGACTTTGTCTTTGTGGGTTTTGTGGGATCTATTTTGTGATGTATTTTTCTAAAAATTCTTAAAATTATGGTTTCGTTATATTTTTTATAATGTCACTTCTGAAATATGTATGCACACATGTTAGCCCTCAATATAAAAGCATTTTATAAATAAATAAATTGCTGATAAACTTCTTTTGACTTTTACGATGCAAATACAAATTTCCAGTAAGGCAGCATGATCGAATTAGCGAATTTTTGCAAATTGTTGTATCATATTTGTTAAATTGTTTTGAAATATGAGCACTTCGAGGGCCAAGAAAACGCAGGAAACGCAGGAGTGGCGCTTCGGGAAGCCGCCGCTAGAGTTCTCTAGCCGCTTCGGGAAGCCGCCGCTAGAGTTCTCTAGCCCCCGGATGACCTCCATTTGCCCGCCAGGGGGACTGAGAACTTATACAAGTTGTTCCTGTCATGCAGCATCATCATATTAGCGAATTTTCGTAAATTGTCGCACCTACTCATATTACATTGTTTTGGAATTTGAACAATTCGATTGAAAAGAAATCGTTAATCACCAATTGTACAGCAACCAAACTTGTTCTAAATAACATTCTTTGCTTAATTCAACAAAGATTTTAAGTTTCTTGCTTTTTTGTAGTTTTAACGTTTTTTTAGCGAATATTTTTGTTTATTTTTTTTTTTTTTAAAGGTTTAAGCTGCACCTCAACCTGCTGTATCAGAGTGGGTAGATTGTATCGGGGGCCATTCAGGCCCAAAACAATCTATGCTGTTCCAGGAACTCCTCATGTGTTTTGCGGCAGTAGTGGGTTTAAGTCCTCACTCTTTCTTGATGATACAGCAGGCCCTCCTGTCCCCTCTGGCGTTGGCCACACTCAGTGAGTGTGCCCGGGATGGACCACGTGGAGGTGCCAGGTTTTGTGGGATGCAGGTACTTAAATAGGGACAGGAGTTCATGATACCTAGGTACTAAGCCACCTCTTCTTATATCTTGTGGTCTTCCCATTTTCGGTAATCATGTTATTGGTCCTCTTACAATGGTGTGCATTTGAGGCAGGGCGAGTACTTGTATATTCCTCCCCTCCTACTTGATTCGGATAAAACTAACTTAAATCTACTATCACAGGCTTAATCACACTCGGTTTCCCTATGTCTATGCTCATTCAATCAATAAATTACATTCATACAGCATCGCGGTTACATTCGTACTAGCCGGTGGAATTGGGGAAAACCCACACCAGCCTCCTCGAGCCCACCCTTCCTATGGATGGCCTTCCTGGTCCCCGTCTCGTAGGGTTTCCCGATTTCTTAGGGTGTTTCTGCATGCCCAGGAAGGCCTACAGCCCTTGAAATAAAGAAAAGCAAAACTAATAAAATGTGAAACCAAATAACTTAATCAACTTCAAAAAACCTACCAGTTTGCTGCCCCCCCGAGGAGCTGGTAGGGTCCCCAACACACACACGGCCCAACAATCAAACATCACAACCTAACCTAATATCACAGTACATTTTGATTCCTAATCCTAGTATCACAGTGGATTTCCTTAAATCTAAAGGGTATCACAGTGATCCTATCCTAATCTAAACATTCACTATCGCTAACACACACCAATTGAAATTAAAACACACATTCTGGAGGAACGAGGTACTCTTATAAATATTCCTTCGATTCCCCTTCTAACTATCTACATAAAAAAGAAACAACACAGCCGATCAATTTCCTCGCTCTACCTCCACAAGGTTCACACCTTCTCCTCTTTTGGCAGCCCAGCGCATGGCGAATTTGCTAAATTTACGAAATGCAGATTCCATCGATATCAAGTGCGAAAGGTCTCCGTCATATCTTGCGCATCCTGCCATCTCCTGCCTTTCTCCCGTATATATAGGACATTCACGGATTATGTGCTCGGCAGATTCACTTTCAGCTCCACAGGGGCAAACAGCTGATGGCCTTCGGTTGAAGAAGTTTAGCTTTTCACTGAAATTTCCGTGTCCTGACAGCATCTGCGTCACTTCATAGCCAGGCATCACGAAGTCAGCTGCTTTTCTCCTCGCAATGTTGGGGAAGTAGTGGTGGGTATGGCGGCCTTTTTGTGTGGAATCCCATCGCAACTGCCACTGATTCTGAACCCAGGCATCGATCGCTTCTAACTTCCCGCCCTCTGACTGGTGCACCTGCAAAGCATCCATCAATTGCTGGCATACTCTAGCACAACTCCGTTGTGGCCATTTGACCTCCACAAATGCTACACGGGCATCCAACACCAAGTCAAGGGGGTCACAGCCAGCAATTACTTGTAAGGCATCTGTTGACACTGTTCTATAAGCTCTGGTTATTGAGAGCAGTGCAGATCTTTGTATTCGATTGACCCTATCCCTCATCTCCTTTGTGGGTCTGTCCCACCAGGGGGGACACCTCAACCAGAAGGGTCATTAGGGGTATTTGAACAAGGTGTCTAAAGGGACACTGGAAGTGGCACGATTCTAAGGGGAGCCATGTTGCCATCCTTGACTAAAAAGGAGCGCCATCATGGACTCCACTGGCAACTCGGAGGGGGAAAAAATGAGGGGTACAGTGATGACCACTGTTTAGCCCCCAAAGTGGATTAAAAAAACCCCAAAAATAAAATAATACAACTAAGACTAGATGTAAAATAGGCTAATAACTATATACATGCTACTATATACAATCAGCAAAGTGAAATAAAACTACGACTAGATATATACATATATGTTAGTTTATACATAGATGTATAAATATATCACAGATCAGATATCACTGTTCGTAGTAGAGCTCAGCCTATGAGTAGGACGGGTATGGCCAGTGGCAACCCGGTTGACCACTATTCTATCACTCTTTTTTTCAGCAAATATTAATGAAATTAAGGGTTTTCAACATATATAGTGCATGAATTTTGAACTTAGGGGTTTCAACATATACTGTGCATGCATTTTTAATGTTCTTGTTCATTGCTGATAAACTTCTACGATGCAAATGAAAATTTTCAGTCATGCAGCATGATCGAATTAGCGAATTTTTGTAAATTTTTGTCATATTTATGTTAAATTGTTTTGAAATTTGAGCATTTTGAGGTCCAAGAAATGGTTAACTATCAATTAATTTCCAAAACATCTGGTGCGAGGCTTCACAGTACTTTCCTCACTTGTATTAATTTTACATAGATGCTATCATGATGGATCGCATCTTAGAAGGATGGGGTTGTTATTCGATTGTTTGATTATTATTCGAAGTACAAGACTCCATTAGTCCAGAAGTTTCTTTAGGTGGCTGTCAGTAAGAGACACATGGACACTGTTTGTATGACTTCCTGTATTTACTTTCCAGGCGAGTAGGAAAGTGACTGTCTTCTAATCATCCCTAAAAATTGAAATTTAAGTAAATTTAGCAGCGTAAATTCGTGCAGAAAGTTTTAACGTATTTAGTTCAAAGTTGATAAACTTTTTCTAAGCAATAACTTTCTAAAAATCATTAGTTTGATGATTGTTAGTCGAGAGAATCCTGACCGGAGGACACCCAGCGGAGACGAGATTTGACTGTTTGTTATTCACATTTCCCGTTCAGTCCGGGAAGGTCATCGTCACGTCAGGTTTCGATCGCTCGCCGGGCGACCTGACGTGACTGGACCGAGATTTGATCTTGACTGTACCGCGTCCGTGAGTGGGAATCACCCCGTAACGTTTCCACAGAAGCAATCTTGACGCGACCTGACGTGACTGTGATCTGACGTTCCCGTTACCGCGAGTGTGAATCCACCTTTAAGCGGTTACTACTTTCCGACCCGTCCAAAGGGTAGGTAATATGAGAAAGTCGTGCGATCTTAAACAAAATTTCTGCAACTCCCACAATACATGAGTTTCGCTATATCTTATCTTAACACACACTATACGAACCGAAGAGATATATTAATGTATGAATTGAATGCTACTGGTGACCATGCCTATTTCTACGCGAAATATTGACTTGAACTTTGTGATCTACACAACTTGTACAGTCTTGATTTCATTCACCATACTTGAAAGCTTTTTTAAAAGACAGCAAAAGCGAGATAGTTAACACAGGTAAGTACTAATATAAGAAATCATTTTTAAACCTTCCCGAAATGGCCATTTTTTTGTATTTCTTGGTTTATTACCGCCTATACAGTAGGTACTTTTCTGGACATATATGAGCATGTGTACGGGTTTTGACAGAGAAGCACTAATATTCCGTATAATAATTATATATTTCCAAAGTAAAGAAATCTACACACGTTCTCTGGTCGACAATCAAAACAAAAGTAAACAACAACTTCTTGAAACTCCGCGTCACGCTAACGTCACTGTAACCTCCCACATCACGTTGGGAAAGTTCTTCATCCAGGAGAAGACCAAGAACACAACACTCTTCCCCCCTTGAAAGAGTTACAAATTAAGGTGCTGCGGCAGCTTCCGGGTTCGTTTCGGGCGTCCAAGTGGGCTGCTCTGAGCCTGCGGCGGGGGCGAAGTGGTGGGTAGCTCAAGGGTCAAATCACTGGCAGCCAAACCTTGCTGTGAATCTGGGGTGATGGTTCCAGAAGAGGGAGACCCAGAGGTACTTGCAGCTATAGAAACCTCCGTGACATGGGAGCCATTCGAAGAGTTAGGAGTGTGAAACTGTGGAGAAGGGGCGGGTGAAACCTTCGGGGAGGTACTGTTGGTTAGTGTTGAGTCTGGAGCACACCCCGCAGTGTCCTGAGTTGCAGGGGCACGGCGAGAGAGAGTTGGCAAGGCACCTCCAGGAACCCCATCAACAGCTGTGCAGTTAACCCCGATCCCTCTTAGTTGATCCACATGGCGGCGTATCATTATGCCATCAACCAAAACGGTGTAGTGTAGTTCACCATCTTGAGCCACAATGGTGCCAGACTTCCATTTGAGATTTGGATGATTGTATACTCTGGCGGCAACAGACTCACCAGTCCGGAAAATACGTGTAAATCGATTCCCAGGTCGAGAGTGTTTCTTGAATGTGTCCTCAAGGTTCGGGCATAAACAATCTAGGGGTGAGCGAATGTCACGTCCAAGAAAGAGTCGTGCAGGGGACTCCTGCGTAGTAGCATGTGGGGCTCTACGGTAGGTAAACAGGAACTCCTGAATATCTGCAAAGAGTGTACGGGGAGTAGATCCCATAGCCTTCAGCTTCCTCTTGACTGTGTCAACATAGCGTTCCACTTGACCATTGGTAGCAGGATGGAACGGAGCTGACATCACATGGTGGATGGCGTGGCCCTGCATAAAAGCACGAAATTCTGCACTTGTAAAGGCAGTTGCATTGTCACTCACCAATGTGCGAGGCAGGCCATAGTGAGAGAACAGTTCCTGGAGTACACGTATCACTGAAGAGGACTTGGTATCCCGTACGACGTGGACCTCTGGCCATTTTGAAAAAGCATCAACCACCAGGAAGAGGTACTGCCCATGAAGTGGCCCTGTATGGTCGACATGAATGCGGTCGAATGGCCTTGCCGGATATTCCCAATGGTGGTACGTTTTAGCAGGTTCTTTCATGGAGTGGTGGCACCTATAGAACAAGTTTCTAGACAACAGCTCAATGTCAGAGTCAATATTCGGCCAGTAAACAAACGACTGTGCCAGGCTTTCATTTTCTGGACGCCTGTATGGCCATGGTGCAGTTCTGAGAGGACTTGATCCCGAAGAGTGGAAGGTATGTACACTCTAGGCCCTTTCATGATGCAACCGGACTGTATGGTGTACTGCCCGACTTCTGACTTGGAGTGGACAGCACCTCTCCGTATTCTTTCATATAGTTGGCTCATTTCTTGGTCAGCACTTGTAGCTTTCTGAACCTCTCGGCTCTGGATTGGGAGTTGGTTTATTTGACACAATTGGAAAACTTCCACATCATCTATTTCGAACAGATCGGCGGACGTGAGAGGCAGGCGAGAGAGCGCATCGGCATTCCCATGATGCCCATGATACTCAGATACTGTACTCAATGTCAAAATCAAAGTTCTGGAGGAAGAGTGCGTAATGCAGGAGACGGGTGGCGGACAAAACTGGAAGTTTCTTCTTCTTACCAAGTGTAAGGGCTGATGGTCTGTCTATAGGGTGAACCGGCGGCCAAAGAGATAGTGGTAGAACTTCTGCACGGCCCACTTGATGCCCAGGCTTTCCCGATCTAGGCATGAATAGTTCCGTTCCGACTTTGAAAGGGTGCGAGATGCAAACTCTATCGGTCGCTCAGACCCATCTGGCATGTGATGGGCCAAGACCGCACCTATCCCCACTGGTGGCGCATCTGCGCTGAGAACAATGGGTTTAGAGGGATCGTAGTGCACAAGGATCCTTTCTGAAACGATCTCCTTTTTAATGTTATAGAACGCTTCAGCGATGCATCCGACCAAACAAAAGGTACCTACCGCCTTGCGTGTCAAAGCATGTAGTGGTTCACTCATAGTTGACAGGTGAGGGAAAAAGCGACTGGGGAAAGACACTAGGCCTAGAAAGGACTTAATTTGCTTCACATCTCTAGGCGTTTCAAAGCTCAAGACTGCGTCGATCTTGGACGAGGTTTTGTGGATTCCATGTCGGTCAAATTTATAACCGAGATACACAACTGAATCCTGCAGAAATTTGCGTTTTTCCTTATTCACATGCAATTTGTTGTCTTTCAAAATTCCAAATAGACATTCAAGTCGGGAGATGTGCTCCTGGAAGGTTGGAGCAGTGAGAATGATGTCATCATGGACGACAGCCAATCCTGGTACGGGCGATAGGATTGCATGTATGAACTTTTCCCAGGTAGCAGGCGCCACTGAGACACCAAACATCATTCGGCCCTTCTGTGTACTGATGGTAAGCACTTCTGCAGTTCTGTCCGTGATTGGAACATGTAAGAAAGCTCCGTAAATATCAAGGGTGGAGAAACTTGTCCCACCACGCAGAGAGGCGAGGACTTCCTCAATTTTTGGCAGCGGAAATTGCGGGACTTCACAGAACCTGTTCACCGTTCTGCTGTAATCAGCACAAATGCGTATTTCCTTGTTAGGCTTGACGACTGGCACAATGGGGGTAGCCCATTGACTCAAATCAGTTTTTTCAATGATCCCTTCCCGCTCCAAACAGTCGAGTTCGTCTGCCACCTTGGCCTGTATGGCAAAGGGGACAGCTCGCGCCTTCTGAAACACAGGGTGCGTATCAGGTTTCAACTTTACATCAAAAAAGTAATTTTTTAATACCCCAACTCGCTTTTCAAATATTTCAGGGTATTTGGCTATTTTAGACCCTGCAGAGTCTTCTGCCAGTCTAATGGCTTGCTGTCACTCAGGAGAGCCCTGATGTACGTGGACTGAAGGTCCACTCGAAGCTGTGACAACCAATCACGTCCAAACAATGTCGCAAGGTCTTTTTCTACGACAAAAATATTCAGAGTTTCTCGTTTCCCACAGTATTCAACTTTGCAGCAGCCAGCAGGTCGTAAAACCTCATTGCTGTAGCTTTTGAATTTAATGTCAGTGGGTTCGAGAGGTTTGTTTGTAAGTTGTCTGAAACGCTGTAAGCTCATCACTGTCGCAGCACCGCCCACAGGCACACATCCAACTCCATCTGAACTGGTTTCCCCTCAATGTAAACCTGAATCAAAATTGGGTCGTTGGAACCTTGAACACTGGTATTGTATATGGGCAAACACTCTTCAGCTGCCTGTTCATAAGCATTGTCAATTTCGGCCGTTTTATTATGAATAGGTTGTTTCCCACTATTTTGGTTCCTTGGTTGCAAAGGTGCTGGAGTTTGCTTCTTGGCAGCTCTTTTCCGACGTCTGAGGGCTATTATACATACCTCCACTACATGCCCACTCTTCTGGCATGATGTACAAAAAAGATTGGTAGCCCTGCACTCCGGGGCCAAATGACCAAATCCAGCACACCGGAAACACTGTGGATTACGCTGACCTGGAGTTGTACTGGTAGACTGAGGTTGGGCAGACTGGTATTGGACCTTGTGAATAGTAGGCTCTCACAACTCATTTGCTCCTATTGATGCCTTCTCAATAGCCTGAGCCATCTTGATTGTGTCCTCATAAAAAGGGTTATCCTCTTGGAAAATCCTGTCATGTATGGCTTTACTTCGCAGGCCACTGACAAAGACATCCCTCAACATGGTTTTCAGCATCCCAGCATCGTACTGGCAAGGGATCACCAACTTCCGGAGCTCCAGTAAAAAATCATTGACCTTTTCCCCCTCCCTCTGTTTCCTATTCAAAAATGCATGCTGGCTAGGTATAATGAGGGGCTTGGGGCTCAAGTGGCCGGCCAATAACTTCTTTGCATCTCTATATGTTTGTTTTTGAAGTGTAGTTGGGTAAGATAAGTTTTTAAGTAAAGCGTAGGTAGTAGCAGGTAAGCATGCGAGTAATGAGTTCAACTTATCATTGTCCGGAGTAGGACAGCCGTCTACATCGTACCTATAAAAAGATTCAAACCTGGCTAGGTAGTCCTTGATGTTTTCAACCTCGTCATACTTATCAAACTTCTTCACTGCTCGCGCCTCAGGAGGTATAGTAGAGCTCATCTGCTGCTGCATTGTTACAAGGAGCTGGGCCATCGTTTTATTCAACTGCTGATTTGACTGCAGAATTTTTGTAAGGTCGACGGCTGAAGGTTCCTGCTTTGTAGGGCCCGGCTCTGTCATGATCGATCGAAACTACTATAAGTTAATATTGGAGAACGTAGATTCAATCTTGACTGCGCCACTGTTCGGGTTTTTACAGAGAAGCACTAATATTCCGTATAATAATTATATATTTTCAAAGTAAAGAAATCTACACACGTTCTCTGGTCGACAATCAAAACAAAAGTAAACAACAACTTCTTGAAACTCCGCGTCACGCTAACGTCACTGTAACCTCCCACATCACTTTGGGAAAGTTTTTCATCCAGGAGAAGACCAAGGACACAACAGTATGGGAATAATTTTCATCAATAGAAGAATCTCTTGAGCCATTTCGACGGAAACTACGTTTTCCATCTATTTAGGGAAGTTTTTTGCTAATTACTGTTTTTTTTTTTTTTTTTTTTTTTTAAATTTACTCTAAGAAAGTGCTAAAAACTGTTTTTATATTTATTATTTAGCTGATTACTGTCCTTAGGGCATCTTCCTGGCCATGACGGGTATCGAATATCATTTGTATCCATAAGAAAAGTAACTCCTGTGAATTTCATCAATATCCTTTGAGCCATATTGGAGGAAAGACCAAAAAGGTTCTAAAAAACTAGTATTTTGCTAATTACCTCCCTTAGAGTATTTTCCCAAGCATGTATAGTATCTAATATCATTTGTACCCACAAGAAGAGTAAGTCCTGTGAGTTTCATCAAAATCCCTCGAGCCATTTTGGAGAAAAGGCAAAAAAAAAGTGCTAAAAACGACGTTTTTTCACTACTCTGATTTTTTTAACCCTCTAAATATGGTCATTTTAAGCTGATTTTTCTACAGTAGACAGCTCTTAGGTATAGAAACCCTACCCAAAAATTGGAATTTTTTATGTCGTACGTACACATTTTCATGATACGTATAGATAAATGGGTTCAGGTTGAACGAAATACCTATCCTAGCATGAGTTTCAGCAATTGATTTTCAGGGTGATTGCAAGACTCTCCCTTCACCCTTAGGGTTAAGTAGGGAAAGTAAAAATCGTTCCTAATAATAATCTGCTAATCAAGCAGATTTTGGTACCTACCTAATTTAGCATCTTTTGCAGTTGTTCGAGTTGTCCGATCTCTGTATCGTGATCTATCTCGTATACATCCAAGGGCGTACGCAGGGGTGGGGCAACTGGGGCAGTTGCCCCAGTAGACTATCTACTCCGCAATTATCTCGTCACACAAATTAATACGCATTTTCTTCTACAATGAACAACTGGGGTTAGTTCCTACCTACACTTACTGCAATACCTACCCTTTTATTACTTTAGATACTTTGTGTACCTACCTATCCTGATTCATGAATTGTTTATACGAGTATAAACTTTAAATTTATAGTTTATATCGTAGATGTCTGTCACAGGAAAAGGACCTAAAAACAAGAAACTACTACTGCCCTACTGATAACAGTGATATTATCTCTCATTCCTGTTCCTGCTTATCTGATTTTTGTTTGTGTTTGTGATTGTAGCATTGTGAGTTTTGACTTTGGAAAGGAGAAGATGGATTTAAGGAAGTATTTTCAACCAAAAGAAAAGGTAAAGGAGAAGGAAGGAAAAAGCGTAGGTGAAGAGCAGTGACGAAAGTGAAAGTGACCGTGAAGAAAAGAACAAAAGTTCCACTCACATAGGGCATACAAGTTTGAGTTCTTATAAACACGAAAGTAGTAGTGCTAATGCTAGTGCTTCCTCCAGAGATCAGCAGACTTCTCATTCTCCAAATGCGTCAACAACATAGTTCCAACCAAACAACTTCAAGCTCAGCAGAATATTGAAAGAATCTCTGTACGTCCGATATTTGGATTCAGTACTAAGTCAATCACAAGACCGATTTACGGATGATAATGTAACAGCTTTTGGGGGATTGGTACTTCATCCATCGAAGATGTTGGAAATGTCAAAGGAAGAACTCAAACAGCCTCTGATCCACTTTTGTAAGTTAGGTACCTATATGGTCTGGATACCCTCATTGAAACTGATTCCCTCATTGGAGCTATTGTATACATTTTGGATGGAAAAGGGTCTAACTACAGAAAAATTGAATTAATTGGATTTGATCGATGTACTGCAAACGGGTTTTACCCCCAAGTGAAATTGGAGCTAAACGTTCTTCTCATACAGCAATGCGCAACGTGTACAATTGAAAGGTCATTCAGCTCGTTAAGAAGGGTTAAAACATGGCTGAGATCAACCAAATCGCTTGATCCTGAACGATAAGAAGACACAAATCTTGAAATTTGGAGCTAGAGGTAACGATGAAACCGAAGTGACCCTCTTAGGTCTTCGTATCGATGAGGCTGTCTCCTGGAAGGCTCTTGTTAGGGCATTGGTGAGCAGATTGCGTACCTAATGCTCTCTACTTGTTACGACGGCTGTCTTTTATAGTGTTTCCTTCTGTTCTTCTTGCTGCATATTACGGTATATTCGAATCCCATCATAGATATGGAGTCATTCTAGGGGGCAACTGCAATCATGCATTCAGCAGGGGGCATTCAGACTGTGAAAATCTGTGTGGTGAAATCCACCCCCTTTTGTCAACAGCCCTTTTCAGGGCTACCAAAAAGAGGTAGACACAACACAAAAATATTTACAAGACGTCGAGTTATAACTCCGTCAAACAAAATATTTCACCAGAGAGAAAATACTAAATTCTCTCTCAAAAGTGAAATATTAAAGAATAACACACAAGGCGACCTCCCCAAACATTTACTGGGCGAGAGAGATGCGACAAACATCTCGAAACAAGTCGCCTTGAATGAGAAACCTCAAACAGGAAAACTCAAGGTCGTTCAGCCACCCCCGGGGACCCCGTCACAGCGACGGACGCAGGGAAACCACCTCGAAAGACCAACTCAGCTATCATATGCACAGATACTGAGAAAACACTGTGCGAACCAATGAGATTGCACAGTCGAATTTATGAAATTAAGCGGACCAACCAGGAGGCGGCAGGAGGCGGCCACCTCCCTATAAATACCCCGCTGGGAGCCCTCCGAATTTCATTCCACTCTCCGCTCTCGACGACGACACCTCTGAAGTACGAAGAATTCTACACGCTCTACGCTGACGAACCTTCTGCATTACGAGTTCATCTCAAGAACGGCTTCCTACTGCTTTCTACAAGCCAGACCTTCTCTCCACACAGATTTCGCATTGGCATCTACGAGTCCAGTGATTATTCATCCTGCTCATTGCCCAACGTAGTTCATCTGTCAGGACGCCACCCGGTACAGCTATCGATATTCTCTTTAGCTCGTACGCCCGAGGGACGTTCCGAGCCGTGTCGCCCGGGTTTCGTAGCATTAAGCTCGTAACCGACCGCTGTGGGCACGCCGGTAAATTACTCAGCTCCTCCGCTCTAATTTACCGTCTAAGGAAGCCTTTTTCAAGGCTACGAGGTAGGACCCTGACATACGAGCATTGGAAAGACGCTCTGTCAAGCGAGTCCACCTCCCAAACCCTCTATTTTTCACACATAGAGGCATCGAAACGAGCTAAAACTCGGTCATTTCGATGGAACGTCGGCCGTCCTACTTCCCCTTGCAAGGGGAGGCGGACGACGGCGAAGCCGGGCCGAGTAGCCCACGTAGTGCTCCCTACCGGCTACACGGCGAATCCGCTGAACCCAGCGACAGCGCAAGGCGCGACCCTCACGTCCGGATCGCCTTCTCGCCCGACGTATTCGTTCAAGAAACGTTCGAGCAAGCCTCGCCTATACAAAAGATCGAGGAAACCTTTCAGACTCGCTCTGAAGCCGATCATTACGATTCGACCAAGCTGTCCGAATACCCACGATATTCGACGCAGGCTTACCCGGCCGATCCGAGTGTCAAATACACTCCAAATGTACAAAAAGCGAAGGATACTTTTCAGTACCTCAACCAAGCTCAATATATTCCCCTTTCAGATATAAATCTAAGGCCGGAATATTACAAAACGGCTCAGTACCAAACTGATCGAACCCAGCACTTGCTACGCGAGCCCAGCGCTCCACGCGGCTGCGACACGAACTATCTCCCCTTTCAGTCCGCCAAACCAGTTGACCTTGGCGGATCCGCTCACATTCCTCGCGGGAATGACCCGGGGACCAACCCGCATAACCGGGATATAAATGTCCGACTTGGCCTACCTACGCCAAGTAAAACATATCTAAATCCACTACAAATGGTGACCCCGCCTTTGAACAGGCTCAACACGGAGCATTTCGTTCCCTCTTATGAAGCTAGTGGATTTCAGGGAACCACTGCGGGCGTGCGACCCCCGCCGGGCCTCTACGCCCCACATCTCACGCAACATCCCTCTACACAAGGTGGCTTTCAAGCACTTTTAGAGGAGATGGGAGATTATCAAAAACCAATCTTCCAAAAGAAGAATATCGATCGTGCACTCGCCGAGTTCGATCAATACTGCGTGCGAAAACACCTGAGAACGCAAAACGAATGCTTCTCAGCTATATACAAGTGGGTACCAGAAGAAATGAGGGAAGCTATCGACTCAGCTTACCTCACGGCACCCCACGCACCCTACGAAGAGGCCAAACAGCGCCTCCAGCGAGAATATGGGTTGTCCTTACAGGACAGGCTCCTCGCACTCGAGGACCCCGCATCTCTCGCCAAAAAACCCAGCACCAAGTACCACGAAATGTACTCGAAAGCTGTTGGGTACTTTTCGGAAGCTCTGATCACTCAAAAGTGGATCGAGACTCTACCCATCGAAGCACGAGGTATGGTCGCAGCTCAGCCTACCACGACCTCCCGGCTCGACCTAGCTGATACGCTACACGCGTACAGAACAGAGAATACTTCTCTGAACATACGAGGAGTAGAATCTACTCCGAAACCCATAAATACTGGTTTCAAAAAGGCCCTCTCGAAACAAGCTGAGTTCAAACCTCAACCAGTGGAGAGTAAGCCTCACAAACCGACGGCCTATGTCTGTCGAAACCACGCACGTTTCGGTAACGAAACTCGCAAATGTGCAGACCCAGAACACTGCACTTGGAAGACGAACACTGCTTCCAAAACTAGCAAAAAGGCTGCGACTATAAGCCAGCCTAAAACCCGGGTTTCTACCGAAAATACTCAGCGATCGGTACAAGAAAGTACCGTTCCAACCTCCGACACAGAGAGTTCGGAAAACGAATAACTGCCAGTGTATCTGAGCCTATACGCCGGCAGTCTACTGAGTATAAAAGGCTCTTTTTCAAGTGCAAACTAAATGGCACTGAATTTCTCATTGACACGGGAGCAGAAGTGAACATTCTGCCCCACAATGTCACAAAAAAATTGGGCTTGAAAATTCTTAAGTCCAACGTTAAGCTCACAGCAGCTAACGGAGCCCCTATAGACACACTAGGGCGAGCTGACACAACAATTAACATCGGCCTCGGGGACATGAACACCGAGTTTATGATCACGAAAGTTGATCTAGCGATCCTAGGTATTCCATTCCTCGAGTCTTGGGATATCGGAATACGGGTAAAACACAAGTACATTTATAAAGATAAAATAAAGTGCTATGCCGATCAAAAAATAGCTGCAGTCATGAACAAAAAGTTCACTGACGAACAAATAGCAGCTACTATCCCTCATCGTGACAATACCCCTCAACCAGAGGACGTGCAAATCACGGAGGACGAAAACATTCGCTCTATCATTAACAAATACAATGATAAAATGAGCAAAATTCATGGTAAATGGAAAAACAACGGGGTTTACCACCGTATAACCACGGAAGGAACACCAGTACACTTCCGAGCAAGACCCATGGCAGGCGAAAAACGGGCTCAAGTCAAAGGTACTTTTGACGAAATGCTTTCAGAAGGCATAATTGCACCATCGGATTCCGAATGGGCATCCCCGTTACACTGTGTGCCAAAAAAAGACGGGTCATGGAGAATCACCGGCGACTACCGTTTCCTCAACGCGAAAACGAAGAAAGACGCCTACCCTCCTCCTCACATTCGCTCTTTCCAAGCGAATTTACATGATACGCAAATCTATTCGACAATAGATTTAAAATCAGCGTATTATCATATTCCGATGCACCCAGATGACGCTCATAAAACTGCGATTATTACACCTTTCGGTCTTTATGAGTTTAAGAAAATGAGCATGGGTTTGGCCGGAGCGGCTCAAACATGGCAAAGATACATGGACAGCATTATGCGAAAATTTGATTTCGCATTTGTATACCTAGATGACATCCTGGTGGCTTCTAAAAATTATAACGAACACATGAACCACCTCAGACAAATTTTTGACAAACTAGGGGAACACGGACTTCGAGTAGGTTTTGATAAATGCATTTTTTCAAAACCTACCGTCGATTTCCTAGGTTTCACTATCTCGAAGGAAGGGATAATTCCTAAACGAGATAAAATAGAAGCCATAGAACAATTTCCTAGGCCAGTAGACGTACGAAGTCTACGCAGATTCCTAGGTATGTGTGGTTTCTACCGAGCATGCTCAAGCAAATTCGCTCACACGGCACAACCTCTGTATGACTCCATTCAGTCAAACAAAAAAAATGACAGAACACCTATCGAATGGACATCAGAGAGAGAAAAAGCTTTCAACAGCTTAAAGCAAGCAATGATCAAAGCAACATTGCATAACATTGCTCACCCACACCCTACGGCGGAGTGGAGATTAGTCTGTGACGCGTCCGACACACACATCGGAGCGGCACTAGAACAAGAAATTACAGACAAACATGGCTCGAAATCGTACCAACCATTGGGATTTTTCAGTAAAGAAATTCCAGAACAATGGAAGAACAAAGCATCGTTCGACAAAGAAATGTTCGCCGTTTACCAAGCGTGCATTCACTGGCACAACGACTTGGACGGCAGATCTTTCCATATTTGTTCGGATCACAAGCCTCTGCTAGGCACGATGCTTAAGAAGAATGCACATTTTTCTAAAATGAGACTAAGATGGCTAACGTACATCTCTCAAATGACGAGTGACATTCGTCATATTTCCGGAGAGAGCAACGTCGTCGCCGACGCACTCTCCAGACCCTTCGATCCGGTTGAAATTCAAACGAAATCGATTTCAACCCAGACGGACGAGGGTCCACCCATAGCCGAAATTTCGAAAATTACGGCTGCAATAGAATGCAATCTCCTACTGCACATTTCAAATTCACAAATTCGTTCTCCCCCTACCGCGGAGGACAAATTGAAACTCACACGAGTTGAATTCTCTCAAGGAGAAATTTGGTGTAACCTAGACCTAGGACACCCTAGACCTTATATTCCAAACGAAATAAGGGAAGAAATAATAAGCCAAATTCACAATTTGGGACACCCAGGTATACACTCTACAGTGTATAAAGTTAAACAACGATATTTTTGGCACGGACTACGTGCAGATGTCTCAAACTGGGTCCGAGCGTGCGAAACTTGCCAACGAGCAAAAATCACGCGCTCCGTGAAGCTCCCTTACTCCGAATTTGAAACGGCAAACAAATTTTCACACGTACACGTTGATATTACCGGACCCTTACCTTTAGCAAAAGGAGGGAAACGTTACATTTTGATGATGGTTGATAGAGCAACGGGTTGGCTAGAGGCAGTCCCTCTTAACAACATCGAAACAACCACAATCACAAATGCCTTTATCAATATTTGGGTAGCTTCAAAGGGCGTACCTAAATACATCACAAGTGATCAGGGCACTCAATTTGAATCAGATCTGTTCAATTCCATTATGGAACGTCTCGGAGTAAAACATACTCACACGTTACCATACAAACCATCAACAAACGGAATGGTAGAACGCAGAAATAGATCTTTGAAAGAGGCTCTCAAAGCACAAAACGAAAATTGGCTCGACGCACTTCCAAAAGTTCTACTCGCCATGCGTACGGCAGTAGACCCAGCGACCGAAACTACGCCTTTCCAAAAAGTTTACGGAATTGACGTACCACTCCCAGGAGACATTTTCGTAACTTCTACGAACCTTTCGGAACCTCTTTTCTTCCGGCCTACGCATATTAAACATAATAATACGAAATATGCCGTAAACATGCCCAAAAATTTGGATACATGTACTCATGTCTATATCAGAGTGCCCACACAGCTCACCTCTCTGCAATGTCCTTACACGGGACCATTCAAAGTGGTTAAAAGAGATAAGTTTTCGGTTACAGTGCAAATTGGCGAACATACTAAAAAAGTTCCCAAACAGCAAATCAAACCAGCTTATACTCTACACTCGGAAGAAGCTGTATCACAAGGACAATCTGTGTCACAAAATCAGACAGAAAGTAAGGAGAAAACTCCCCGAAAATCTGCCAGAAGGCACGTCCCCTCTACCAAATTCGACGAGAGGTGGGTAACGGCGCTCGAAACACCCCAGCCGGCGTCGTCGTTAATAACACGACGTCTTGGGAGGGCCCCTGTGGTGAAATCCACCCCCTCTTGTCAACAGCCCTTTTCAGGGCTACCAAAAAGAGGTAGACACAACACAAAAATATTTACAAGACGTCGAGTTATAACTCCGTCAAACAAAATATTTCACCAGAGAGAAAATACTAAATTCTCTCTCAAAAGTGAAATATTAAAGAATAACACACAAGGCGACCTCCCCAAACATTTACTGGGCGAGAGAGATGCGACAAACATCTCGAAACAAGTCGCCTTGAATGAGAAACCTCAAACAGGAAAACTCAAGGTCGTTCAGCCACCCCCGGGGACCCCGTCACAGCGACGGACGCAGGGAAACCACCTCGAAAGACCAACTCAGCTATCATATGCACAGATACTGAGAAAACACTGTGCGAACCAATGAGATTGCACAGTCGAATTTATGAAATTAAGCGGACCAACCAGGAGGCGGCAGGAGGCGGCCACCTCCCTATAAATACCCCGCTGGGAGCCCTCCGAATTTCATTCCACTCTCCGCTCTCGACGACGACACCTCTGAAGTACGAAGAATTCTACACGCTCTACGCTGACGAACCTTCTGCATTACGAGTTCATCTCAAGAACGGCTTCCTACTGCTTTCTACAAGCCAGACCTTCTCTCCACACAGATTTCGCATTGGCATCTACGAGTCCAGTGATTATTCATCCTGCTCATTGCCCAACGTAGTTCATCTGTCAGGACGCCACCCGGTACAGCTATCGATATTCTCTTTAGCTCGTACGCCCGAGGGACGTTCCGAGCCGTGTCGCCCGGGTTTCGTAGCATTAAGCTCGTAACCGACCGCTGTGGGCACGCCGGTAAATTACTCAGCTCCTCCGCTCTAATTTACCGTCTAAGGAAGCCTTTTTCAAGGCTACGAGGTAGGACCCTGACATACGAGCATTGGAAAGACGCTCTGTCAAGCGAGTCCACCTCCCAAACCCTCTATTTTTCACACATAGAGGCATCGAAACGAGCTAAAACTCGGTCATTTCGATGGAACGTCGGCCGTCCTACTTCCCCTTGCAAGGGGAGGCGGACGACGGCGAAGCCGGGCCGAGTAGCCCACGTAGTGCTCCCTACCGGCTACACGGCGAATCCGCTGAACCCAGCGACAGCGCAAGGCGCGACCCTCACGTCCGGATCGCCTTCTCGCCCGACGTATTCGTTCAAGAAACGTTCGAGCAAGCCTCGCCTATACAAAAGATCGAGGAAACCTTTCAGACTCGCTCTGAAGCCGATCATTACGATTCGACCAAGCTGTCCGAATACCCACGATATTCGACGCAGGCTTACCCGGCCGATCCGAGTGTCAAATACACTCCAAATGTACAAAAAGCGAAGGATACTTTTCAGTACCTCAACCAAGCTCAATATATTCCCCTTTCAGATATAAATCTAAGGCCGGAATATTACAAAACGGCTCAGTACCAAACTGATCGAACCCAGCACTTGCTACGCGAGCCCAGCGCTCCACGCGGCTGCGACACGAACTATCTCCCCTTTCAGTCCGCCAAACCAGTTGACCTTGGCGGATCCGCTCACATTCCTCGCGGGAATGACCCGGGGACCAACCCGCATAACCGGGATATAAATGTCCGACTTGGCCTACCTACGCCAAGTAAAACATATCTAAATCCACTACAATCTGCAATTCGGATTTTGAAAGGGGCTCGCTGTGACGCTCACTGCAGTTATCTATTCAGGTGGGACTTGACTCTTCCAGCGCTTTGTATCCAGGCAATTTTAATCAGAAGTCAAGAACAACTTGGAAGATTTTCCACGCCCTGGGGGGCAATCACCAATATGATACAAGAAACCGGGATCTGCTTTCTACTCAAAGTTGTCGGCTGGCTCTAGTTGAGAAATACAATCCAGACTCTGTGGGGATAAAGATGTCTAATGATCTGCTGGCTGCTCTGAAGTCGATGTGCCCTCCCTTATTTCAGAAGGAAATAAAGGATAGGCTGATTGCCTTGGCACCGTACAGCACGAATGAAGTTTCTTATGGGAGCCGGTGTTCTCCAGTAAAGTGTTGAGAGATATTGTCAATTTATTACCTGTCTTTATGCAATTTTTGCTTGTTTTTTTTTCTCCTGTTGACGTTTGTTAGATACGTTTTGTTGTGCGGTGACAATAAAGTATTTCTATTCTAATCTATTCCAGAGGATTCTTGCATCTCACTTCCATCAAGCGTCCGGTGACATAAATGATGTCCAGAGAGCATTTCGGTCAGCGAAGAACCTAACAGTTCTCCAAACCGTCATTTCGTAGGCCGTAGGCCCATATCAAGAAACTTCAGCTCTGTCTTGCACATAGAGTTTTGAAGCTCTATGCCTACACAACTTTCATTTGAATAGCAAAATATTACGTACTAATACAGAACAAGTTATTTGCTATCTGTACAACGTTTCTTTACTTGGAATTATAACAAAACGTTACAAAAGTTCCAGCCATGCAGCATGATCGTATGAGCAAATTTTCGTAAATACTTAATCGTATTGAATTATTTTGAAAATTATCATATTGCATATTGCTACATTGTTTTGAAATTTGAGCCTTTTGAGTGTAAACGAATAGTTAACTTAAGTAAGTAACGAATTCTAAATAATAATCTGCAATTCAAAAAGAGATTTTGGATTTTTCGCTTTTTTCCAGTTTTTATAGATTTTTTTAAATAAAATTTTAATGAAATCTAATAATAATTTTCAGTAAAATTTTGTAAATAATTGAAGTGTAAACTTCTATACCTAGGCGCACCGCGTCGAAAAATTTAGCGGGGTGTGTATACGATTTTACCGTCGCGTTTTTATCCGTCACGCTGTTTTGACAACCAAGCCGTTGCTGGGGAAATGAAACTTCTTTATTTTTCACCGGACAAAAATCGTTCTCCAGTCGTTGGAAAGCTCTCGATTTATCACGCATTTCTTTCGTACTTGTTCTTCTATTCATGTCGTAGTTTTATATTTATTTATGTTATAAATGGATAGAGTAAACAATGCCGCTTGTGGTTGAGAAGTTAATCTTGCTTATAGTAATTGTAGACGCGCATCATAACAGAAAATTACCTACTTTGGTACTCTGTTCTAATTTCGATTTTTAAAACAATAATGTCGTAGTTTTAAATTTATTTACATTTTATTTTATTAATTTATTTTATACTAGCCGCTCCGGCTCGCTACGCTCGCCTCCACGTCCAGCCGGGGGGCAAGCCCCCCGGACCCCCCATTAAGTTGCGTGTAGGGGATATTGCTCGCTTCGCTCGCAAAGTCTGGCATGTAGGATATGTTGCTCGCTTCGCTCGCAAAGTCTGGCATGTAGAAAATGTTGCTCGGTTCGCTCGCAAACGGTAGATCTCTAAGGGTAGGTTTAACTTCTGTAGGGGATGCTGCTCGCTTCGCTCGCAAACGGTAGATCTCTAAGGGTAGGTTTAACTTCTGTAGGGGATGCTACTCGCTTCGCTCGCAAACGGTAGATCTCTAAGGGTAGGTTTAACTTCTGTAGGGGATGCTGCTCGCTTCGCTCACTTGAGGAAGTTATACTGCCCCCGGACCCCCCATTAAATTGCTCGCTTCGCTCCCAAAATGTGGCATGTAGAGAATTTTGCTCGCTTCGCTCGCAAAGTGTGGCATGTAGGGCATGTTGCTCGCTTTGCTCGCAAACGGTAGATCCATAAGGGTAGGTTTAACGTGTGTAGGGGATGTTGCTCGCTTCGCTCGCAAACGGTAGATCTCTAAGGGTAGGCTTAACTTCTGTAGGGGATGCTGCTCGCTTCGCTCGCTTGAGGAAGTTATACTGCCCACCCAACTTGGCAGACGTTTTTTTCAGTAGGGAATTCTTACAAACAAATTAAATCTTATAAAACTACGTGGAACCACGAAAAGTTTATTCGGGGATGTTGCTCGCTTCGCTCGCAAGGTATACCTGTATATGTGTAGGACAAAGTCCGTATTTATTCTGTTGAAATGGCTCTCGCTTCGCTCGCAAGGTAGGTACCTATGTATACCTGCTCGCCTCGTAAACATTGTGACATCAAACCGCTTGACGTCTTCGTAGAGCCTTCTCGCGTCCACGGCACATATTAATTTCTCATGTTAAACGCTTCCCTCGCTTCCGCTCGCAGTTTGACCAACTTCCGTTCACTTTTTTCGATATCCGATTTCGGATTCAGATTCGGCGGACCCAAAGCTGTATTTCGCCCGCGAAAACCGTTCCGAAAAACGTACCTTTCTGGGGTATATTTTAATCAGAAAAAACCAAGTTTTTTGTCAGACTTTTCGAGAAAACGGGTCCATACTCTCGTATTTTTTTGACGCATTTCCCGATACTTTTTTCGCGATCCGATCGCGCCGTCGTCTTCCTCGTAGGAAATCCTCCGAAACCGGTATTTTTCCGGAATTTTCAACGGCCGTTTAGAGGGGTAGAGGAAGCGGGGAAGTCCAAAAAGCGCACAATAATTCTTACTTCGACCCCCCTCCCGCCCTACGGCCCATGGTTCGGCTGGGATTAGACAATTTTAAATTCGCTCGTTCCACCTTTCGGAAAATCTCAAGAAGATCCCCCCACTCGTACACTCCCCCCACTCAGCCGTTTGGCCGTGCATAGACACGACAGACAGACAAACAGACAGACGGAGTTTCATTCTTATAAAATAGTATAGATTTATTATATTTAGCAGACAATCGTCATGGAAGTTTACACTTCTCCCGTGTGGTCTTTAGCATACCTGGTTTTTTTTTTAATGATCCATTTTATAGTTAATAAACTTTATTTGAGCAATATTCTGCTAAAAAAAATATAAATTTAACGATTTTGAGCTGTTTTTAGCTGTTTTTAGTTATTTTATTCAGTACATATTTTGAAAGTTGACAAATAATGTAATGTGTTCAAATAGTGCTGGCCCACGAAAAAGCTCAAACTTCAAGAATCGTTTCAGAATGCCTCAAAATGGAGTTCAATGAAGAAAATTTTCGAAAATTTTTATTTTAAAAATTTTCGAGCCATTGCAATAGCTTCATTTTCTATGATGATTCGCTAAATTGCCTCATAAACTCCGACGATTGTATCACCACTTTAGTATAAGTATTCTTTGGTATCAGCATACATAATTGCTTAATACCACTTCATATTCGTCTTTTTAGGACATCCCTCTGAAGCTAGGCATCGTGAAAATGGGGATGGCCTATTAGCATTGATTCAGAAGGGTAGGGGACAAACCCAAGCATGAAAAACATGAATTAAATAATAACCGCTTACAAATTCGTTTCAGACCATTACAAGACCGAATCCGTGGAAAAAACCATACGTGTATGTGACACAATTTTGTCGACGCTGCCCAGGCCACAATTTTCAACTGATTTTCGAGATTCTTTCTTTGTTCAATCCCAATTTTAGTCTAGTTGTGCAAAAAACCTCGGAAATTTTGAATTTTAAGATGGAAGAGGGGGAAGGGAGGGAGTAAAACCGGAAAAACGTGGGTTTTTTCGACATATTTTGTCGACGCCACCCAGGCTACTATTCTCAACCGATTTTCGTGATTCTTATTTTGTTCGATATTTTGCAGAGAGCGGAGACGAAGAAAGTGAAGAAGATGATAGTTCCACAAATATCAATAGCAATAAAAGGAAATGCCCTGATGCCACTTTCTACAAGAAACTTACGTCTTGGGAAATGCAATGTTGTACTCCAAGAAATTATGAAAAATGAACGATTAACGCTCTGTATGTGCGCTGTGTAAATACTGTATAAAGAGCAAAAATGTTCAACTCAAAGTGTAGGTTCGGCTCCTATAAGAATATGAAACCGAATCGTTCGATGAACCGATTCGGGTGATTCCGTGTATATACGTAAATATAACAATTTTCTCCAATTTCACTTGAATTTTTGCTTTCCCAACTCGATAGACTTCAATTTGGTGCCTTGAGATGAAAAGATGAAAGAGAAAAAATTCTAGTAATGCAGAATAGCATGATCAAATTAGCGAATTTTCATAAATTATTGTATTATATTTATGTTGAATTTTTATGAATTTTGAGTGCTGTAACCAAAAACGCGCGTGCGTGTTTTGTGCACGTTAACTTTCAATTTTATGAATAAAAAAGTTCCAGTCATGCAGCATGATCGTATGAGCGAATTTTCATAAACGGTCGTATTACATTTATGATAAATTCTGTTGAAATTTGAGCACTTTGGGGACAAATAAAAATTTTATTATACATTTTATAGCAAATTAACTTTTTGTCAGTAATATTCCAATGAACAAACGATTTTTTGGATTTTTACAATTTTTTCAAGTACTCCTATCGATTTTTAGCTTATTTTAATGAAATTTAAGTAAATTTTTCAGTACAATGTTGTGCTTAAATTTTTAAATGTCCTAGTTCATGTTCGATTAATTTTTTTCGAGTAGCATTCTGCTAAAAAATATAAATTTGTTAAATTTTAGCGGTTTTTTGCCTTTTTTAGCGAATTTTTGAAGAAAATTAAGCTATTGCTCTCGCCTCAAAATTTGTAGAATGTGAATTTTTGAAAACATTTTATGCAGAAATCCGTTTCAGGCTATTCTGAATCATATTCTGAAGTTTAACGCATTTTTTTTATGTATGTATGTATGTATGTATATATGTCTGTATATATATATGTATATATGTATGTATATATGTATGTATGTGTCATTCCAGACGATAACTGTCCGTAGAATTGTGCTAGAAACTTCAAACAAATTTTAAAATGTTAAGGACACAAAACGAAAGTTCAAGATCGTTGGCCAGCATGATCGGATTACAGGTTCGGGTTGAAATTTTCAAAAATGTAGTCAAAAATTTCAAAATAGCCTGTTTTTTGCGATTTGTTGTGCGAAATAATTTTTTCAGCATACTAACATGTGGTATATTCGGAATCAGCGTAAAATTTCCTATAAGAATATGTATCAAGTTTTCAAAAATTTCAAAGTTGAAAAATCAGTCAAAAATCGAAATAATGCCGTTCGCTAGTTGTAAAAATCGGTAATATTTGCATGAAACATTGTCCAAATTCAGATTGAACTACTCTTATGGAAGTATACCTGTATAACCAATCCTAGAACGATGCTGTTTAAGGCTAGAACCATGCTGTAGATAGAATTTGATTCCATGTTTGTCTATCAAAATCATAAACTAAAATTTCTCTACACGATCAATAGCGACTGAAACGTCGAAGATTTCTTCAAAAATTCGCTCATGGGGTCATGCTGCATGACTGGACTTTTTTTAAGTACGTTTTTTGAAATTTGACCAATTTAATGTGCGCAAAAAGTGTTGTCCAACGAACTCATCCTTTCTTTTGAAATACTTGATTTTTTGGCGAAAAAACGAAGTTTTTATCTCAATTCTATCGAGAGTTATCGTCTGGAATGACACACATATATATATACATATAAAAAAGCGTTAAAATCCAGGAATCATTTCAGAATGCCTCAAAACAGATTTCGATGAAGAAAATTTTTGAAAATTTTTATTTTAAAATTTTTGGAGCCATTGCAATAGCTTTATTTTCTAAGAAAATTCGCTAAAAACTTGTTCTAAGTAATATTCTGCTATTCGTATAAGGAATTTCTTCTTTTTAGCGAATTTTCTTAGAAAATAAAGCTATTGCAATGGCTCCAAAAATTTTAAAATAAAAATTTTCAAAAATTTTCTTCATCGAAATCTGTTTTGAGGCATTCTGAAATGATTCCTGGATTTTAACGCTTTTTTATATGTATATATATATATATGTGTGTGTCATTCCAGACGATAACTCTCGATAGAATTGAGATAAAAACTTCGTTTTTTCGCCAAAAAATCAAGCATTTCAAAAGAAAGGATGAGTTCGTTGGACAACACTTTTTGAGCACATTAAATTGGTCAAATTTCAAAAAACGTACTTAAAAAATCACTAAAAAAGGCAAAAAAACCGCCGAAATTTATATTTTTTAGTAGAATGCTACTCGAAAAAAATTAATCGAACATGAACTAGGACATTTAAAAATTTAAGCACAAAATAGTACTGAAAAATGTACTTAAATTTCATTAAAATTAGCTAAAAATCGATAGGAACTCTTGAAAAAATTTTAAAAATCCACAAAATCGAATATTACTGAAAAAAAGTTAGTTTGCTATAAAATGTATAATAAAATTTTTATTTGTCCCCAAAGTGCTCAAATTTCAACAGAATTTAACATAAATGTAATACGACCATTTATGAAAATTCGCTCATACGATCATGCTGCATGACTGGAAGTTTTATTTTTCCTTTCAGTCTTTTGTTTTTAATCGAGAATGTTTAGTTTATATTAATGAAATGTAAGTAAGGGTTTAGATTTTCAGCATAATTTTGTGCACAAATTTCAAATGTTCCAGTTCGCTGCTCGTACAGTAAATTATTTGAGTAGAATTCTGTAACAAACATTTTCAGTCTAGTTGTGCAACAAGTCTTGGAAATTTCGGATTTGCTGTCGAGGTGGGTGGGATATTTACCGATTTATTCAAGCGCTGCCCATGGAACAAATCTCTGCCGATTTAAGTGATTCTTATTTTGTTCCATTACGAATTCGATATAGTTTTGGAAAGTATGTCAGGATCTTAAAATTTCGTCGAGAGGGGGTGATACTGATAAATCATGAGGTAACTATTCTCGTTCGACTTTTGCGATTCTTTTATTGTTCAACTATGGATTAGGTCTAGTTTTGCAAAATGTGTCAGGAGATTCGAATTTCATTACGGAAGGGGGTGAATGAAGAGGTGATAACGATTACTCTTGATGTTTTAACTATATTCATCATATTTCTGTGACTGTTCATTAGGGTGCCCGCTATTTTGAGAAAGGCGGAATTTCGATGACCTCCACCCGAAATTTGGTTAAAAATGTCAAAAAAATGACCCCTGAAAATTTTCAGATTCTTTGCATAACAAAAACCTACGCCTGTAGCTCGATTTTGGTTTTTGAAATACCGTACAACGGGGTTACTTTAATTGTGCGGGGTATAAGTGGTACTTGACGTCATTTTTCATATTTTTCAAATTTTTGCATTATCTACTGAATTTAGGATCACAGCCAAGGGTGGCATTTGATACTTGATTATTGCCTAATGGATTTTAGTCATGATAGCAAAAACAACCACACTTCTTCTTCTTGTTTGATAAGGTTTATCAGTTCTGTATTTTGACAACAATTGAGAGGTGTGCTGCAAACTGTGTTTCTTCTTGACTTCAATTTCTGGCTTAAGCATGGTTTTAGCATTGGATAACAGTGATATTCATGTATGAATTAATTTGATCAGGTGTTATCAGGTTCCAGAGGATAGGGTTGTATGAAAGTGGGAAGGTAAACTGGACAACAATGGTACACCTACAAACGGGGGTTTTGTCAATTTTCGGTCATGCAGGATTTTTTTTCTCTATTGTTTCAGTTTTCGATCATGAGAAAGTACAAAAGAAAATTGGGATCACGGCCTTATGCCAATTTCACCGAAGAGACAATGAGAAATGCTTTGGAGGATATCAAGAGTGGTAGGCTGTCAGTGACGAAAGCTTATTCTCGGTACAATATCGGTAAAAGTACTCTTCAGAAGTATTCTTCAAAAGAGAATTTCTAATTTATATTTTTAAAAATCCCGGCTACAATCTGGACGGGGTAACATTAGTACAGAGCGTGCTTTTAGGCACTAGAAACAGAATAGAGCTGTGTACCACAGTTACCCCGTTTGATGGGGTAAAAGTAGTACAACTTTGCCGGTTCACCGCGGCCTTATGGGTAATGATAGGGACCTGTAACTTAGAAAGCACTTCACACATGTTTTTAGTTTCACCTGTATGAGTTTCAATGGGGAATCTTCATTCCTTCAATCAAACACCTATAAAAAACCATGAAAAATGTACCATTGTAACCCCGTTCTACGGTACGCGTTTTTTGCCAATATCAGACTTTTGAATATAACTTTTACAAACTTCTTTGTAAAATTGTGAAAATTCGTTTACTTACGTTTCTGGGGTCGCTGACCTCGTATATGCAGTCAAAACAAGTCGACAGCAACAACTTTTGATAGCTTGGAATCTCAAAATCGTCAATCAAGTAAAAAAATGACAATTTCTCAAAATTTATTGTAAAATTATACAAAATTCGTATTTTTACGTATTTTTGTTAGAATTTTCATTAAATTCAACAACAAAAATAAGCAAATTCGAGTTCAGCGACTCAAAAAACATAAGAATACGAATTTTCATAATTTTACAATGAATTCTGAAAAATTGTAATTTTTTGACATGATTTTGAGATTCCAGACTGCCAAAAGTTGTTACTGTCGACTTGTTTTGACTGCATATTCGAGTTCAGCGACCCCAAAAACGAACGCATACGAAGTTTCACAATTTTACAAAGAGGTTTGTAAAAGTTATATTCAGAAGTCCGATATTGGCACACAAAAAAAGCGTATTTCAAAAACCAAAATCGAGCTACAGGCGTAGGTTTTTGTTATGCAAAAAATCTGAAAAAATTCAGTGGTAATTTTTTTGACATTTTAAACCAAATTTTGGGTGGAGGTAATAAAAATTCCACCTTTCTCAAAATAGCGCGCACCCTACTGTTCATATTGTTTATTCGATCCAGATTTTAGTCCTGTTATAACCTTGGAAGTTTCAAATTTACTTTCGTTGAAGGGGCTGAATTGGGCGGTGGAGAGGTGGTGTAATTCCCAGAAATCATTATACTTTTGTTTTTTACTCTTATTTTAATTCTCACCAAAATTATATACAATCAATTCATATAGGGACGTCCCTGTAATGCATACATTACTTACCAATATGTTTGGGTTCTGAAGTCACGCAATCAATCCTGGAATTACTTCCCACATAATATCAAGGGAGTTGAAACTTACCATATCCTCGTGGGAAAAAAATTCCCGATTTTCGTTCGCTCCACTGAATTTCTTGAAGTTTGACTGTACTTACTGAATTAGAGGACGAGTGTCCCTTCGCAGACCCTTAGTGCAGGGACAAAAGCGCTCCCAGCGGCCTTCCTAAAACGCATTCCCTACTGAGTAGCGGTTCGAAGTTAGTCGTGGTGTTGACGTAAGCAGGGCCGTTTGGGGGGGGGGGGGGGGGGGGGCCCTCCTCAATAAAAGGGAAAAAAAAAAAAAAAAAAAAAAAAAAAAATTATCGTCCTATGACACACCAAACTGAGTAGGTACCTACCTCCTTTTTCTTTGCCGCCTTCGGCGATTTTGAAGTCGGTAAAAAAAAGAGATTTTACCTACTTTCACATCGTCGAAAGTGAAATTGTATACTTTGTTCAGTTGCTCTTCTCAGAGGTGGGCAATTTTGAAGGACCACGTAAATTTGAACTTGCAACGTCTCAGCGATACACGATGGGAAGCGAAGCTGAAGGCTGTCCAGGTTCTACGATATAACATTGATGGAGTGCACAACAGCCTTGTGGAACTGTCCAATTTTATGACAAATTCTGATCCAGGCGTGTCCCATGAAGCTTCCACCTTAGCTTCTCAGATCAAGGAATTCCATTTCCTTGTTGCTCTTACCACGTGGCACAATATTCTATTCAAAATCAACCTAGCCAGTAAGGTAATGCAAAGCCCGAATTTGGATCTTCTGGAGGCAACCAGTCTGCTGAAGAAGTGCAAGGATTTTTTTTCAACTTTCCGCAGAAATGGGCTAACAGAATGTGAAATGGCAGCAAAGGAGCTAGCGGAGAAGCTCAAAACTGATGCTACCTTTGTCAATAAAAAGAGACTAACAAAAATTAAGAGGCAATTTTTTGGCTACGAGAGCTCAGAAAACATCGAGATGGAACCTAAAAAACTGTTTGAACTTGAGTTTTTCAATCCTCTGGTCGATCTCGTCAATACCGAGATTGAGTCGAGATTCGAGCAACTCGATAAGTTCAAGGATACATGGGGATTTTTGTTCGATCTTGAGAATATACCCGACCACCCTCTACTGCTGGAGAAATGTAAGAAATTAGAGGAGCGATTGACTCACAATAGCACTCAAGATATCGATGGAATGAATCTCTGCATGGAAATAGAAGCCCTTCATCGCTCCGTAAATTGGAAGGAGAAAAATCAAAAATCAACACCAAAAAATATGCTTAACTACATAATAGCACATAAAGTTGAGAACCTCTACCCAAATACTTGGGTAGCACTCCGAATTCTATTGTCCATTCCTGTGGCGAGTGGAGAGAGGTCGTTTTCCAAACTTAAACTAATCAAGACTGACCTGAGAAATTCAATGTCTCAGGACAGACTCTCTGCACACGCCACATTGTCCATTGAAAATGATGTAGCCCATCAGTTGGATTTTAATGACCTGATTCGAGATTTTGCTGAAGCGAAGGCAAGGAAGGCTTCTTTCAAATAGTTTTTATTGTTTTGCCTAGTCTACCTAGTCTTTCACAAAAGCCTCCGATTTATTTTTCAAATTCAAGTATTCAACACATAAAACGGAAGTTAGTGAAAAACGTTGTCTATTTCCACGAAAAATAAAGAGTTACAATGTTAAATCGATTTCGACGGTTAAGCCATCATCAGTAACAAACAATAACTGAAGACACATTAGAAAGGACACAGCTTATATAGAGACAGGTGAAGGGAGATTGAATCCCCATTGGTCGAGAGAAAGGAAAGGGGCAGGAGGTGCAACCAATCAAGTGCATACAAAGTGAAAGGGAGATTGAATCCCATTGGTCGAGAGAAAAGAAAGGGGCAGGAGGTACAACCAGTGAAAGGGGATTATAGCTAATCAGATGAAGTGAAAGGGGGGAAATAACTAAATAGGGTTTCAACAGTGTGAAGGGATAATTCCAAGGTTTACAGAAATGGACCTATCAGTGGTGAAATATATTGAGGTATATCCTCATTTAAACATTTACCAGACCTGTCACTTTTGATAATTTCGAATTTTTCAAGTACATTCAACATACCTCCCTTTGGGCAAAAATGAAGAAATTCTACAAACTGTCTGTCTGTCAAATTGTATGCACTTAACTGGTTGTACCTCCTGCCCCTTTCTTTTCTCTCGACCAATGGGATTCAATCTCCCTTTCACTTTGTATGCACTTGATTGGTTGCACCTCCTGCCCCTTTCCTTTCTCTCGACCAATGGGATTTAATCTCCCTTCACCTGTCTCTATATAAGCTGTGTCCTTTCTAATGTGTCTTCAGTTATTGTTTGTTACTGATGATGGCTTAACCGTCGAAATCGATTCAACATTGTAACTCTTTATTTTTCGTGGAAATAGACAACGTTTTTCACTAACTTCCGTTTTATAATGGGTTTCCACAACTTCGTCGCGAGTGATTTAGTTCGTATTCAACACATAAACATTCCATGTGGAAAATATGGAAATTTACTACATTTTACTCAATTATTCTTCATTGTTATGTTTTCTATTTTGTATTAAGGCACATACTTAAATAACTATAAAATATAATTTTACGTTTGTTGAGCTAGTTTTCTTGTGATTTTCTAACCATTTCCTACCTTACCTATCAATGAATTAGATTACGTAGGTGGAGGGGGGTACTCCTCCAGAGGGGGGCCCCCAAAGATTGCTCGCCCCCGGGCCCCAGAGGGGCTAAAAACGGCCCTGGACGTAAGTATGATGTAAGACATGATATGAAGGTCCCGGATTCGATTCCAGTGCGGTCTGAAACGCGTTTTTGCCTCGTAACCTCCGAAATATATTTTTAAACGTCATTCTGAGTCGTATGTCTAACTAATTTGTATTAGCATGAATATGCTTTAGCCGTGACCTAACTACCGAAAAATGTCCCACGAGAGTGCAACGAAAGTAGCGCCAATAATTGTGATGATTTCCGCTTACAACCGAGTCGTTGCTAGGGATATGATACTTCGTCGTTTTTCATCCCACAAAATTCGTTGACCATTCGTTCGAAAGCTCTCGATTTATCCAACCATACTATATTAACTACTGCGAAGTGCGTGGCCAACAAGCTGAGTTATGAGCATGGTTATATGAATAATTGTTTACACACAGGTGATCATTCTCAATTATTGATATTGTGAACATGATTGCAACCGCTTGTTAATTTCTGATGATTTCATTGAGCTGGTGTTTCGATTATGTGATTCATAGCAGGTGATCCGAATATTGCGAGAACGGTTAGATTTGTGAAGCGGTGGTTAAATTATTTTAATAGGTATTTTCTATACTTTACACTATAGGAAGCTGTAATTTCGTATGTAGCCTCTTTCTATAATAAAGTGAATGTTTACTCGCGAGTTTCTATTAGGAGATCATCATCTCACAAGAGCTCAATCGTCGTGATCATTTCTATAATAAAGTGAATGTTTACTCGCGAGTTTCTATTAGGAGATCATCATCTCACAAGAGCTCAATGGTCGTGATCATTTCTATAATAAAGTGAGAGCGAGGAGCTAAAACATTTTTTTGTTTTGAATGATAAACAGAGTTCAGAGGCCGATGGGGGGTCGGGTTCAGAGAATCGACGAGGAGTGAGTCTTGTACGGCTAAAGCATATTCATGTTTTTTAATTTTAGCCGTCAGGCTCAAAGGAACTGTGTTTTTTTTTTTTTTACCAACGGATTGACTGCTTGATGTTATGTATTTTGGTTTATAATTTTCAATAATAAGCCTATGTGATCGTATAGCAAAAAATTGTTATAACCCCCCCTCAAACTTTTGTTATTTTACGTTTCAAAGTGCGTAGAATACAAATTTGCATTGTCCGTCCGCTGTTCGGGCCATAAAAGGCGTTAGAATTGATTTAAAAAATCCGTTCTTTCGCACATAAGACTCCACTTGGGGTCTAGTTGGTCCTAACTTCTCGCCAGCTCGTTCGTTCCACACCCATGGGTGCTATGAGCCAAAAATAGGTGAAAAAGTGTATTTTTCGAGGCTTCGAGTGTTAGACTGACGTACGCGCGCACGCCTAGTGGAATGATGAAAACATTGATATGAGTGATATGATAGTGTAAGCGTAATAGGGTGGTGAACCTCCTGTTGTGAGGTAACGAGACCTAGGGAGTACCTCCATGGTGGCGCGGAAAACTTCCTACACTTGTATTGCTTTCGAATTTCATGTTCCTTCGAGGCATGAATACATGTTTTTTTCTTGGTCATATTTGTATTAATACCAATGCTTTGCCTACGCATATTTAATAACATATCCTCGACTTTTCGTACGTACTTAGATAATGATATTATTAAGGCAATAACTATTTGAATAGATTGGAGCTCAAATCGAGAAATATAAACATGCGTATATAATTATAGAAGTATAGGTTGTGGCAACTCGAAATAGGACACGCCGAGGAGTCTGGACGGGCCTTATGACGTACGCAAGCCAACTAAAACTACGATCATACTCAATTGAAAAAATAATAAACCTTTGTGAAATAATTTGCAGCGTTTTTGAGATGCGAGCATCCAGACCACCAAACTACACAAATCATCCTGATCTATTTGTCCAACATATCCATATTTTCGCAATATCAATGAATTACAAAATCAGACTCCTGTTTGTTACAATATTTCGCTCGATTTTTCCCTCCGTGAGAGCTTGATTCAACAAAACATGAAAAGACGTTGAATAAGTATATACCTACCTAGTTATTTACTTACTTACCAATCCAATTGGCGACCATTATTCTCCCAAAACAACCAACATTTTTTTTTTCATTAAAAAATGATACTGTCATATATAAAACCCATGGGTTCAATTCTGCTGTGCATAAAACTTTGAAAAGATTTTGAAGTCAGTAAGTACCTAAGGTATAAAAACCAAGATTGGAAACGAAGTATACACACAATTGACCATAATTTTATTTTGTTCAATTTTTATTCAATTTCATTTGTTTCATTTCATTGAAAAAGCGTTTTTTTTTTCAACTTTCTACTTAGCCAAAGTAAATAATTAATAAAGTGAAATTGACGACACCATTGTATAGGTTAGTTTTCGTTGCAGTTTTTAACGGTCTTGTAAGCCTTGAAAAAATATTGGTTCTTATAGTTCAATTCCCGATTGGTTTCCCAACTTAATTTGCCGGTACAGTATCGTACTACTGGATCTTCCAGCAGTGGAGACTTCAGAATCCGTTCGACAAGGTTATCAAGGTAGGAGTACAGGTATCGAATGAAGTAAAATAATTATAGACGAGAATTTTATTCAAAATAATAATCGTGATTCAATTACAAAAACCATGATTTCATTTCCAATGAGTTATCCTCAAAAACCATTTACACAGATAAATACTTTACCATATTGCATTTTAAGAATCGGTAGTTCCAACATAGATCCAGAGACACGAATTGTAAATAACAAACAAGAATATAACCGCCTATAATGCCTATTCTGTTCGCAAATCCCCTCAAGGGGCGTTATATATAACATAAATAATTTGTATTATAGGATTTATGTGTATAGTTTTCTGTTTCATCCACTTATTTTCATCACGGACATTGCAGTATGATCCACAATCATACATAAACGCAGTAACTCCGAGGCAATCGGAGTAGACTTTCAGTCCGCATCCAGCAGATCGGGTCGCCAATTTCTTCATAGTCATCTCCACGACTGCGGCAGCTGAAGTTGGAAAAATCACTCAGCAATCTGAAAACAGAATCAAGGCGATGAAGCATATAACGAAGATTCTCGTATAAAATGAGAAGAAATTCAGAGCCGTTCTGGGATTTTAAAACAAAGGAAAATAATCGCAAAATGTCATTCAAAAAAGTTTTAGTTGTGGAAAGTTTGGTTTCAGTTTGTTTGAAATTTCAACTCACTTTTGTGCACATTAGGAAACACGAAAGGACCTGTACGTCAACGCTTGGGAATGATCTGGTCATTAAATATCTCGAAATTAATTCAGTTTTGGAGATAAATTTCTCCTACCAAAATGCAGTAGGTACAAAATTCGTAGTCTGCCAAGTAGGGTGGGTAGTACAACTTCGCTTATTTCAACACACTTTTGTGCACAACATTGGGAAACACGAAAGGACCTGTACGTAAACGCTTGGGAATGATCTGGTCATTAAAGTATCTCGAAAATAATCCAGTTTTGGAGATGAATTTCTCCTACCAAACAGTAGGTACGAAATTCGTAGTCTGTCAAGTAGGGTGGGTAGTATAACCTCCCTAATTTCAACATACTTTTGTTGTGCACAACATTAGGAAACACGAAAGGCCCTGTACGTAACGTTTGGGAATGATCTGGTCATCAAAGTATCTCGAAATTAATCCAGTTCTGGAGATAATTTCTCCTACCAAAATGCAGTAGATACGAAATTCGTAGTCTGCCAAGTTGGGTGGGTAGTACAGCCTCCTCGAACTCACATATTGTAACACGGATTTACTTACTTATTTGTTCAGCCTTACTTGGTACTAAGTAATACCAGTTGGACGAGTGCTAGTGTTCTTAACCACCTCAAACTGTAATTATTTGGGGCGATGAATCCATATCTGAAATCGGGAAATCGGACGATCTTACTTTTTTGGGGCTCTAATCGTGTTTAAAAGTTATTAGTTATAAATCAACACTTTTTCCTCAAGTTTCTTTGGTGCTTCAAAAACGACTGCAAAATCCAGTTTCAAACTGAAAATTTTTCAACGTATTCCAACATTGAAAATTGCGAATTGAAGAAAGAGGGTGGAAATATGTGTAAGTAAGGATATATATATCACTGAAATTAGTATTATAGAATTCCAGAAAGCCACGGATACATGCCTTACTTGGTACTGAGTAATACCGATTGTATGAGTGCTGGTGTTCGACTAGCACTATCTTACCCGCCTCAGTTTGTAATTAATTATTTGGGGTGATGAATCCATATCTGAAATCGGACGATCTAACTTTTTTGGGACTCTAATCGCGTTTAAAAGTTATTATTTATAAATCAACAGTTTTTCTCAAGTTTCTTTGGTGCTTCAAAAACGACTGCAAAATCCAGTTTCAAAGAGAAACTTTTTCAACGTTTCAAAATTGAAAATTGCAAATTGAAGAAATAGCTAGGAAATCTTGAAATAGAAACCACGTGTTTTGGTGCACATTTTCACATATATCAATTTTCATTTTCAAATGTTTAATAGATAAATTTAAAAAAATGAGATAAACGTGATTTACGTATCAAGAAAAAATAGAGCATTTTAATTAAATCCGGTTTCAGAATTGGCATTCATTCCCACCCACCCCAGTACGCTAGTTGGGTGTAAAAGGGAGGAAATACGTGTAAATATGGAAATATATATTATAAGGTATGCAAAACGAGGGTCAACCAACTTTATTGATTAACCAACAAATTAAACTACAGGTAACATTTAGGTTCTCTGTTCATCATTAATTTTCAACTTCACACTTCAGGTGGATGGTTGCCTTATTTTCTTCAAAGCCAGAAGTTAATCTCAAATCTCATCCCCTCAAACCACCCTTATCATGAACTTCGCATTTGTTTAAAGCAACATAGCTTCTTTCATATAATACCAAGCTATGGTAAGCAATATAATTTTCTAAGTGAAAGATTGTTAAAAAGTAATATGCTGTAAAAAATGGGTCCAAAACCTTAGGGAGATTAAATCCCATTGGTCGAGGGAAAGGAAAGGTGGCTGAAGGTACAACCAATCACGTGCAAGCAAAGTGAAGGGCGATTATAGCTTACCAGATGAAGCGAAAGGAGAGGAAGAATTACTGGTTTCAACAGTTAGAAGGGATAATTGCAAGCTTTATAGAAATGGACTCATCAGAGGTGAAAGATATTGAGGGATATCCTCATTTAAATATTTACCAGATCTGTCACTTTTGATAACTAAGAATTTTTCAACATACCACCCTTTGGACAAAAATGAAGAAATTCTACTAACTGTTCATCTGTCAAATCAAAATTGTACGTATGATTGGATTCCTTTACAACCGTACCTCACCTGATATGAACTAGGTAATTCATTTTTCATTCAATTTCCTCACGTTTATAAAGTCTATCCCGGTATTTGCCACGAATGAAGATATTAGCAAGTATCATGTTTTACCAAACTGGGTTTTTTGTTTGAAATTGAGCGAAATTCAGCGCGAGCCGACATGCTTTCTATTGATTTTCACCTACAACCAATGCGTTGCTAGGGAAGTGTAACTCCCTCAGTTTTCATAGCAGGAGAATCGTTCGCCACTTTTTGGAATGCTCTCATTTTATCATAACACCGCATGATCCCTAAGCCGCTGTAGTGTGAAGGAAAGCTGATTTATTATTCTACGATATAAACTAATATTGCTAAATAAGCATGATGCGAAAAGAAGGCACTAGTACGTATGGTAGGTACTATTGAGTTGTAGGTACTTGTAAGCAGTAGGTACAAGACAATGCATGGCTATAAAGCTGATTTCTATGGTATTTAATCTCTGAAGCTGAAATTTGAAACAAGGCCTATGTATATAAGACAGGTAGAATATAATTTCGTGCGGAACCACCATAACCTACTGAAATTGAGCTCGTAAGCCCGTTACCTATACTAATACTTTACTGAAAAATTACGTTTGGAAATAGATATAACCCAAGACAATATTATTTGCACAAAAGCTAAGTGCTTTGCAGTTCCTAACTGGCTGTTCGATTTATTTTTTATTCGTAATAACGTGAAAGATGGCTTACTTTAGGGAGTTGTTTTGCTATTATAAATCATTGTATTCTTCATGTGGAGGAATTCATTTGTAAACTAGATGTAGGGGTTCAATATTTTAATTAGCTCGTCTTCGAATAATCTTCTGGTGGTTCTCGGCATTAAATTGAAAATAGGTAAACTTGGAGAACTGGCAAAATCGAGGTACTTTTTCTGATCAAAGAAAAAATTATGATTGAAGTACTTATGTGAAGTTTTGTATTTTTGTATTGAAGATTATCGATTCCTGTGGCTTGAAATGTGCTTGCTTTATTATTTTACTCCTTCATTAATTTATTTTTCGATAATTTTCACTATGGGTCACCAGTGACCCGACGCGAGTACTAACGTGAGATGTTTTCCAAATGTAGACTTACCCTTATTTTCCCTGAAATCCTCCTGATGCTCGTCTATTCTTTCCCTGAATTTCCTACCTGTTTGACTGCATTATTCGTAGCTGCAAGAACATTTTAGCTTATAAACCCCACCTTTATCCTGAACATTGATTTTGTCTTTAACGGAACCGAGTAATTGATTTTGTCTTTAACGGAACCTAGTAATACTCCAAGACTATTTCTAGTTTTAAAACCCACTTTGTAACCCCTCGATGATAGAATTTTGCCGATTGAATCAGAAATTTTCGCATAAGGTATACTTATCCATTGTTTTCTCCCAAAGTTACATCTTCCCTAACCAGATAGAAAACTTTATCTCTACTCTTTCCACTCATGCAGGGGATAGATGCCTAATTCAAACTTTCATGAAATTCAAGGGCTTGTCCATCACATTAACGCTTATTGATGTAACAGTTCACGCTACTGATTTGGGTCAATAACAACAGATGTACTGTCAAGAGACGTTGAACGTTTCATAGTTTTGTTTGAACAGGCTATCAAGAGACTACATGAGTAGTTTTTTACAGATTCAACTTACCATCCACAGTAAAGATCTCAGGAAGCGCCAGACCCAGCAGCTGGCGTCGATCGCAACTGACAAAACGCCATGAATGCGTTGTCCTCAACATTCCATTAAAACATCTCTTGCGAAGATGGTCAACCTACGCGTTAACAAGAAATAAATAGAATACACAGTATTAGACATCAACTGTAAACAGGCAGATAAGTAGACCAGTTTTTAACCCAAACCAAAACTAAAATTGACTCTACGCAACGTGAAAAATAAAAAGGCCAGCGTTGGGGGCAATGGGTTTTCATACAAATTGACGATGTAAGCAGTGAATATGAAGGGAATGCTCATCTCACCTCCTGGATTTTAAGCTGATCCAAAAAAGTCAGATGTTTGAATTTCTGCCTGAGTTTGTCAGGAATTATATATTTGTTATAAAATTCTATCAAGCGCTAGAAAAATGGTGTTATAGCAAGATGTAATAGTTCCGACGGGTGTTGAAAAATGGTGGATTTATCCTACTTAACAGTAGGATTAATGGCCAAAAAAATGCCAATCTGTAACAGGTCATTTTTCTGGTATGGGAACAAGAGCCAATCAGATGGTTATGGGTAGAATTAGCTGGCTGTGTGTGTGTTAATTAACCGCAGCTGTAACCTACCACCCACACCCTACTTTGCATTAGCCAATCAACAGTAGGATAAATAATGGCCAAAAAAGACAGGTGTGTGATATCTGACCAACCAGTAACAGGTCATTGGCATGGGAACAAGAGCCAGTCAGCTGGTTATGGGTAGTAAAATTAGTTGGCTGTGTGTGTTAATTAACCGCGGCTGTAACCTACCACCCACACACCCTACTTCGCATTAGCCAGTCAAATCGAAAAGGCAGGCAGGCACTAGTTGTTCTCTGCCTTGTGAGTTGAAAAAAAAAGAAAATGGATATGTAGAAATAATGGCCAAAAAAGACAGGTGTGTGATATCTGACCAACCTGTAAAGCCGGTTTCACATGGAGCGGTATGAGCGTAACAACCGGAAAGACGGAAGGCCGGAAAACCCGGTGGAGGGGGCGGCGGAATGCGGCAGGGTGTTCACATGAAGCGGCACCTCGCTAAACGGAATCATATCCTTCCTACTGAAACCCTCTCTGATCTGAAACCTCTATTTGCGGTTATCAACATTCCTGTCCAATGAGCTTACGGAACGCGGCAACGGTATATAATTTCTACCGCCGACCGCCCATTCCGGCAACATGGCAGCCACCATCCTCAACTGTTGTCCCAACAGCCAATCACATTGCGTTCCGTCTTTCCGTCTCCGGACATACTGCTCCATGTGAAATCGGCTTAACAGGTCATTTTTCTGGCATGGGAACAAGAGCCAATCAGCTGGTTATGGGTAGTAGAACTAGTTGGCTGTGTGTGTTAATTAACCGAGGCTGTAACCCACCACCCACACTACTTCGCATTAGACAATCAAATCGAAAAGGCAGGCGGCAGACACTAGTTTGTTCTCTGCCTTGTGAGTTTAAAAAAAGAAAATGGATATTTAGAAATAATGGCCAACAAAGACAGGTGTGCAATATCTGACCAACCTGTAACAGGTCATTTTTCTGGCATGGGAACAAGAGCCAATCAGCTGGTTATGGGTAGTAGAATTAGTTGGCTATGTGTGTTATTTAACCGCGGCTGTAACCTACCACCCACACCCTACTTCGCATTAGCCAGTAAAATCGAAAAGGCAGGCAGGCACTAGTTTGTTCTCTGCCTTGTGAGTTAAAAAAAAAGAAAATGGATATGTAGAAATAATGGCCAAAAAAGACAGGTGTGTGATATCTGACCAACCTGTAACAGGTCATCTTTCTGGCATGGGAACAAGTGCCTATTAAGTAGGTTATGGGTAGAATTAGTTGGCTGTGTGTAACCACGGCTGTAACCTACCACCCATTCTACTTCGCATTAGCCAATCAAATCGAAAAGGCAGGCACTAGCTTCTTCTTTGCCTTGTGGGTTTAAATAAAGAAAATGGATTTGCAGCCATCCAAAAATACTGCCACCATGATCTCATCCACAAACCTCAAGTTAGCCATGAGCAAGTTTGGATTCGTCAGGCGTTTCTGTGATATACATGTTCAAATGACGATGTCTTGTGGTTAGAAAGGCGTGTGCAAAAGGAGCTTCGAAATTTTTACTTGGGTTACACTATAATCGAAAAACTGATTTGTAAATTGGAAATATGAAGCTATCTAATTCAGCATTAATCGGACAGAATTCTAACCCTAACCAAGGGTTCCAGCGAATCAGATCACTCATGGAATCCAATTAGTCAATTCACATCAATTGATTACCAAAACCAACACTCTTTCTTAACTTCAATTTTTTCCCAAGTGTAGTAGATTTCAAATCCAGCAGTGCCCTTTGTTTTCAAAGAAACGTGCGGGTTAATGTTACTTGATGTGTTTTCATTAATTATCACTGATTCTACCACTTGAAAGATGATTGGTTTCAGACGAACACCATTCGAGAGAATTCACCTAACTACACAACAACAGGTGGAAGAGGAGGAAAAATACTGAATGCAGTTGAGTTCAAGCCTCTTGATAAAATAATATGATCTCGACTTGATAGTAATTGCTTCAATGAAGCATAATCCAATTAAATAACATTACATCAATTGACAATATAAATTGTACCAAATGGATGGGAAAAATCCATCAGGAAGTGAGATGACGGTATGGAGAACTTAGCATGTGACGTTGAAAATGGATAGCTAACAGAGCGCTTTCACGAGGAAATATAAACCAAATAACAACTTCAAGCAACCAAAGTCAAAGTTTACCTACGGATTCAAGTTTTTTTTAACTTAATTCGGGATATTAAGCCAATAAAAACGAATAGGGTGAGATTTATTAGTTGAGCTAATCAAACGAATTCATCAGTTGATATTAGGTAATGTATTATCTCAACAAATCAAGTAAGAACTGCCTCTTTATTACTCAATGAAAGCGCTCAAAATTACAGTAAAAGAAAACGAAAACGTCCCAGTCAGGAAGCATGGCCTCCAGAGCGAATTTTTTGTTTTGAAGATTATACAACTAAATTCCAAAGCTTTGGACGCCCTTTCCAAAAATGCCCAACTTTCGAACATAGTTAAACCAAACCAATTATATTATAAACTTTCAATCTAAAAAGTTCTACCTACAAAATTAATAATTATTTCTTACAAACATCGCTTTTTTTAATGGTAACTAAACAACTTCAACGTTGAAATTCAGGACATTCGAGTTCATTAAAAATTGATATTGTGCTTAAAAATTCAGTGACAATTTTTTTCCCCCCACTCTCTTGCAGGGTTTACAAAATTCGAGTAATTGAACGGAGAAAAAAATCAATTAGGTACTTTTTCCAAAATAACTCGATTTGTTGGGGGGAAACAATTTACCGTAATGTTTCCAAGGACGTTTTTGGACATACACGTTAACTACGTTATACTTAAGGGAGTGCTGAAGTGAGGGGAAGAGATTCAGTGCCCAAAACTTTCCAAAGAACTTTGGAGGGGAGTGTAAAAACTCCTAAATAATGATCGAGGTCCCATTGCGAAAGCTTTACTTCAAACAAAAATCGCTTTCAAACGAACCACCTTATACTCCAAACAAGTCAAAAATTATACTCCAAAAACACCAGTTGGTAAACGAGTTATAAAACAAATAATGGGGAGATTCGTTTTCACAAAAACTGTCCTAAATACGTAAGTTTTGGAGAACAAAATCTTGAAAATATTTGTGCCAACAGGTTTTGGTCGCGTTTGACAATAAAACATGCAGATTAGCAAAAAAGAAGTGTTAATTTCCGGTATCCCTTTCCAGTCAGTCTGTATGTTTGTTTCAAAATACAGCTAGCACATTCATTGATGTACCTAATCGTTCATTTCCCTACGTAAAGTGCTCAATTGTAAGAAAACAAATACGCCCATAACCAAAATCCACTAAAAGAAACAAAAAATAAAACAACCCAAGAGAAAAATTTACATGGAAAATACTTGAAACTAGTGTAAATACTAATGTATTATAATAGAGTAGTAAATAATTGTAAAAAGGAATTACCTATTTGTAGGAATAACTTTCCTAGCAACCAGAGAATGAAACTGCTAATTTCTCACGAATAATCCTATTATGATTGCTTAATATGAAGCAGTGAAGAATGTCTATCAAATCGTCCTAGGCAGAAAAATGGAACCTGAAAACAACAACTAGAGCGGAAGGGAAAAAAACATTTCCCTTCCGGTCGAAAATATATTAAACGGATTTTCACCGATAAAATTAATTGATCAAATAACTTCTGTAAGTGATAAAGAACAATAATAGAGGAAATAGTAAGTTGTTTAATACTTACAACTCTTTAATCTTTCACGGTACCTAAAGATTTAACCGGCAGAGAAGGTACCTAGCATTCGGTTCTAGTTTCCATGTTCGGGCAGGCTAGATTCCTAGAGTTCATGGTTTCCAAACAAAATGGTGCACTTTCATGAGACAAAAAACTGCATCGATGGATGACCCCACAAGGCCCAAATGTAGAATAGATTTCCATTGAATATAGAAAATATGGCTTAAACTAGTATAGTTGGATCAGAAAAGAAAGTGTGCTTATAGTAACACCTGAAATGTAAAATTTGTACCAACCTCTTCTTTACCAAGACGCAAGAGGTTCAAATTACTTATGGATTCAGTAAGAAATATCCAATTTAAGGATGATCTGATAAGAAGTACAAGTATGTTGACGATATTCTGTTATTACCAATTAACTCATTTTTCATTTCATTCGAATAGTTCAAGACCATTCTGAAAACCTCTGAAATCTGTTTTCATCAAGAATTCATAGACGAGACAGAAACCAAAATCTGTCGAAACCATGTTAATACATACTGACTCAGTAAGGTGAATGATAATAAGGTTGAGACCCATATGCATTGCCAAACAATACTTTCCGACGCAACGCACAACTTTCCTCAAATCTTTCTGGCTTATGGGAAAGTCAAAAGCACAACCATGCCCACTGAAAGATGGTCGGCCTGGGAAGAGCCCATAAGCCAGATGCAGCAAAAATAATGCAGCCAAACTGACAATTGCGCAGTAATACATTGAAGGTCCAACCATCATTCTGGAAAAATCAACCCTCCCCCTCCCACCATCTCTCTGTGACCATAGCATTTCAGATGTCGGGTAGAATCGGACAATTTAGGCACAGCTGTGGAGAAACCATAGGTTCCAGCAAAATGCGAAGTCAAACTGTAAAGAGAGGTTGAACGTCCAATCACCGTTCTAGAATCTTTGCTAGCTTGCAAGCTGACTTTGCAGAGCAGCTCAGATCAGGTGACGTGCAAATTAGTTTATGTAAGGCCCAGCTTGCAAAATTTCCGAAGTGCTCTCACACAAGAAGTTTCAACAGAAATTCAGTTTGAGATATTTCAAATTGACCTATACAGACACTATTCAATTCTTCGGCAACTTCAAAACCATGCGGTTTCGCATAAAAAGCAATGTTGAAGCTCTCACATATCGAGGGCTTGTGCTGGACCTGACCATCCCCAGTGGTAGGATTTCTCTATTCAACACTTATCAACTCAGTCAAATGACCGTGCAACTGTTGTGAAAGCAGAGGAAATTCATAATTTTGTAACCTAAAAGTCTTGAGACTGAACCACCTTTTATTAAATCACATTATTATTTGTTCATAATATATATATTTTTTTTTTTTTGCAAAAAAACTGAAGTAAAACCGATACAGTTATACATAGGATTTGTGATTTAAAAGGCTCAACTTTATAGCTATTTTTTCCTATGTTAATCATTAAACTCCCAATCAAAGTGCATTTTTTATTCATTAAAAATCAATGTGTCATCCAGTCTTTCTCATGTAGAACTGACAACATTTCAAGATTCAGTTTTCATCCAATATCACGAAAGTTCTCGTTTGATATTCAGGAAAGATTAATCACTCAAACTACACATATTTCCCAAAATCGTGTGATAGATTTATGCACCATTCCATCTTAATTTCAAACAATATCGTCTTCTTCGACTAAATTTCTCCCATATATCAACGACAAAATCCATATTTATACATAATTTTTTCCCTGCTCAAGAAGCATTATTTCGGAAGTGAATTTCCATCAATTGCAAATAACGGTTTATTTATATAAAACATTATTAATCATGTATTACCCATGAAATATTAAGGTAGAACCTTCAAAAATGATGTTAAGACAAAGCAATTGGTAGAAAACTACCTGAATCGTTCACGGAATCAGTATGATGAACTAACAATATTATATATCCAATTATATAAGATCGGCAAATGCAAAATTTCCCAAAACTTCAATTCAATTTAGCTCAAATACTTACGGAAATTTATTTACTAGCGTGTAAACCCAACTAATCCTAAGGAGCATGGGGAAAAACACGCCTAATGGTGATCTAAAAGACACACCCACCTTGGCAAACAAACAAAAAACACTAAACAAATCCAATTGTTGTAAAAAAACAAATTTATTTATACAAGATACAAATCTACACATCTATTGGTCAAAAAAATAAACCTAGTTTGCACACGTACAAAAGAATAAAATTTCAACATTGGGAGAAATTTGATTAAACGTGTAAACTGGAACAGAGCTTATGAAAAACGCCATCCCGGAGGTCATACGCTCAAAAAGTTCTTGAATCCATTAGACAACTAGCATAAAAAAAACTAATACTTCAGCTTGTAAGTGTTTTATAAATACAAAAATGTTCTTTATATCAGCGTTGGTATTCTCAGAGTAACGAACTAGCATGTTCATTTTAACAATCAAAGTAGCTGTGGTTCTGTTTGTGTTCAAGACGAGTTTTTCAAGCTCTGGTTTATAAAATTATGAACAGAGAATACAGATCTGAGTTTTTTCCAAAGACCATCGAAAATTTCGATAGAGGTTGCGAAATAGGACAGTGTTTCAGTAGTATTCACAGAGAAAACGATTAATATTCGGCCAAAATGTCTACATACAAACAAAAAATAAAAGAACACAATGAGAAATGGTAAGTTATTCCTCTGGTTTTTGAATAATCGTTTGAAATATAAATAAAATGAAAAACCGTCGAAAAAATTGGATGTCAGGTCATATAAAACGGAAGTGCCTTCCTATATGTTTGAATTAAAAATCCAAAATCTTCTCTTGCGATGGAATATTCCTAGTTTTGCCCCTTCAAAGACCTAAACGATCAATAAAAACAAGCTTTTTAGGAAAAAAAATTTAAATTCAAGGAAAAATATTAAAATTAGATAGACTGCTCGATGGTTTTTGCTTTCTACTTATTGAGTCAAAAGTATGTACAAAGGATTTTTTTAAAGGCGGATGAGGGTTTTTAAGGGAATGTTGAAGAATTAGAAAAACGTACGGAAGTACGAAAAATGAGGAAGGGGGTTTAAGGTTGGTGGAAGGTTATTGTGAATATCACTTCAAAATTTGATTCAAATAGGAATTCATTCAAGATAAGTAAAGGAAATTTACCTACTTTGGCGGCTTAGTATCGTGCGGAATTGCCACCCCATTGTCCACCGCTTCCATAACCACCACCTACAAATACCATTGAACGAATCAATAAGAGAAGACTAGGTCTAATAAAAGTTTAAGGGAAAGAGCTAGGAAAAATTTGTCAATTCCCTGATAAATTGTTGCCTATACGTTTAATACAAGGTTTTCTTAATTTTATTCTATTCCCCACAGAGCGCTCTTCTCTCACTCGAGGGAATGAAAAAAATTCCCACTGCCCCAATCGCAGTGGGTAATTCGGAACGTCGAAGTTCTGTTCAAGATCACAATTCTGTAAAGTATATGATCAGACCGAATGGAATCGAATCAAACGACTCGATAAATGGGGGGGAGTATAAATCAATAAATACGGTGAAGCGACCAATGAACAAATAAAATAAAAGCCCGCTCAAATCTCAGAGTGTTCAACTATCATGATATGGAGAAGAGACCATAAAAAAATATAGACGTAATAAAATGGGATAAAGGAAAAAAAATCGTTTTTAATTAAAGGCGATATTCGGTAGTTTTTGACAACATGTTGTTGGGAGAAAGTTTTGTTAAGAATACGGGATTGTATGAATGATTAGTGAATTCAAATACCGTAGGGGGCATTGCGCTGACCGGCGGAGTTGTAGTTAGACCGGACTGGGCCGCCGCCGTAGCCTCCCTGTTGTCCGTAACCACCACCAGCGTTGGCGCCGTTCCAGCCACCACCAGCTGAAAAAAGAAAAACCAAAATCAAATTTCCAAGAAAAATCTGAAACATCAAATCGATATCAGGAGATATCGATCGGGGATTGTGGAAGAATCAATGAATGTAAATTAGCATATTTAGGTTAATCAATCACATTTGGGTCATTTGAAAACCTCAGTGATGTGAAATATGAAAGTGCTCGAAAATGAGGTTAGATCGGCACTACTCATTGTACATTGCTGATTTGTGTTCCATAGATGAACAGTGAGTTTTTCATTGATGTATTTTATACATTTTTTTGTATTAAAAAACATGATATCCAACTCATGAGTGTTACCGGATTTCAAAAATTGCTGTAAAATGGATGACTTAGGCAAAATTGTTGTCGTTGCTCAAGTAAGTAAAAAAGAATCACGTTCAAACGTAACATTCAGATTTCACGGAATTCATGTTAAAGGCAGTGTAATTGAGCTTAAATCTCAGGAGTGTTACCCTATTATTGTACTGTAATATCAGGAGTGTTACCCATCCTTGGTCACACTTCTGAAAGGTTACACTCATGAGAATTTCCAGTAAAAATGGCGTCACACAGAATGATGAAGTGACAAAACTCGGGGATGGCAACTGTTTGATACCTGTCACCAAGCAGTATGGTTGTAGATATCGTATTATTTTGTTTAAGCACAAACAACACTCGTAATTAGTGTAACACTCATGATTGAAAATAAACAACATGTTTTTAGGCTTCTTTCGCTGTAAAAACTGCTGCAACTCCAAGCACTCCACTACAGTCTCACATCTTCAACTGGACAATATAACCTTCACATCTCACTGTTTCCCGCCATTTTCCATGGGTATTCTTGATCGCAAAAATGATAACACTCCTGAGGTCCCATTGAGAAGAGATATGGGGGACTGACTGAAAAACTAGTTTTTCACGGGTTGGGAAAAATCTTAAAAATGTAAATCCTTACTCTAAATAAAGAGGAACCAACTTACTGCAGCTAGTAACCCTGGCCAGTTCTAGATTGTCGATGTTCCATACTACCTACCTAACTTCTACTTAGGTGTTAGGTAGGAGGGGACAGTAACACTCATGAGGTTCCACGATTTCAGGTTTCATTCGTCATCACTGTGTATTGGTTAAAGGGGATTTTGGGTAGTCAAATTATTACTTCGTTGATCTCCCAACTTATACTACCCTTTTCCCCCCAAAATCGCTAGTTTTGGTCAAGAATTGTGAGAATTTGTCGTCGGGGACATGTAAGCGGCAAATGAAATGAGAATGACCCATTTATCCGATGGATAAGGGGGATTTATCTGAGGTATAGCATTATCCGCCAGATAACAATAGGGGGTGTTTATCCATCCCTAGTCAAACCCTATCAGGCGTTTTAATTTACCTGGTCCCTGAAAGGCTGGATAGCAATTATAACTGGAGGTTAATGATATATCTAGAGCTTTCTAACCTCAAACAAGTTAATTTATCAACAAAAATCTTATTTGAATCTCAAGTTTGATTGTCTTTATTTTTGTAACTTCCAATGGATACATTTGGGGATCTGTCTTCAAATAGCAGAAACGACAAAGATTCTATTGTAGCATAATTCGTTGAATGGAATGTAAGACCGTTTATACCTAGTAAGACCCTGTGTAGATCACCTATTAATATGGGACGAGAGCGTATTTTTATTGACGTTTCGGTTGGGCAAAGATACCGTTCTTTACATTCTAACACAGATCGAAGATGAAATGTGTCCAGAACTTACTGATCACAATAATTCATTCATAATAATTCAGGTTGGAATTCGTATATGAATTTCTCTCTCTGTAGAAATGAAGCAACCTTCAGTTCCTACCCGTAGTGTATATCTTGAATGTTACTTGCAGTTAGGTACTAAACATTGAAATAAAAAACTGTGATTTTATAATCTATTTTTCGATAAGTAGTCGTTTCTATTCACACGTCATTATTCAACCAATTAAATTGAAAATGTCAAATTGTCGCTACAGATTTGACAAATTAGAGAGTTCCTAGTAGATCCGTAAGACACAATACGTCTTGCGGTATCGACAACCCGGCGCCGTAACTCTGACGCAATGAGTTACGGTGACGCATCCTTCGGTACGGATACGTTAATGGATCGCAATCCGGCAAAAAACGTAATCGCCTAAAATAACCTCCTTCCATGAACTCAAATAACCTCCTAGGGATAATTTCCTCCTTCCATGGATTTAGCGTTACAACTAGATCCGTTAAGGACTTGATGTGACTTTAAGGTGCGGTAATAGAGAGTTCCTAGAGATCCGTCGTTCTCAATACGGTGTGTCGTAACGAGAAACTTTACCGCACCTTAAAGTCACAATAAGTCCTTAACGGATCTAGTTGTAACGCTAAATCCATGGAAGGAGGTTATTTTAAACGATTATATCTGTACGGAAGGATGCATCAACGTAACTCATTGTCTCAGAGTTACGATGCCAGATTGTCAATACCGCACGTATTGTGTTCTACGGATCTACTAGGAACTCTCTATTGTGAAAAATAGGGTTATCGAACAACAGAAATTCAACTTACCGCCATACTGATCCCAGCCGCCGCCCCAACCGTTGCCTTGGCTACCGTCCCAAGGCCCAGCGCCGCCAGAGGAGTAGCCATTGGAGCCTCCCCAGCCGCCCCCTGCTCCGCCAGCTCCCCACCCACCACCGCCACCAGCTGCGGCTCTTCCGCCACCGCGGCCGCCGCCTCTGCCTCCGCGACCGCCACCAGGAGCGCCACCTCCGGGACCGTCCTTGACGACGGCTTTCTTCACGGTTACGCTCTTTCCAGCAACCTGGTGATCTTTAACCACTGCAACAACAAAACCATGGAAGACATCATTTTCAAACTACATAAATATAATATTTATAACAATTACTGGAAAAAAGGTCCAGTAATACATGATCATACGAGCGAATTTTTATGTGTACATATGCTAAATTAGCTTCGTTCCATCAACGCTTTGAGAGCAAGTTGCCGTGGAGTTAGCTCCAAGTTCGCCCATTTTCGTTGTTGTTGGAACACTTCGGAGCTCACCCGAGAGTTCAAAACGTGTTAACGGTAGTTGAAGATTGACGTAACGCAGATGTGATAACAAACGTGAGAGAGATGTGATAAACTCGGTAGAGAAGGTGAAAACAGTTTAGAGAAGGTTATGCGGATTGTAGTTTACCCAAGGGTAGCAGGTTATTTCAAAATACGCATGCGTAGGGCTCAGAGCTCTCGTGAGACCTCGTCAAAAGTGTGGGGCTGCTTGGGGGGCCTCCCAGATCTGTAGGAACACTGAGCTCTGAACCCCATAACCTAGTTGGAACGAAAGAACTTTGTCTAAATAATATTATCGAGTACACGATTAAAAAACCTATTATAAGATAATCAACAATTTTGTTTGAAGGATGAACAATCAAAGCTTGGAAGCGCAATAGGGTCTAATTGCCAAAACTAGAAAACTCGCGTTTTTGCATAATACAGGACTATATCGTGGGCCAAGGTCTACGATATGAAGCAGCTACAAGTGCCATCGGAACCGTTGTATATAGTTCCTACAGCTAATTGCCCCGTGGCACATACCACCCTTTTGATGTAACACGTGTAAGACGTACATAGTTTCTGCTTTCCAAGTCTGACTACTGCAGTGCAAACAACATTACACTACAAACTTGGTCCAAGTACTCATCTAATTATAGGTTATCAGAGAAAAAATTGTTTCTTCAATTCTGTCATGTTCCTTCAATACTATTCACGTCCAAACATTTGAATTGACCGGCTGAAAAAGAGACGGCAGAAGGCACTTGAGACACTTTTGCTTTTTTGCACACGCTTCAATTTTTTAGAAAAATTCAAGTACTCTTCCAGCACAGTTCTGAGCGTTAAAATCCAGGAATCGGTTCATAATGCCTCAAAACGGAATTCCATGAAGAAAATTTCCATTCTAATATTATGAAGCCATTGCTCACTTTTCCAAGGATTCCAAGAGGAAGGCCACGAACTCCGGCTACATTTATTGAAACATTTGGATTTAGTTTCGAACCAGAGACCATCATCTTAGTAGGCAGGAATACTAGCCACTAAGCCCCGGAGAATCCTATAATTAGGATTAATTGGAAGCGCCCCCCCCCCCCCCCCTGAAATAAATCCTAGCTTCCACCATCAGAAAACACGTTGTTAGAGAGTTCATAAAGCGACAGGGAGATAGAGATTAATGATGGGATATCGATATCAGATATTACCAAAATATCGATATTGGGCTGTCGATACTCGATATCGATACCATCAAAGCCGATATTATCGATATCCTTCAATCGATATCGGTAGCCATACATAACCTGCTGCCATAACCTACACCCTACCAGATCTACACAGCCCAAGTTGTTTTAGCGAATTTTCTTAGAAAATAAAGCTATTGCAATGGCTCCAAAAATTTTAAAATCTGATTTCATCGAAATCTGTTTTGAGACATTCTGAAATGATTCCTGGATTTTAACGCTTTTGTATATATATATATATATATGTCATTCCAGACGATCACTCTCGATAGAATTGAGATAAAAACTTCGTTCTTTCGCCAAAAAATCAAGCCTTTTAAAAGAAAGGAAGAGTTCGTTGGACAACACTTTTTGAGCACATTAAATTGGTCAAATTTCAAAAAATGTACTTAAAAAATCAATAAAAAAGGCAAAAAACCGCTAAAAAAGGCAAAAAACCGCTAAAAATTAACAAATTTCTATTTTTTAGCAGAATGCTACTCGAAAAAATTCATGATTCATGAAAGTTATACTCATTTTAAAATTTCATTCGTTAATAAATTTTTAAAATCTGCCATTGCAGAACCTTTTGTGAATAAGAAAAGAACTAGGAAAGTTAGAAATGCTGGAAACTGAACACACGGGATAGGCGGGAAAATCCCCAAGGTGGTTCAGCAATACCTGAAGATAAGTAGCGTCACTTCAAGAGAAAACACTAATTCGACCCTCTTGATTTCATCAGGTTACCATCCGCTGTGGCTCGCCCCAGTTGATAAAATCCCTAAGCACCTTATTCCAATCGACTTACCGTTTAGGAACTCTCTAATAGTATATAAATAGTTAAGTCACCTGAAATGCTTGGTGGTTAACACTTACACAGAGCTTTATCCACGGGATCGTAGTCATTGTATTCGATGAAAGCGTATCCTTTTCTCTTGTTGGTGGTCTTGTCCATGACGACATTGACGCCGACGATGGTTCCAAACTGGGAGAAGTACTCCCGCAGTTCGTCGTCCGTCTGTTCTTTCAATCCACCGACGAACATCTTCTTTACGTTCACATTGTTGGCGGCACCTGAGGCCTGGAATCAACAATACGGAGTCATTGAACTTAGCCGCCTTTAGGATCAAGCTTAAATAATATTTTATCAGGAGTTATTGAAGGCAGAACATTTTCCAAGGAATCATAGACCCACTTACATTGGTGGGTACAATGGACATGTCCCAGGTAGGGATTTTACAATTAGGAAGCTCTGATGTAGCTCTACATTATTCATGTAAACATCCAACCAGGGGCCTATTTCATAAAGCAACAAGTGACAAGTTACAAGCCGATTTTATGTACAAGTTGTAAAAAATGAGCGTGCAAAGTTTCATAAAGGTACAAGTGTAGACTTGTAATGCATTGTGAAAATTGACAAGTGTACCGGCGAATTTGGACAAGTTACAAACAAGTGTTTCTCCATCATTTTGAACAAGTCACAGTTTTACAGTTGTAAAATATGGCTGACTTTTAACCCACGCCCGTTGACAATTTTTCGGTGTTTAATATGTGGGAATCATCTTCTGCTCAAGAATACAGACAAGAAAGAAGCATTCAGCGTAGAAGACGCCAATGATTTTTTCGGTCATGAATAAACGCTTATTTCGTGGGTATTTTTGAGATTAACGAGATTTAGCATGTCTTCCGAAACTCTTGAAAGATTCAAACGGTGCGTGACCCTACCCTGTGCAATTTTTCCTGTTCGGGTATTGAGGATCTCCCCGTCATTAAAGAACAAAGTGAATTGTGGAGATAATCCTAAAGTTACAGATGACACTCCTAACCCAGCAGCATTAAGACTTGATGAACTGATTACCTCATCATTTCCACTGAATGAAGGAGAAAAATCCGATAATGCCAGCCATCAGTATAAGTTACAAATACACACTATCTCCACTTTTAATTTGTTAATCATTTGTCTGTCTTCCAATCATTACACCTTGTCATGTACGATAAACATCCTATCGAGTACTTAACACTGATTTTTGTTTATTATTTCCAATAATAAGCCTATGTGATCTTGTAGCAAAAAATTTTTATAACCCCTTCTCAAACTTTGTCACTTTACGTTTCAAGGTACGTAGAATCCAAATTTGAAATGTCCAGCCGCCGTTCGGGCAATAAAAGGCCTAAGAATTGACTTAAAAAACCCGTTCTTTCGCACATAGACTCCATTTGGGGTCTAGTTGGTCCTAACGTTTAACCATCCCGATCGCTTTACTCGCATAGATGCTATGGGCCAAAAACGAGCAAAAAAGTGTCTTTTTCGACGCGCGCACGCCTGGCACGCTTGGCAGGGGGTCACGGTGGGTGGAGAGGGGGGGGTGAGCGCGGGGGTGGAGTGAGAGGAGGCGCCGGCGCCGCGGCTTGTGGTGGGTACGGCGCCGGCGTTCGTTCGAGGCATGAATATGTTTTTTTTCCAGGTCATATTTGTGTGTTAATACCAAAGCTTTTCCTACGCATATTTAATAACATATCCTCTCGACTTTTCGTACGTACTTAGATAATGATATTATTAAGGCAATAGCTATTTGAATAGATAGGAGCTCAAATTGAGAAATATAAACATGCGTATGTAATTATAGAAGTATAGGTTGTGGCAACTTGAAGTAGGACACGCCGACGAGTCTGGACGGGCCTTATGACGTACGCTAGCCAACTAAAACTACGATCATACTCAATTGAAAAAATAATAAACCTTTGTGAAATAATTTGCAGCGTTTTATATTACGATTCCCTTGCAAAACTTCAATTTCGGCATCCCACTTGACGTTGTTCATTTCGTTTGTCCCCACACGCCATTTTTCTTTTCTGCTGCACTTGAAAACTTAGCTTCTACAAGTGTAACTTTTCTAAACTTTTACTCTTTGTTTTGGTGAAACACTTGTTCTAGTTTACCATGCATTTCAAGTACCTGTACTTGTTAACTTGTTTTATGAAATAGGCCCCTGATTGTCAACGCTAGATTTAGTACTAGATAAAAGTAGTACTTAATTAGTACTAGATAAAAGACAGGTCAATAGGGTGCCAAGTAGTAGACAACAAAAGAAAATTGGTGAAAAAATGATGGGAAATTCTGATTGGTATGCAAATGTGGATGGTCATGCGAAATCCGTAGGCTCTTCATGAAGACTACAAAATCGAGCCTCCCTTATAGAGCCCGGGAAACCATAGCTAGTGATTTGGAGAAGTTATATTGAGGCATGCTATATTAAACCAAGAATCTATTATAGTTCCCTATACCAATCAATTGCAGTGTGAGAGACACTGTAGTGGAATTTATAATGAAATTGAAAAGATAAGGAACATTTTGGAAACAGAATACTAACAGGATTTTAAATTACTATTATATTTTCCATGTAGTGTATCCTTATTGTACACTGGACCAATTAGCCCGTAAATGAATAAATATTATAAGAAATAAATTAACAACCAAGTATTCGCGACATTGCAGTTTTCATTAGATTTTCAAAAGAACCGATGAGTTTTTATAGTAAAATAAGTAAGGAAATAAGTAGGTACGGAAGAGTGAAGGAGAGAAAGAGACTACAAACTGCCATGAGTACATGCTTAAATGCTTATATTATATTATTTTTTATTCATATAAGTTTAAGACGCATCTCGAAGTAGTAGGTACATGCTTATAAAGAGCAATATAATAATAATGAGTTTCCAGTAGAAGAATTATTAATAATGCTATATACTCGAAGCACAAGATCGCATAGAAGAGAGATGCCCATGTGTTGAGAGTCAAATTATTGTATTTTACGGGAATGAGATTGGTGTCGGAATTCCCAGGAAAGAATAATTCATAACTATTGTAATCACATCTTTCATTTCTATTGACAAATCAACACTATCTGAGCAAAGGAAAATATACGTACTTATCGATTAACGGGAGACCAGTCACCAAAATATAGATAAGTTGGACAAATAGAATACATTTGTGTATAGTTAGGTGGTCAGGATGCTAGCATCTCAAAAATAAAACATATCCTAAATCAATCCTTTTGGTAAAACATGAATGGGTGGTTTCCAGTTAAGCGATAAGTACCGAAAAATAACATAAGAGACACAGGAATACATCACCCGTGTTCCAAGTATTCTGGTATCTCTTAACCAACTTAGAGTCTATAAAAGGAAGGCGACTTCCTCTTCATGCTTCCACCAAGCGATATTCCCAATACCTCAACCATTATTAAGACATTCAATTCGTGAAACGGCATGCACAATTGGAAAGACAGGACAAACTTACAACAGGGACGGTTTGATGTGGTTGTAATTTTGCAAAGTTCAATATATACAATGAGAATAGAGTGAATTGGAAGGATATTTCATGATCAATGAAATTGATTATAGGAACATTTAAAGTGAAGCTAAGCGGGAGGGAGGAGCAGTAAGATATCATCAAAATTTGATCTAAAATTGGATGTGGAATGAAGTTAGGTAATTCATTTGGTTGGTGATGAAAAATCAGTTACAAGAGGGGCATTACTTTAGATTAGTCTACCTTTCAACACCACATAGACCTTAAACGGACAGCTGTGTTCATTGTAGATTTAGAAATCATCTACAGTTGCAGTGACGAATAAAGATTCATCTATAGAAGTTATTGGCAGAGGAAGGGATTGAGGAAAAGAAAACAAATATATGGAAGAAGGTGTCCAGGAATGGAACGACCAAAGCTACCTCTGGTCAAATAACTATCGAATCTCCGATTCACCCATAGCTACTTGAGGAACAATACTAACGTATATTCACCAGTCGCAAGTCCTAAAGGCAGCTCATCACTCTTCTTCTCTTCTGAAATCTTTCAGTCGCCTTCCCGTGGACCTTAATTTTACGAAAAATGAACTAAAGGCTACGCACACTTACGTCACGAGGAACGGCCCTCTTGGAATCGACTTCCCTCCCGTCGATTTTATGTGGTCGGTTTTTCATGGCCTCATCGACCATACTGGACACGGCGTATGTGACGAACCCAAATCCTCTCGACCTGAATTAACAAAAAAACATTTACACATTTCAATCACAACTAAATAACCATGAGCACTTGAGCAGGGCTTACCATGTAAGGAATCATGTACTCATGTACCTACCCGAGAAAAAGGTAAGTACGTGAACGTGGAAAAACTGCATTAAGGATAGCCGTTGTTCTGAACCATGTCAAACAGCAGTGTTGAGGCTCCCATCCACAGTCAAACAATTTGTGCAAATTCGGTGTTAGTGCAAAGAATTTGATCGTCGGTGGGACTGTTCGATGGTTGTGCAAACTGTTTGAATAAAATCGGACCGGACCGAAATCTTTTGCGCAAACGACCCTTGTTAGACTACCTGTGGAGCTTAATTTCAAAAGGGGTCATATCCACTTCCGAAAAAAATTTCAGGAAGTGAAAAAACACGCCCAAGGAGTTATTGATTGGAATTTAAATTTAGTTTTCAATCTAGTGTAGCTTAGTGAGGCACTAGAAATTATATCCCAAAACATGAGCAGCCAATCTCGAAAACCAAAGGAGTTACAGCTAATTATCATTAGGATATGACCCCTTTTGATTGAAATTTCGGATATGTTCAATTTTGATAAAAACACATCCAGTTCTCAATAAAAAACCACAAAAATCAAGTGCAGGTAATTCATATTTTTTTAGGTATGCAAAAAACACACATGAACTATGGTTCCAAATTATATAATGTAGGTAATAATAAGGTAAGGTATTATCAACAAATTTTCAGTTTGGAACAAACAAAAAAGCAAACATAGAAAAAAATCTCAAAAAATCTGTCAACATTTCAAACAATTCCAACAATACCCTCCATTTTTGGCAACACCAACGACACATTAGCAACGCAAAAACGACGATAAGCCTAAAAATCTCAAGAGACACGAACTAAAAACAGAAAGAAGCACCAGGGAAATCAGCGAAACAGGAGTGAAACATGTTATCACAGCACGTCTTATATCAATATCATTGAATTTTGGGAAGTATAGGAGCACAGTTGATAACAGGGGTGCCGAAGAGTATTGCTCCTGCACTCCGTTGGTTATTCTTACCAAACCCTTCAAAAATCTCATCATCAAACAGCACAGGCATTTTAAAAGGTATGTTCCTAACTAGAGTTGGAAAAAAATCTGGTAGATGGCATTTAGGATATGTTCCTTTTTGAAAAACATCAACGAGCAACAACTCGAAGGAAGATGAGGATACATTCCCTTTTGATCCAAACATCAAACTTTGGCCCTCAAATACACAAGTATATGTTCCTTTTCGACGCTAACTGCTCATACAAATCGATTTTGGTTATCCTACAGATTGAAAATCCGTTTTTTACAGATTTTTTTTCAAACTGTTTGAATAAAATCGTGGACCGAAATTTTTGCGCAAACGACCCATGTTAGACTACCTGTTTGACCATGGAACTTCGGATCAGTCTACACCTTTTCCCCTTCGTGAACAGACGCCTTACTTGAGCTGAGATGGCAGTTTGAAATTTCAGCACTTGATAGGAGCCCTCGCTTACAAGGTATCTCATAGTTGCCAATAATCTAGCTACCTCTAATATCTCAGAGATGGGAAATTTAACGCTCTTTCCAACGATAATCTATTTTTAAGATTACATTTCAAGTAAGGGGAGATTGGCCATTTTAGCGATGTAAGGTCGAAAAAATCTTAAAAATTAAATTACTCAAAAACCAAGCGTTTGGAAAAAAATTGCAAGGAGAAACTATGTTGGAAATTAAGGAGGTCAACAATCTCAAGTGTGAACACCCTGTATATTGCCTAAATTGAAGGAATATATTTTTAATAATTCATTCTTGTTGTATAACTGATGACAAACAGTAAAGTCACGCAATATCAGTGCTTGGAACCCCTGGGACAGCTTTCTTAGTTGTCCCTGGTTACACTGCGAAGAAAATCATCAATCAATCAGGTTACACTGCGAAGAAAATCATCAATCAATCAGGTCCTGTCAAAGAACCTAGAAAATTCAGCCCTTGGGGTTCAACGAAATACAAGAATCCCACTTGGACCTTTCCGAATACGTGCCCCTCTTTAACTTTAGCCTCGATTACACAGGGCGAGTGAGATAGTTGATAGTCAATGACACAAAAAACCTTCCACTCGCTTACTCCCTACCTCAGAACCCCGGTTGTTATCAGTTCCGTGCTTTTGCTTGTTACTTTTTACAGCTTGTTTTTACTGTTAACTTTTTACAACTTGATGCTTTTTACATATTTTACATTAGATATTTGAGTGGATTAGTGGATAATTTTTAGATTTTTGCGTGAATTTCTTTGGTTTTGGAAATGAAGTGGTCAATAAACAATATTTTGGACTTTCTCCAACTCTACAGACAATACCATTCGCTTTGGAATATAAGACAAGAACTATTGCAATACTAAATTAAAAGAAGAAGTTTTTCAACGTTTTATGTGCGAGTTAAAAAAAAAAAAAAAAACAGTTGATGGGAGGAATGGATGAAAAACAATTAAAAGGTAACGAACTAATTCGTCCGACATTTCGTAAAATGAAGAGAATACAAACTCGTTAAAAAAAGTGCCTCACAACACTCAATTCCCGGGTCGCAAGCAATACTAATACTGGCCGATTTTTTCCCCGACTCGCCGCTAGTTAGGCCTTGACACACGGTTAGTTTACTAGCAAACCAGCTCACTACTAGCCAGCGAGCAGCGAGTAAAGTAGCCGGTTCGTCAACTTTTCTCGCCGCTTGACCGCTGGTGAACAGATGACACAGGACGAGTTTACCGGCGGCTAGTGAACTCGCTGGCAGCTTGTAAACTCGCCCTGTGTCATCGAGGCTTCAGTGACCTTTTCTGGAGCCATCGTAAGATTCTAAACTAGGCTACAACAGGGAGTTTGATGAATTGAAATTCGAGAGTATTTCGTCTCACTCATTCGTCTTTTAGTTCCATTGGAAGTGAAAGGATTACGATGTGAGAGTATGAATTTTCAAAATAGATACATTATATTCTATAATTTGGTACATGATGAAAATTCTACTCACTTTTGGGTCTGGGGGTGTTTCATGACGACGACATCGACGATCTCGCCCCACTGTTCATAGAAACTCTTAAGGCTCTGGTCGGTGGTCCTGTAGTCCAGACCCCCGATGAACAGCTTCCTGAACTGCTCACCTTCCGGGTTGTTGTCTTGGGAGTCATAAGAATACTGTGGACAAACAATTCTACTGTAGTAACACCAGAAAATACTAAGGTAGGAAAAAGAACAGAGGGAGTGAGGAGGAGTGTTACGTAACTTCCTTCGATAAATGAATTATCCAACGAATTTAAATTGGTCAAGAACTAACTAGCTTCAATGCCATACTAAGAATAGATCCCGTATCTTACCAAACCCTACTTTTGGAAAAATGCGTCTCTTGGTTTTCAGTAGAAATTTCCTAATATTACCTCTAATTTACGTTGTCTCGAGCTCCAAAAAACACTCATTTCAAAGGAAATTTCTCGCTGAATCGCGTGGTGTGGCGGGAAAAACATTATTTTGGTCAGGAAATAGCAAAACAAGGTGTAGAACATATTATGTACTAGGTGATTTCCTCGTATCTGGTGCACAAATGAGTTTTCGTTTCGCAATAAGACTGATACGATTTTTCTCATACACACTTAGTATTGCTTTACGTGGCAAAAAAAGAAAAAAAAAAATTATTTTCTTGTATATGCAGGAGATACCTACTAGGAGAAATAATCGTGGTTGCCAATCTACAGAAACCGTATCTGATCCGACAAAAGAAAATACATGCGTATGATCAAAATACTGGGAAGAAAAATCGTATCTGCCACTGATTCCGAAATCGTATCAGACGCCAAGAGTCCTAAAATACTAAGAAATAAATTCTTATCTGGACTTTCAAGAGTGTCATAAATAAATGGCCAATTACGGAATTTTCATTAGTGAATCGAGCCAAGACGTAGTTGATGCGATAATTGTAAGCCGTTTTAGAGGCATTTCCCGTAGAGATCCGACTTCAAAACTAGCAAAATCGAAAGAAACCACCCCCAAAAACGGGAGGGCACCATTAAACTCAATATGGCCAAAAATGCAGATACGGGAGCTATTCTTAGTACGGCAGAATAGGTAGCTTTACTTTTTGATAAGTACAATGGATAGGAATAAAAATTATTAAAAGTGCTTTGCCCTAATTATAATGGAGACTTTTGCCTTATAAACAAAAATTTAGGAATATTTGTGAGGCAGCAAAGCCTTTGAATTTATCAAGAATCCTTTTTTTACCATTCTAGGGCATGTTTAACAGAACTGGATAACCTCAAACTCGGAAGAGACTCCCGAGTTACAGCAAATTTGTCGTTCGACAAAATGCGACGATAGATTATTTCTCGATACTACCGAATTTTGCAGGGGGGCTACGTGACACCCAGATTCGTGTGAGTTTACGTGACTCTGTGGCATTACCTCGTTTCCTATTGGTTGAGAAAGAAAGCGATGGCGAAGTATCGACGGGCGTACGTAAATACTGTTAATTGCCTGAATGTTATACCTAACCTTCCCACATAGATCGTTCTGTATTTAAATGAGATATATTTAAATTAAGTAAGAACCGATAATTCTTATTTTTCACACTACAATAATCAATTCTTGATGATGAAAAGGATGCTTATGATTTCGAAGATCTGGAATTATCGTTGTCGCTTCACGATCAGTCAAAAATCGTTGATACTACAACTGTTAAGACTGAAAATGAATTAGGAATAACCACCGTCGGGTTTGTAAAACGTGCAATCTCAAATTATTTTTGTGAGAGCTAATTCCATTCTGAAAATGTGGAGACTAATATACAACACCATCGATAGATATTTTCAAGAATTTGCAAAGTTTCGGCAATATCATACTTAGGAACAGACACAAAATATCCCAAAATTAACCCCTTTAAAGGACGGGAAGCAGCGTGGAGGAGGCTTTTGGTAAGCAGGTGAATAGAGTAACCTTCGCCCAAGGAGATAGTTCTCTCCTTTGATGGGGTTTCGAGAAACATTTCGGTTTAACTTTACAACTAATGAGGAATAATATGATAGGAATTTTGAGGGTCATTAAATCAGAAACCAACAGTTACGACAAGTGACTACAGAAGCCCAGGTAATGCGAAGTACGGCTTACGGTACGGACTTTCATCTGAGATAAAATATAGGTAGTGCGGTACCTTAGTATGGCTGTTCGACAACATAATATATATAGGTTTACTTAGGTTACAGGTTTATATCAAGGTTTACTGCCCTTGTAGTACAACTAATACATCCTTATAGGTTTACTGCACTTGTAGTTCAACTAATGGATCCTTCCCCCACCTCCTCTCACCTAATAATATGAGGGGTTCATATTAAAAGGTTCACCAGTATCCTGGTTTCAACAAAAAGAAAACGACGCTTGGCGGCAAAACCGTTGGGCCGCGACGGAAACGCCGGCAAGCTCCGTTGGAAAACGGGGTGAACCGGTCGAGATGGACAAAAGAGAGCAAGACCAACGTCAGGTCCTTCCTGAAAACGTATTCCGACCTCGAGTACCAACGTTGAAGTGGTCGACGAGGGGATTCCGCATGTTTTTGAGTCTGGTAGTATAAATTGTAATGGAGGGAGGGGACGCGAGAGGAGACATCACGCCACGTTCCCGGGATGGGTTCACCGCACCCAACTACAACCAACGGCGAAATACAAAACAAATTCTTTTCATTTCCACACCTCTGTAAACTCAGGGGAAATACGGACTACGAGAAATGAGGCATCAACAACATGTGTAGATATTGCATCATCACTGAAATCCTAAATAAAAGAAACGTCTATGAGTAGAAAGCATAATAGACCAGCGTAGACATCGTAGTAATCAATACCACGACATTTTATAATATCGTATTATATACTATATTATAATACCCGGGGTTTTCGAATTCCTGAAGCACACCAACAAGTTAGGGAATGGAGGACAAACTATAAAAAGTCATGCAGCATGATCGTACGAGCGTATTTACCAAAATAATCGTATTAAATTGAGGAGCTGACATGGAAAAGCAGTTAAGTCCAAAAATCGAAAAAACATTTTTTTTCCGTCTAAGTGCAAGTAAACAGTCACGCCAACGGCCTTAGGTGTCCTCCCATCCTGGATAGATCGTACCCTGAATAAATGTGTGACCTTTGCATGGAGAAGAGATTATGTCCAAAAAAATCTGATGAGTTCAGAGGGAGCTCCTATGAAATTTGATTTTTGGACTTAACTGCTTTTCCATGTCAGCTCCTCAATTGTTTTGAGAATTGAGCTGTTCGAGTGCTAAGAAATTGTTGACAATCAATTTTATGGCAAAACACTTATTCTAAATAATAATCTGCAATATAAAATTTTTTTTTTGCAATTTTTTAATCGATTTTTAAAGCAATATCAATCAAATTCAAGTTCATTTTTCTGCTTAATTATGTACATAAATATGTTTGAATGTCCTATTTTATAGTTAATAAACTTTACTTTAACAATCTGCTACAGATATAAATGTAAAAATTTGTAGCCAGTTTTAGTGATTTTTCAGCAATTTTTTGTTTTTGAAATTTGACCAATTTAATGAGCTTAATAAGAGTTAGCCAATGAACTCACCCGTTCATTTGAAAAGCTTCAGTTTATGGTTAGAGATCGGTATTTTTATCTCAATCCTAAGGAGTTATCGTCAGGAATGACACACACACCACACAAATGAAATAGCGTTACAATCAAGAATATAGGTCAGAGTGTAATAATTTGGTTGTCTGGAAGCTCGCATCTCAAACATACATAACATCAAATAGTCAATCCTTTAATAAAGTGAGTTTATCAGCCCGGTTTAGCCAAGTTGTTTAGCAGGGGACATTACAATCAAGGAATGGAACAAGCACAATGGATGGATATCTGGAACAATGTTTACCTAAAGTAAATTAATGACCGTCTTGTTTCAATCCTTATCAAATACTTTTAAAGAACGATGCCATAACACAACTGAATGAAGCTACTAGGAAAAACACGTAGGTTCACAACATCATTATTTCCATAGAGGGCAGAAATCAAGGTAAAATGTAGATAGATAGTAAAACGATCTTGAAATCCAATTCACAAATCAAAAGCTAGTGTAGAGTACTGTACTGGGTAACTTTAAATGAACAAAACTACCATCAACCTTTCCTAGGCTCCTAGGCATCTTCACTGTTGTTGAATATCAAATCCAATTCATTTTGCAATTTATTATTATTTATAATGAATACTCTCACTCTTTCAACTCCAAACCTTGAGGAGGTAGTGAGAAATTTCTGTCACTATCACTTATAAATCACTGTAATTATTTATAAGATATTATAGTTAATAAATTTGAATAATAAGCCTTTGTAATCGACGAAAAAAACCTATTTTGAGTAAGATGGGGAAATGGCATCCTCCAACGTTTTGGGAGGATTGGGCTGCCTACTGAAAATATTATTGACCTAGAATGTTGTTGGGGTCCAATGGAACTAATTGTATAAAGTTTGGACAGTTGTTCAAACAATCGGCGCTTGTTTAGTTCCCCATTGCGTTCTGTGTGTATTTCTTGTAATTTTGACTCCGACTGTTTTCCAAGGTAAAAGACTTTTTTTCGACTTTTTCACGTAGTTTTTCGATTTCAAGTGATAGACAAATGTTTCATCTCTCAATTTATTTCTTGTTTTAAAGGATCGGTTTAGAAATAAGATCACAGTGTGTGTTTTGCTGAAGCGAAAACAACAGAGGTAATGCCATCTATATCTGTGGGGAAATGGCACCCACTTTTGGTTCGGATGGCATTACCCCAATATAATTCACGCCGCCTATTTTCGAGAATAAATTTGTTCAATGCTGACATCAGTGTCAAGGTTTTTAAAAGGGAAACGTAATTAAACTTTTCAGATGCCAAGAAATAGAAATCGCACATCAAAGTGGGCTCTGTAACGAGTTGGGAAAGGGGGAAAAACGTGACGACAGTATACGCGATGAGTGCATCAGGCTCATCCATCAGTGTTCATTTTTCCTAGGAAAAGGACGACACCTCACCTCTCAAAAAACGATCCTCCAGGATCAATCGTACCAGTGCTCTAAAAATGGGTGGATCACTGAAGAGCTCTTTTTGAAATATCTAGATCATTTCGTAACACATTGAAGAGCAAGTAATGAAACGCCAGTCCTACTCATCCTGAACAAAACCATGTTAGCCACACATCGATGGCAGCCTATGACAAATGTCGAGATCTTGGGATTAACATGTCACTTCCCCTCACACATCTCTCAAAACACAGCCCCTTGATGTCTCATTTTTTGGACACTTGAAGCAGGCATTTGGTGATCGGTTCATGAAGAGACATGGCTTCAAGAAGATAACTCCATATAATTTAGCCGGACTATTCAATTCCGCCTACACAAAAGTAGACACTGTGGGGAATGCAGTTTCTGGTTTCCATAGTACAGGAATATACCCAGTTAACGCAAACATCTTTACAGAAGATGACTACATTATTGCTGATTTGCTCACTTAAAGCCGAGAACCAGTCCTTGTTAACATGGACTCACCCTCGTCTTCTCTTCCTTCCACATCTCATTCTTCAACCGACACAAGCCCAATACAATGTCTGATGCCTCTTCCTGTAGCGAAAAGTCCAACAACTGAAGGACACCGAGCAAAACAGCATTCTGAAATTTTGACAGCTACTCCCACAAAAGAAAGGCTTGTGGAAAAAGTAACAAATAAAATGCAGAAACAACCCAAACCAAGAACTGACAGGAAGTGTAAGATTGATTTTGTTTCCACTGATCCTAGAGAAGGCACTTCGGGTGGAAAACGGAGCAAGATCATTAAAACAAATGTCTCCGCGGTCAATGTCGTCCGGAAAAAGAAAACAAAGACTTGGGATGATTCTGATGATAGTGAGACGGGCTACGGCTTGAATTTGAGTGATCTTTGCGATGATGATGAACTAGACGATGTTCTAGGATTAGAGGACGGGGATATTCGATTCTGTTTCATTTGCAGAGAAGATGACACATCAGATGGACAAATGTGGAAGTGCAATGGATGTCGCCGATTCGCTCACCATTTGTGCTCCGAAGGGAAACCATCAGATGAACTTTGCGAGCTGTGCAGAAAAATAACTGAGAGAAAAATAATGTTTACTTTTGTTAATTTCAAATGACACATTTCGTGCAATAAATAGTTGCGATTTTACATTGTTTTTTATTTTTATTATTATTATTATTATTTATTTATTTTTTTTTTTTTTGAAAATGGCAATTTCCAGTTTAAATATTTCAGAAAGGGATAACCCCCATTGCCGGGATGGCATTACCCCAATAATGGGGTAATCCCATCCAATGCACCTTTTTCAATCAACATAAAATAGTACTCCATACCTTCATCATACTATAAAAACGAGTTTGGGTTATGAAAATTAATTAAATTTGTATAAAATTTAATCAATTATTTAATGTAATAAAATTTAATCGCTGCCGACATCTCTACGATTAATTCTACGCCAATGGGTATGCGGACCCCCCCCCCCACAGTATATAATTCCAAAACTCGAATCAAAAACCGTCGGACCTCCGCCGTTTGGAGCTTTTCACCGAAACTACTTTTCTTCGGACCAAAAAAGTTTGGATTAAAATACAAATTACCCCCCCACCAAATATTACAACGAGTTTGTTTTTCGATTTCAATTGTCAAGATTCTATTTCTAAGAATTGAATGGCACCGACCAGATTACCTACTTGTCATTATTCGTCCAATCTCCCCAACGGCTAGAAACAGAAGCGCGTCCCAGAAAGGGGGAGCAGCGTGTGGCTGTGAATTCAACAGTACTTACATCGCAGGTCTTATTTGAATAATTATGAGATTATTTTCAAAACCTCAAATATCACCCCTAATTTATGCTAGTGATAGATACCCAAAGATTCAAAGACATCCGATAGGTAAGAATTCACTACGTGACTGAGGCAAATCTTACTATTTACAGCCCAGTTACGGAGAAAAGCGGCGGACAGGTTATTTCTCAAATAGAAACTACACAACTCCATACCAATCCAACAACTCTTGGACGATTACAGTTACAGATAAGGAAAATACCTACATAATAAACCTAAAACTGTAGCAAAGTTGTCTATAGATACGGTGACCATACGTCCCGATTTTAAAGCCTGTGTCCCGGGGTCCCGAATTGGGAAAGAAATGTCCCGATTTTCTAGCAGGCACTAGACTGTGTTAAAGCATTACTAATTGTCCAAATGAACAGTTCTTTGTCGTGTGTTGAAATGTACGACAAAATAAGAAAAGACGACTCCTTGCTGAGAGCACTTTCCTCAACGCAGAAGTACGACTGGAGTAAAAAGAGTACCCCTGGCCCTAGTGAAAAAATATAACAAGAACAATGATGTAAACAGACTGCTCTGTTAACTTTCATTTTTTGGAAAATTAATGTTTGTTTATTTGACTATAAAAACTTACCTGTTGTTCGTGAAAAAGGTACATATTCTTTCTGTGTATGTAATAAACTTCTTGAAATTATTTTTTCATGTAATTCTTAGTGCCACATTCTTTAATGAATATTACATATTTTTAGTTTGATACGAAGCTCTTAATAAACCAATGTTTGAATGGATGAAATAGGCTTAAAAACAAACTTTTAAAGGGTAAAAAATTCAAACTTACGGGGGTGGACCCCCGGACCCTCCTCCCCATGGAGGGTATTCTATACCCCTCAGGCCCCTTGATAGTTCAATCCGTCCCGATTTTGCTTAAGATAAACATGGTCACCGTATCTATAGATGACGTGTTCTTAGTGCACAGAAATCAACCCGAACAGACCATTTTATGGCTTATTTATGGCCAATATATTCAACAGGAACGTTAATAGGCTCGATTACATCAATCTGCGCCTTCCAGGCAGCGATGTTCAAGGTGGCACAAGTAGCCACCGCGCAGCCGGGTTGCTATTCAGAGGGGATATCGAATCAATAAAACAAGATCCGAGGTGGGAAACGGCTGCCACGCATGTAGGTACATAATAGGACGCAATGCGCACTCCCACAAGACACAAGTTGATTAAGCGAAGACAAAACATTATAAAAGACAGAAAGCGATTAGAAATGAACGATTATTAGGAAAAGATGGATACGTAAGCTGTAGTATCTTGAGAACTGGTTAGAGGGAAAAGGGGTTCCAATAAGCGGCAGAACAGGGCCGGCCATATTAGTCATGCGTCGTTGAACTCATTTACGAGGTCACAATAGAAACAGAAATTGTGAAGATCATGAACGTAACAAATAAGCTTCCAATACTCAACTACCAATAATGGAATACAAGAATGTGAGAATCATGTATTAAGTAATAAAAAACATCCAAGAGATAATCATAACTGATCGAAAAAGACAACGTGCCGCGGAAATGGCATCAAGCTGCGGCAGGCGCCGAACCGGAGTATCGTCAAGCACAATAAATCATAAAATTGGGCTTAAAACTACAGCTTTCTTTGGTATTTAAAGTTAAAATGAGATTAAATTAGATGAAATAAATAATAAAGTGCTTGAGAGAAAGTGAAATAGCTAAAAATCCGCAAATAAGACGAACGACGCGGTGAACGCAGCGCTTTGTTAGCTCCGCCACATGCCTCCACATCAAAATACAGTTTTGCGGCGAATTCAACAAAACTTCAATGAAATTTACGTTACCGAAGATGTAAAAGTACATACCTGAGCTGGTCTGCCCATCTCGGTGTGGTTTCTGTTCAATAAATTCTAAGCCAAACTTGAAATGATGGACAGTAGGAACTTGAGACGCTACCAGGAACCGGAATGGCGGACGAGAGAAAGACCGAAATCGAGCGATGAGTTGGCCAGAAAGTGCGGTGAGGGAAATTATCCCCCCTCCATTGTGAAATTGACCAATCAAAAGCCAGCATTGCCGTTCCGCCTCCTGATTGGCTGACACTCCCCGCCATAACTACGCGGGAAATTTAAAATCTAATCTATATTTATCATGTTTAACTCGATATTCTCAAATATTTCTGAAATCGTTTACACTTGTAGTCATAATTAAGATACATTAACTTTTTAGAACTAAACCTTATCTTTCTAATTGTCAATAATTACGAATTTATTGATCAACCCGAATGAGATCTGCAGTTTATCAAAACATTCCTAAATGATCATCAACCAAAATGGCCCACTCTTGTAAATGGGAGTTCTTTGAATTTACACTCAACATTAATTATTCGATAAAGGTCAGCGATTGAGTGAATATTGTATGTATGGGCAGGGTATAGTTTATTTTGGTTGGAAATTTCGATAAATCAATGAGGTGGTTTGAATATTCCCGCAATTTTTACCCCACTTTAGTACATCCTTGATTTGCAGGAGCCAATCAAATTGGATCTAAACACTTTAGTTGCCCCCTCCAAAACTCGGTTTTCGGGATCATCAGTGGTGCCAGTATTGAAAAAATCAGTGTTGCCAGTATTGCATAAGTGTTGCCAGTATTGACAAGAGCCTCAACAATGTTGGAGGCAGAAGCGTTGCTATAAACCAATTAAAAAACTGGCTGACTACCGTCATTCCTAAAAAGAAAAACACCTGCACTACTTCATTTAACTATGCAGCCATAAGGTGAAAACCACATCAATCGAAAAAAAAAAAAAACCTTATGGTTACTCCTGGATGCGGTAAGTCTTCATCATGGATTACTTTCAACTCCCGACATGGATACTGACAAAGATGCATGGAGGGGTGATAACACGATAATATTTTGATAACAACCAAGTCGTGTCAATGATGAGTGAGAAATGTCATGTTTATTCGTTAATTTCCCTACATATCATCATAATGATATATTCCTGAATTTCTAGCACATTTCATAGTAAATTGTTAAAATTATGAATGTTTAGAATGTACTCGTATTGTTTGATTTCTTGTTGTGGTGAACAGTGAATTTCCAAGTGAGTAAGGAGTGTACCTACTTCTAAAGCGCCTACCTACCAACATGATCAGCAGATGTTTTGATCTTATTCAGACCCGAGTGTTATTTATGTAACGTAGGTACTTATTTCAGTCTGTTCCAGTATGACGCTAACCAAAGCCCAATCCGAGGCAATCCTCAAAACTGTTCAAAAACGTATAAACGAATTTTTGGGCTCAGATGTAGATAATCTATCTAATATATCCAAACTTCACGAAGAATGGGATAATAAGAGGAAGGAAATCGAGCAGTCGGTGAGCTTAAATACTTGACAGTTATTAAATAGATTTAGGTTTATATCTGTTAAATACGATGATTGACTCCATCAGGAAACTTAACCATGACCTCTCTAGCGTCTCCACCTGGGCCAGGAACAATGGAATTCTGATTAACCCTTCTAAATCTCAGGTGATCGTGGTTTTTAGTCAGGACATTCCCACTGATCCCCTGCCTCCTGTTCTGATCGATGGGATTGTGGTTCCCTTTTCCCAGCATGTCAGGAACCTCGGTCTTATCTTGGACAAGACACTATCCTGGGACTCCCACATAACTAGGGTATGTCAAAGGGTCTATGGATCTCTCCACTCCCTGCGACGCCTTTCAAAATTCACCCCACAGTACCTCAAGCGCCGATTGGTGACAGCTTTGGTTCTCCCCCATCTGTTTTATTGCTGTTCCATTTTTTCTTACTCTTTATCTGCCTCTCTAAATAAAAAACTCCAAGTAGCCTACAATGCCTGCCTACGTTATGTTTTTAATGTTAAGGTACGACATTCCGTTTCTGGGCTACAGATACTTTGCTTACCCTTGAGTAAATATTTTATTTTTCGCCACCTGAAAACGCTATATTTAATCTTGAGCGGTTCTTTGCCTGACTACTTGGACAACCTGACCACGAGAGCTGCCTCTTCGAGGTCAAATATCCTGATGATCTCCCGCCATTTCAGTCGAACCATGGCCAGGTCCTTTGTGGTGGCTGGGGCTAGGGTTTGGAACGCCCTCCCATTGTCTGTTCGTGCGTCCCCTTCCATTGGTCGGTTTTTAAGCTATCTTAAGCAGCATCTGAATACCGACAATTGAACAACCTAATATTATGTGCACCCCCCCCCCCTCCCCCCTTTTTTTCTTCCCCTTACGATGGATGCTTAATTTTCTTCCTCTCAAATTCCTCTCCTTTTTTTTCTCTCAATTAAGTAACCATAATTTTTGTTTCTTTTTTTTTCCCCTCCAACTTTTTCTTGTCACTATTCGTTAGCCATAATTATTCTACGTTTTGCCGTCTTATACAGTTTATTGTAGCTTCACCATACGTGGTTCATGTGACCCGCTATGGACAATATTTACATGTCTTTGGGTTAATAATTGTTTTATTATTATTATTATTATTATATTATAGATCTAAATTAATCAAACAGCAGGACTCTCCTCTAGTTTTATGATTTTTTTTCCCAAAGGCACTGCATATTGGCATACCTAGAATAAATTAATAAATATTTTGTTGAAAAAAAATAAGAATATGTATATATACATTATTAAACAAAGAAGCTGAAAGGTAGGTACCATACCTTTCATAGGCCATACTTGTCATATCATACATAGGCACTGTATATATTAATTGTAAAATGTCACGGGGTGTAGACGGCTGAAAACTCTCATGACGATTACTTAATTAACAAAATTTTAGAAAAAATCACAAACAAGATCAAAATGTTGGTGAATTCTAAATTTTTAAATTTATATTTTTTAGAGGAATGAATTGAATTTAGTAATGAGTTTTCCCCTTTTAACATGAATGTTATGAAATTCTGAGTAAGTTGACTCCATGTTAGCTGTAACTTTTAGAATATTAATTAAGAGCAGGTGAAGGGAGAGACATAAACGACCGAAATAATGGCTTCAAACGAACTGAACTATATTTAGGCTTGATAACATGATCAAGCTGATGAGTGGCGCTCCTGTCGCCCAAACTAAACCCATGAACCGCCAACTTTCAATACCCCCACTCTATTTCGAGTCCAAACAAAGAATTAATCAATTATTTAAAAAAAGAACATAAGACAAGAAATAGCACGAACATTACAAAATTCATATATAAAGTACCTACAAGATTGTTAAATCATCAGCAACAAAAAAAAGAAAAATCATAAAATATTCAACTGAAATAATATCATAACTCATGGAATTCAAATATGATTGTCATATAAATATTGAAGCTTCAAATAAACACATAAAATTAAACAAACTATTCCACGAAAAAGTCACATCAAAGATAATTTTTGTCTAAATTTAACAAATTTTTAGGAACATAGGGGTTTTGTAAATATGTCTGACATGTTTTCATCTGATGGCACATAGCCAGTTGCAATTATATCTTTTGACATAATATCACGAATAAAATGTACCTAACTTGATATCAATGTGCTTCGCATGTCTAGGGTTTTCATAGTTATTTATCATTGCTAGATTACTTGGATTGTCTGTATATAACTTGGCACAAGAGGGTTTTTCATTGAAATTTTTAGCTACATTTTTCAAATGCACAAGTTCAGAAGCACAGGTAGCGCATGGTACTCACTTTCTGCGGTAGACAAAGAAACAGTGTAGGCTGCTTCTTTGAAGACCAACTACCAACATATCAAATTTCCACCATAGAATATTGCATGTCCGCTCACGCTCTTTCGGTCCAGCTTGTCAGATCCCCAATCAGTATCTGCATAAGCCGTCAAAGCGATGTCACCAACATTCCTCTTGAAAGTAAGCCATAGTTCCTGTGTTCCCTTTGTATGACGCACAACGCGCTTTGCAGAGTTCCATGCTGCCTTTGTGGGATGCCCAAGAAAGTCCAAGGTAGGCTGTACTAAAGGCGATGTTTGGTTGCGATATTAACGCAAGGTAGAGATTCCCAATATGGACATCTGTGGCAGGTTCAGAGGGTTCTACATCACATCCCACCTCTACGGGAGTAACAGCTGTTTTGCAATCACTCATATGGAATCGGTCAATCATTTTTTCAATCAGTGACTGCTGGCCAATTTTAATGAAATCTTTGTCCCTTTTGAGGCAGTACCCAAAAAACGACCCACAACCTTGGTATTAAAATCTTGCTTGAGGCTCCTAATAAGGTTATTGACATGCTTTTCATCACCAGCCAGTATGTCATCAACCCACAGAATCAGCCATACATTTTTATTATAGTATAGACAGGTGTCATTCATTGAGCGAATCAGCTCATTGATCAATGCAAATTCATTAAATTTTTCATTCCATACCCCTGGAGCTTTCTTTAACCCATACAAGGCCTTATTAAGTTTCAATACCTTATTTTTAAATTTTGGTACGCCTTTGGGTACTTTGATGTAAACATCAGTCTTCAATGTCCCGTTCAAAAACGCACTCGGCACATCCAAGGTTCTTATATCCATGCCATTCTTTAAGGCATGACATAAAAACATTCGTATCGTACGTATAACTAACCCCAAGAACCGCCAATTTTCAATAGTAACCAACGTCAAAGATTTTAAGGTATCATCGCGATTTGAAGGGACTAGTAATAAAGAAAGGTGAGAAGCCATTTGGGTATGGAAGATGGAGCTGCCCTTCCCCAACTTGAGGAATGATTGTTTTGGTTTAGGAGAGTTTCTAACCACAGTTTGACAGCCTGAACGTACGTACGTACGTCAGTACGTACAATTTTGGAGTCCAAGTGGGAACGAACTCCTAACCACAAGAAAAGATATATCATTGCACAATAAAAAAAGGGACTAGTAACTCTTTAGTGCTCACCTACCAAGAAAGTGGGACTTTATATCAAACAGTAGAAGGGCGGCCCCCAACTGGAAAAGTCAGGGAAAACCTGGAAAAGTCAGGGAATTCTTTGCTTCGGGAAATGTCAAGGAATTTAGCAAAAACCACCAAATGTCAGGGAATTTTTGACATTTTATGACTTTGCTATGGCACATAAACTAAAAAAACGTCACAGAAAATTGCTCACGAAAATATTTTGATGATGATTTCCACTTACAACCGAGTCGTTGCTAGGGAAATGGTACTTCGTCGTTTTTCATCCCACAAAATTCGTTAACCATTCGTTCGAAAGCTCTCGATTTATCCAACCATGTTATGTTAACTACTGCGAAGTGCGTGGCCAACAAGCTGAGTTATGAGCAAGGTTATTTGAATAATTGTGTACACTCAGGTCATCATTCTCAATAATTGATATTGTGAACATGATTGCCACCGCTTGTTAATTTCTGATGATTTCATTGAGCTGGTGTTTCGATGATTTGATTCATAGCAGGTGATCCGAATATTGCGAGAACGGTTTGATTTGAGAAGCAGTGGTTAAATAATTTTAATAGGTAATTACTATGCTTTACACTCTAGGAAGCTGTAATTTCGTATGTAGCCTCTTTAGGACATTTACTTGACGATGCCCAGGGTCCGGATCAGATGAGTGGCTCTTAGAGCTTGCATACGAGTCTGCAACACATACTTGTCTTCAACTAAAGACACAAAATGTCCCAATGTGTTGCAGACTCGTATGCAAGCGTTTCGTTCTGATGATTTCTCTTTCTCGTATATGCAGGATACTTTCATAATAGCCCAATGGTTTAAATGAAAACTTGGTGTTCTAATTTAAAGCGTTTTTAGGTATATTATAACTCCTAAACAATCAAACTTCAATAGCGTACTTTATTTTATTATTTTATAGGTACATATTATTTCATAGGTGAGTTATACGAATGACAAAAATAATTATCAAGAGTTGTGGTTATTAAACTGTTCATAAGTAACAACGCTACACGCACATAAAAAGTGAATGGATATGCCATTGGCTTCCCTGCTAACTAAATCACCTAGAGTAAACCATTTGTGAGAAAAATCAACTTAATATGAACAAATAATTCAACCCTGATTGTCAACAACGAATTTTGTTTGACGAAAATATAATATTTTGATTTCCAATATGGTTCAGATTGGTTCAGTTTCTTGACCGCTAGGTGATATTAAGCTCAGTTTTAGGATCTTGGGAGTCGTTCAGGATAATAAAACTCAGGTCTTCAAATCCAACTTTTCGATGTATTTATACATCATCATCAGGGCTTGGAGAATTTGGGCAGGTTTCCACAAAGTCACTTCGTCGTTTATCACACATGTAGTACCTATGTACATTCATGTCATACATTGACTAGTGAAACACGCGACAAATTAAAAATTGGTTGAAAACCCCTACTTACTAAAAAGTTTTAAGAAGTAGGGTTTTTTTTACTAAAGTACTTTTAAAAAAGTAGGGTTTTTCAACCAATTTCCAATTTGTCACGTGTTTTACTAGTCAATGTATGTGCATGACATGAATGTACATAAAACATGTGTTATACACTACGAAATGACTTTGTAGAAACCTGCCTAAACTCTCCAAGCCCTGATGATGATGTATAAATACATCGAAATGTCGGCTTTGAAGACCTGAGTTTTATTATCCTGACCGACTGTCAAGTTCCTAAAACTGTGCTATTTTGATTTCCATTATATCTATTCACTTGAATTGGGATTGTATAGTTTTTTAAATATATTTACAAGAAAGACTGGAATGGGTTGGACTGATAATGAGATGAATGGGGCAGAACTGGTGTTTTTACAGAGGAAAAAGTTAGCGGTGCCCCTCAGTTTTTTAAAACTTAAATAAATAATACAGTGTAGTGTGCTATGCTGGACAATCAACAGCATAGACCAAACATAAGAGTTGGGAACAGGGTACACAAGACACCAACTACAAGTTTCACTGTTGAAAATATCGATCTCTATTCAACCAGAATCAGAATGCCCCACGTCACGCTACAATTGTCCTACTGACTGCGCCAATATGTAGTGTGCTATGCTGGACAATCAACAGCATAGACCAAACATAAGAGTTGGGAACAGGGTACACAAGACACCAACTACAAGTTTCACTGTTGAAAATATCGATCTCTATTCAACCAGAATCAGAATGCCCCACGTCGCGCTACAATTTTCCCGGCATCAGGCATTCCCCTCCTCCTTCCATATTTTACTGACCCACTTAAATTAGCCGAAATCATCATCATCGGAAAGGGAGTCCGTCAAGTGTCAGTGAACCACTATCAGTGACGTCACCCACCAAGGAGTGATACCTTATCTTGTCTTTGGCTTCTTCCAACTCCTTCCCTTCCTCCATGATTAGTGGCCGGCATGGAGGTGGCTGCATGGAGGTAACAACAGCTTAACCTTATTTGCAACACATTAATAAATGTCGTTTAGCTTATCAAAATCATTCGTTAAATGTTCTAAAGCAGGGCTCTCCAACCTACGGCCCGCGGGCCACATCCAGCCCGCGAGCAGATTTTGACCGGCCCTCGGAAAAATTACCTACGAAAAAAGATTTTTTTACTTGAAAATATATTTTCCTTAAAACACTTTTACCCGTAACTACGAGTACAGTAATCGTCTCTATTTTCATCATTAAAACTTAAGAATCATATAAATTTGTAGTACATTACAATGATTTGGTATTTTATTATTCTCTGTCTTCATAAGGCTTACTTGAAAACGTTTTTTAGAGAACAAATGTAATTTTATGACAAGCAGTAATAATAATTCAGTTTTCTTAGCTATTCTAATTTTTAGAAGTTTACCTAATGTTATATTAAAAATGCATGGGTATTTTAAATAATCTTTGAAATTTTTAGTGAAAGTAGGCCTAAGTAAAAATCATTAATAATTGTCTTACTTAGGTCTGGTATATTTTGTTCACAACATTATTTTTAACTATCTTAAAAGAACATGATTTGAGTTATCCAACAACAAAGATATATAAGGGAATATAGCTACTTAGAAAACTAAGCCCAGAATATCTCAATAACCACCACTGAGCACTCTTAATTAAATTTGAACTTTGAATGTATGGGGAGGGGGGGGGGGGAATCGGGGAATATTAGTAAATTGTTGGCCCGCCTTGTCTCAAATATTCTATAATGTGGCCCTTCAGTAAAAAAGGTTGGAGTCCCCTGTTCTAAAGAGTTACTTTTTTCGAAGAGTAGAAGAGTAATCTCATATTAATGGTGAGGGGGGGGGGGGGGGGTTCAGATTTATTTTCCGATTATAAACACGGATTTTGATCTATTTTTCCTATTAATCTATATTTTACCAAAAGGATTGATTCAGGATGCTTTTTATTTTTTAGACTCGGGCTCGCGATCATCCAGACCACCAAAATATACACATTCTGATCTATTTTTTCAATTAATCTAAATTTTACCAAAAGGATTGATTCAGAATATTTTTTTAAACATTTCTGTGATGCGAGCTCGCGAGCATCCAGACCACCAAATTGAAAGCATAGAAAACATAAAATGGTCTACAGTATGAATGGTAGATTAATGGGCAAATTCCATATTCAGATTCTTTCAAAAAAGTCCAGTCATGCAGCATGACCCCATGAGCGAATTTTTGAAGAAATCTTCGACATTTCAGTCGCTATTGATTGTGTAGAGAAATGTTAGTTTATGATTTTGATAGACAAACATGGAATCAAATTATTAAGAATAATTAGGAGGTACTCATACTTTATTATTATTAAACTAATCTTGTAGATTTAAAGACAAATGTAGGTAAATATTCATAGAGTTCGATGTCCAATGTGGTCAGTATTGAAGGCAGTTGAAATCTTAACAGTATCCTATCACAACATCATCAAATCTTGACATAAAATAGAATAACATACCGACGTCATATGAAAGAAACGTATTTCCACAGCCAATCGATGATGAGGCGTTATATTACGAGTGATATAAAGTCAGTTGCATTCGAATCTAGTATCCTACAGCAAGAAATTGACAGACAAACTGTAGTCTTAGTGCATCTATTGACAGCCTAAATTATGGGGAAGTGTCACTTGGCTTTTCCGTAGCAACAAGACAGAAATTGAAAATATTTAATACTAGCATTAAATCCCAATTATTGTTGATTTATCAACGATTCGATTAGGTGAATTCTTGAATTTTAACTGCTTCATGTTATTTCTTCACTCTACTATTTGATAATTATATCCAATATCGAACATATTGGTTATTTAGGGACATACCTATCCCATATTACCGAATTTTACAACTAGCGAACGGCATTATTTCGATTTTTGACTGATTTTTCAACTTTGAAATTTTTGAAAACTTGATACATATTCTTATAGGAAATTTTACGCTGATTCCGAATATACCACATGTTAGTATGCTGAAAAAATTATTTCGCACAACAAATCGCAAAAAACTGGCTATTTTGAAATTTTTGACTACATTTTTGAAAATTTCAACCCGAAGATGTAATCCGATCATGCTGGCCAACGAACTTGAACTTTCGTTTTGTGTCCTTAACATTTTAAAATTTGTTTGAAGTTTCTAGCACAATTCTAAGGACAGTTATCGTCTGGAATGACACATACATACATACATACATATATACATACATACATACATACATTAAAAAATGCGTTAAACTTCAGAATATGATTCAGAATAGCCTGAAACGGATTTCTGCATAAAATTTTTCCAAAAATTCACATTCTACAAATTTTGAGGCGAGAGCAATAGCTTAATTTTCTTCAAAAATTCGCTAAAAGAATAGTCAAAAGTGTAAAATGCGAGTGGAAATTTTGATTTTGGAGACCAACAATTTTGTTTCTCCCGAAAGTGAAAACAATGCTTCCGCTCCCTTTAGGTAGACTCGGAAGCAATTCTTTGGAGTATTTACGTTAAATTCAGTTCTTTTGAGCCAGCGTTCGGTAAAGCACAAAACGTTGATTTTATTATCCGCTAGAAACAGATAAATGAGGTTCTTCTTGTTTACTAAGCTTCGTATATTCGTGTAGAAAACCATCAGTTCGTCTTTTTATTATTTCCTAGTCAATCATCAACTTTGGCTCCGTCTTTATAGCCGAATACCTGTTCCGAATGTAGAGCTCCACGAAACTCTGATAGGAAAGTTCCTTCGGGCCAAATATCTTCGTTGAATATGTTGCCAAATTGACTCTCGTACACAGAGCTGTGAAAGGAAGAATAGGAATCGTAACGAGCTCGCATTTTAGTACTTTTTATACATTTTAGTTTCAAATTGTTATTCAGTATACCCTCCAAAAGTTTCCGTATTCATCTATGGTAGAAGGGGGTGGGTTTCTTCCTAGACACTGGCTTTCAAAACCACAATCTTTATTAGTACCATTCAGTGTAATTTTCTCAGACACTTTACGACTTCCTGACCTTGACGCAGTAGGTTTAGTAAGTGCTGTTACTTCGCGTTTGTTTTTATATCGATTGTTTTCATCAGTCGTAGAACATGGCTGTTGAGGCCTGATAAGTCCATCTTAATAAGCCAGTTAGTTATCTGTAAACCAGTCCGTACCTGCATTTGAATGAGCACCTTTCGAGTCGGCCGAGTTATCGGTGATGACATCCTTATCTCGTTTACGTTTGGTTGACTTAGCACCCTGTCTATCTTCTTGATCATTGGACTCGTTAGCAACGGGAGCAGCAGTCCCTAATGGAGTTCTTCTCTTCTATGCGATTTTTAAAGGAATTTTGAAGTACCAGGTGACTAGCCTCCAAGCTTTCTAGCAAGGTGGTATTATTTTTACTCACAGCTGCAATGGGCAGCTGGTATGGATGGTTTACCAGCGAGGATAAAGCACGCAAGTCATCAGACACATCTGACTTACGTTTGGTGAGTTCGATTGATCACTTCCGACAAAACCACTTCACTAGATCTTTACACTTATAGATCGTGTCAAAATCTTTTTTGGAAATGTTCTCACACTCGCCACCCATTTTTCACAGAATCCGTCGCAAAAAATATTTGCATATTTATCAGTCACTTCAGAATTGCAGTGGCCATAGGGGTACTTGTTACTACAGGCGCCATTTTTGTCAATACTTGCATTTGACTTACATATTGTTATTTCAATGGGGATAATTGTGTGATCATGTGTTTTCGGTAGTGATAGCGCCTTGCCAAGCTGCATGAAATACTTAAAATTACCAGGTTGTCCTCGATCACCGTGATAGGTACTTAATAAGCAAAAATATTATAGAGGAAGGCAACAACCTAAGCGTATCTTTGTTTAAGCATTTACCTACATGTATTAGAACTTCAATCCGAATGTTTTGCTAAAACCCAATTCACCAATTTTTTCTCCATGTATTTACCGAATTTAAAATATGAAAATATGATAAATAATATTCAAGCAGCGGTAGATAATTAAATAAATACATCCACTAACGAATCAAATTTCAATCTTGGTTATCAGATTCAAATCAGTTTTCATAACAGTGTTGGAGGTACCGTTGCACAGAGTAAACAGAACACCGTTGTACGAGATACTCGTATGCTTGTTCTACCCTGTTGACATAGATATGTCTTTTGGCTGGGGGTCATGACAAAATAAGCGTGATCGTGATCACAAAATGTAATGGGTAACTAGGTTGTTTTCTATTGATTTTCACGAACAACCAATGCGTTACTAGCGAAGTGTAATTCCCCTAGTTTTCATAGCAGCAAAATCGCAAAATCCACTTTTTGGAATGCTCTCATTTTATCACAACATTTCATGATCCCTAAGCCATTGTAGTGTCAAGGAAAGCTGATTTATTACGAAAAGTTATAAACTAATATTGCTAAGTAACCATAATGAACTAATAATGTGAAAAAAAAGGCACTAGGTACATGGTAGGTATACTATTGAATAGTAGGTACTTGTAAGCAGTAGGTACTAACGATGCATAGATCTCTGATCAGCTGATGAACTCCTAAAGCTGATGATTTCTATCGTATTTAATCTCTGAAGCTGAAATTATGAGACGATTGAGAAATGATTAGCTCATTCCTTCTCCTGCTACTGAGTGAGCTAAATTCTCTCCTGTTACTCCTAGGAAGTTGAGATTTGATAGGGAGACTCTCTGGGACTCTAAGAGACGATTGAAATATCACAAAAATTGATCCTGAAAATAATTTATAAAAAGAACCGCATGTACTCATCAGCTTTATTGTACAGAGAATCTGAAATGTTAACGATTTCACAGATAATTAGTTTCCAAACTCTAAAATTTTTCATTAAAAGACAATCTTTACTTGAGAAAAACGCTTCTACATATTGTACGAGAACTCCAAATTTATTTATGATACCGCAGAAAAGTAATACCCTTTGTCTACTTTAAGCACAATATCGTGGACCAATTTTAATGAATAGTATACCATCCCACTTAATTAACTTACCTTTACAACAAAAAAGAAACTTGAGTTAAAAACATGGATAATGGAGGAGATTTAAATTCAAATTCCGTTTATTTATCATGCATACTTTGTAAAAATTGTTGATATGTTTCAAAGATTTATTATGTTTGAATTTATAATATAAATACGAAATATAGACAACGAGCTTATAATTACCTAAGTCAATAGAAATGCCCACGCGTAAGTGTTCTTTTGTGGGTTTGTGGTAAAATAATTATGTTGCTTTTTTACTTATGTTATTCCTACAGTTTTTTCTTTCGTATTTATCCACAAATGAAGCGTGTTTCAATTGAAAAATTGAAATTCCTAATCAGCTGAGTAAGCTAAATTCTCTCCTGTTCTTCCTAGGAAATTGAAATTAGATAGGGAGACTCTCTGGGGGTCCCTACAAACTCATCAACAGGAAACTCATCAAAAACGTGAGGTCGAGGCTTTTTGAAGAGTTTCCCCTTTGGGTGGGACACTCATCAAAACTGAGTGGAAGGGAAAGTCGTCAAAAATAATTTCAAATAGAAATCAAATGTAAATTTGGAAGATTAAAAGTAGTTGACAATTATTTTTGATGACTTTCCTGTCCCCTGTGGAAACTCGTCAACCGCTCCTAAGGGGAAACTCATCGAAAGGAAACTCATCAACCCAAACCTTCGGAAGGCTTCACCGTGTGCCAGACCCAACCGTTATTAGTGAAGGAAGTAACCGGATTTGGAGGCCTTAAGACCCCAGGCCAGGTAATAGCCCGACCTGTAGTTCACAAATAACGAATACCTACGTTTGGGTCGCTGCACATGTTCGAGTGAGACATCATTGTTTCTCAACGATTTTTTCGTAACGTATTTATTATAAATCAATTCATATATTTAGTTTAATATGACCACTAACATCTCTATTCTTAATTTATATTATTGCAATTAGTGTCATATAATCTGTAGAGATCGCGCAGGTGGTTTTCTGAGTTAAATTCATCATTTCGAAGTTAAGTTGGAAATTGTAGGTACCTTCACTTGTAGGTTTAAAGTTTCATTTCTTGCTATAATTTCTGCACAAGTATAATAAAGTATACTTTATTGGTGTCGTGGGGTCAGTTGCATCCATTGGCCCAAATTCTATCGGATTCGGAACTTGATTTAGGGATCAACCTACCAAAATACAACTGCGTCCGCACTCCCCCAGATAATGACACACACTATGCTGATCGTATGACCAAGCAGGAATATTATATGAAATAACGGAAAACGCTTTCTCTCAGCTGCAAGCAGCTTTTGACGCTTCGAAGGCTGTTGGGGTGGGGCTGGTTCTATATCCCAATTCTTGGCCCGCTGCAATGAAATTGGGAAAAATTCGTGATCGTTTCTATGGATATTGTGATGCACTCACTGAAATTAATGTTATGTTGCCTTCAGAATATTACAGGGATGTAGCTAGCACATTGACTTCATTCGAAATAAAAGCTCTAGAGAATAATATTCGAGCGAAATTTGAAACGAAGTTCGCTCCTATATCTGAAGTAAGATTACCAAGAAAGGATGGATGTGGGCGCTTTATAATTCCGATGTCCATAAGGGCGCTCATACAAACACGGCAAAATTTGCATACTCACGCTCACGAAACAAGGGAGATCTCCGATGCAAATTATTTATTAGCACTTAGTAAAATTGAAGAAACGTATGAAAATAAACGTGTTTAAGCTTCATATCATGTTGATAGTATGCTTGATTTTAAAACGTTATCTAGAGAATCAGTTACTGATCTCCGACCGCTCTTGGCCGTGTTTGACGCCAATTATAAAGCATATCAAAATTGCGTACTACCACCCTCACTAGAATACTTTTCGAACGATTACTACCATCTAGAAACGGAGTACCAACGTTCTCGGATTTAATTAATTTCAGTTTATTGCACCGTTATAGGTTTTTGACATGTTATGTCTTTGCTTTGGGGGGGTCAACCAAAAATTTCCGTCACGCGAAAGTTGATGTCACAATTTTCCAAACTAATGATTTTTACGTACAACCCAGCCGTTGCTAGGGGAATTGAACTTCCGCAGTTTTCATCGCACAGAAATCGTGGAGTGAAGTAATTTCAAGCTACCAATTTTATTTGTGTTTTCATCTTTAATCAAAAATGTACTTCATTCATTTAATTTCATCGTGAGTGTTTATTAAAAGGTTTTTTACTTCTAAAGTAAATTGAAAAAAAAGAGTATATTATTATTTAATTCTGTGTTTACAATATAAGTGTATAATTTATAAATAATATTACATCACGAGGACTGAAGTTCTCCTGCGCTTTATTTTTCATTCCCTGCCTTTTTCCAAAATAGCGTCTGTATTGGAGAAATAACTTCAATAGTATTTATAGTATGCTTTTGTGCCTCCAAGAATGATAAAATAAATTCTTTATCCTACAGTTGTATTGTATACAGTCCAAAGTTAAAGGATTTGTTTACAACTCTCGAGTGCAACCGTTATGAAATCCCCAATCAAAGACTTATCCGTGTAACATGGTATCTGCTTGTAAAGCAGATAGTGGAATTCATTTACGAGTTTTTTTCAATAATGAACCTTTGTAATCGACCAAGAAAAAAAATTTACGGAGATCTGTCGTTCTATCACAAAGGAGAAGCCTACACAAGCATGGTGAGAAATTATTATTTGTAAAGATATCGAACAATTTCTATGAGATAAGAGAGACTAGGTAATTGGAGCCTTTGTCATCATAAAGAAGGGTACGTACGTCTCGGCTATTATTTGGAAGGTTAGGTTTTCGGCCAGGTTGACGTTGAGCTGTAACAATGGCAGGTAGTTGACCCAAAGGAGACCAATATCCGTCTACTACTACCACGATTTTTGAGGAGTTTCCCGTCAGCTCCTTTTCGATGAGTTTCCTTCAAGGTAGTTTTTGAGGAGTGTCCCGACTGTGCTGGATTCTAGTCGAAAAAAATTTATACTGACTCATAACTGAATTAAACGGATAAATTTATTGGATTCCATTTTTCGATGAGTCGCTCGTTCATGAAGAGTTGAGGAGTGTCCACCCCGCGTGGGAAACTGATCAAAAATGGGGTTCTACGATTTTTTTGATGAGTTTCCTGTTGATGAGTTTCCTAGTTCCCCTCTCTGGAACACTAAGAGACGATTGAATTGACTGGGTCTTTCTGATCAGCTGACTGAGCTAATTTAATTGAGACATTTTGACATGGATATTTATCACCTGTCGTGGGTCATTTCGCATCTGTCATTTGAAATATATATTGAAAATCAAATAGACATATCTATGCCACGATTTTTTTCCGTGTTAGCGGTAAAAATTGACATTTATAATTTCTTTTCTGATAAAGCTTTTTGAGTGGTTGACTTAGAACAATGAGCAACGTAGAGATTAAGCATTGAAGAAATGACTCTCTGGTAAAATTTAGACAAGCTAGAAGTTTGGGAGAACAATACTCACCATCAAATGGACTTGTATATAAAGAGTATATGTTGGCATGCTTACTCGACACCCTCTTTGTATACAGACTTCAATGCTGACACAGAAGAACTGATGTACCTAACTATCATTCAAAAGTTGAATTAATAATATTAAAATTCTAGTATATAATCGTAATATTCTTTCTTCTAGTTAACTCTGGCAAGCGATGAAGTTCCATCGAAGGTTGGGAAGATCACGAAAATGCTGGAAAACACGTCTTCAGAAATTTCAAGCAACTGTCACGAGATTTCCCTCGTCTTAACAGACATTTCGAAAGAGACTTGCAGGACGGATGACCTGTATTTGCGGCTCAAAGAAAATTTCGACAAAATCAACCAACTAACGAATGCTCACGCGTATTTGAGTATTATAGATTTCATAGAACATCTAAGGTAAGATGCTTGCTGATAGATGGTAATTTTAACTAATAGTTACGTTCTAAACAGAAAACTGCGACATATTTGGAAATCAGTGCGAAGCCTTTCATTATTTGTACTTGTATGAAGTGTAATAAACGTATTTATTTAATATTTTTTTTAGGGATCCTACGTCTTCGGTTAATTTTTATTTTAGCGAATTTGTGAAAAAAATTAAGCTATTGCTCTCGCCTCAAAATTTGTAGAATGTGAATTTTTGAAAAAATTTTATACAGAAATCCGTTTCAGCTATATTCTGAAGTTTAACGCATTTTTAGCGAATTTTCTTAGAAAATAAACCCATTGCAATGGCTCCAAAAATTTTAAAATACAAATTTTCAAAAATTTTCTTCATCGAAATCTGTTTTGAGGCATTCTGAAATGATTCCTGGATTTTAACGCTTTTATATATATATATATATATATATATATATATATATATATGTGTGTGTGTGTGTGTGTGTGTGTGTGTGTGTGTGTGTGTGTGTGTGTGTGTGTGTGTGTATGTGTCATTCCAGACGATAACTCTCGATAGAATTGAGATAAAAACTTCGTTCTTTCGCCAAAAAATCAAGCATTTCAAAAGAAAGGATGAGTTCGTTGGACAACAATTTTTGAGCACATTAAATTGGTCAAATTTCGAAAAATGTACCCAAAAACTCACTAAAAATGGCTAAAAACTGCCAAAAATCGTTAAATTTCTTTTTTTTTGCAGAATTTTAGTCAAAACTAAATTTTCAACGATTAACTAGGACATTAAAATTTTTTCCTCAAAATTATGATGAAAAACATACTTAAATGTCATTAAAATTTGCTAAAATATCTATAAAAACTGCAAAAAAATTTAAAAATCAAAAATCCCTTTTGAATCAGTGGAATTTTATTTAGAATAAGTTTTTTGCCATAAAATTGGTTTTTAACCATTTCTGTCAACTAAAATTGCTCCAATTTCAATGCAATTTAACATACTATAGTACGATAGATAGTTTATGAAAATTCGCTCATACGATCATGCTGCATGACTGGAACTTTTATGTATGTATATATGTATGTATGTATGTGTCATTCCAGACGATAACTGTCCGTAGAATTGTGCTAGAAACTTCAAACAAATTTTAAAATGTTAAGGACACAAAACGAAAGTTCAAGTTCGTTGGCCAGCATGATCGGATTACATCTTCGGGTTGAAATTTTCAAAAATGTAGTCAAAAATTTCAAAATAGCCTGTTTTTTGCGATTTGTTGTGCGAAATAATTTTTTCAGCATACTAACATGTGGTATATTCGGAATCAGCGTAAAATTTCCTATAAGAATATGTATCAAGTTTTCAAAAATGTCAAAGTTGAAAAATCAGTCAAAAATCGAAATAATGCCGTTCGCTAGTTGTAAAAATCGGTAATATTTGCATGAAACATTGTCCAAATTCAGATTGAACTACTCTTATGGAAGTATCCCTGTATAACCAATCCTAGAACCATGCGTCTTTAAATCTACAAGATTAGTTTAATAATAATAAAGTATGAGTACCTCCTAATTATTTTTAATAATTTGATTCCATGTTTGTCTATCAAAATCATAAACTAAAATTTCTCTACACGATCAATAGCGACTGAAATGTCGAAGATTTCTTCAAAAATTCGCTCATTAGGTCATGCTGCATGACTGGACTTTTTCTGTACGAGATGAAGGTCCCAAACCCATTGTCATCGCTGCTCCATCACTAAAGCCTATCAGGTCCTCTGCTGTTCTCCCCTTCTTCCTTGTTCCTCTTATGCACATGGATGTTGCACGCAAAATGGCAAAATGAAGCCCGCGCTCGTAGCCACCTGGTAACATGCCTTTGGGGTTTAGACCACCTGTCTGCTAACCGCTCTGCCATTACCTTGAGACAGTTTGCCATTTGAGGGGTGGATATTGCGTCTGTCTTGCGTACCGTTGGGGTGAGTGTCTTTGTATACATGCGTCATTGTATTTCCTCTTCTTTTCTTCCTCTGCAGACTTCAGAATTGCTGAGACTGAACGGGAAATATGAGAGGGCGCATCGGTGTCAGTGACACGAATATCAAAGATGGCTTCTCTCTGCCTTTCCCAAACCCCTCTACACGCCAGATCGCCCCTGAGCCCTGCTGAGGTATTGGACACTTCCACTATGACGGATTCTTTCACTAAATTTTCCCAGGCATCCTACATGAGTTTGCCCTATACATCTCGTACTTCGTTATGGAGTCTGGATATTAGCCCTCCTGTTTTACATGTTCTGTTGGTGCTGGTTGTCGACAGGGCTGCGTGCTCTCCCCCACTCTCTTTCTGTTAGTACTAGATCTCTTAATGAGAAAGACCCTTGGGGGTATTCAGTGGGGACTGAGGGAGCGGCTCGAAGACCTAGATTATGCTGATGATGTTTGTTTGCTGTCGCAGCGCCTCTGTGATATGAGTTTTAAGCTCGAGAAACTCAGTGAGGTGGCAAATATGGTGGGTCTCAAAATAAATGTGAATAAAACGAAGGAGATCCGAGTAAATGTGACACTACAGGACGACCTTGAGGTAAATGGGGAGGTTGTGGAGCGGGTCGACTCTTTTCAGTACCTCGGCAGCATCGTGGACGCAAAGGGAGGAGCCGAAGAAGACGTGAAGAGCCGAATTAGAAAGGCAAACGGCGCTTTCGTTCAGCTTTATCCATTATGGAGAAATAGAAATATTTCTCTTGGAACAAAGCTGCGTCTCTTCAACACAAATGTGAAATCGGTCCTCCTCTATGGCTGCGAGACCTGGAAGGTGACAAGCTCAATCACTCAGAAGCTGCAGGTTTTTATCAACCGTTGCCTGAGACGGATCCTTGGCGTGCGCTGGCCAGATGTCATTTCCAACGATCAGCTCCGTGAGAGAACTGACCAAAAGCCAATCTCATCTGAGATTATGAAGCGGAAATGGAAATGGGTCGGCTCACACTTCGCAGGGATGAGCTGTCCATTGAAAAGAAGGCACTGGACTGGAACCCTCAGGGTTATCGAGGAAGGGGGCGACCACGTACGACTTGGAGGCGGTCCGGTCAAGGCTTTGGCATGCAACCGAGAAGGATGGCGAGAGTTCGTAGCGGCCCTATGCTCCTCTTAGGAGTTACAGGAAATAAGTCAAAGTAAAGTCAAGTTTTACATGTTAGAGCTTGCCAACTTAAACGTGCTTGTACCACAGCCATCACAGGATTCTGGCATATTTAGTGGGTTTCGTTTGTACCGTACTGTTATAGCATCTCTAAACTCACTAGCTGACAAATCAAAGTTATTTCTTTCCAATGGTAGTGCTGGCAACCATCCCGACGAACTTGGTGTTGACACTTCTATTGCACGATTAATTACCAACAGGAAATTCTCTCTTGATTCTTTCCGATTCTTCCGTTTCGTCTTGTGTTTTTCTCAAAACTGCCTCTTTTTTAGCGAATTTTCTCAGAAAATAAAGCTATTGCAATGGCTCCAAAAATTTTAAAATCAAAATTTTCAAAAATTTTCTTCATCGAAATCTGTTTTGAGGCATTCTGAAATGATTCCTGGATTTTAACGCTTTTTTATATGTATATATATATATATATATATATATATATATATATATATATATATATATATATATATATATATATATATATATATATATACATGTATGTGTCATTCCAGACGATAACTCTTGATAGAATTGAGATAAAAACTTCGTTCTTTCGCCAAAAAATCAAGCATTTCAAAATAAAGTATGAGTTCGTTGGACAACAATTTTTGAGCACATTAAATTGGTCAAATTTCGAAAAATGTACCCAAAAAAATCACTAAAAATGGCTAAAAACGGCCAAAAATCTTTAAATTACTATTTTTTGCAGAATTTTAGTCAAAACTAAATTTTCAACAATTAACTAGTTCATTAAAAATTTGTGCTCAAAATTATGATGAAAAACATACTTAAATGTCATTAAAATTTGCTAAAATATCTATAAAAAAAGTTCCAGTCATGCAGCATGATCGTATGAGCGAATTTTCATAAATGGTCGTATAACATTTACGTTAAATTCTGTTGAAATTTGAGCACTTTGGGGACAAATACAATTTTTATTATACATTTTTTAGCAAACTAACCTTTTGTCAGTAATATTCCAATGAACAAACGATTTTGTGGATTTTTACAATTTTTTCAAGTGTTCCTATCAATTTCTAGCTTATTTTAATGAAATTTAAGTACGTTTTTCAGTACAATTTTGTGCTTAAATTTTTAAATGTCCTAGTTCATGTTCGATTAATTTTTTTCGAGTAGCATTCTGCTAAAAAATAGAAATTTGTTAATTTTTATCGGTTTTTTTGCCTTTTTTTGTGATTTTTTAAGTACATTTTTTGAAATTTGACCAATTTAATGTGCTCAAAAAGTGTTGTCCAACGAACTCATCCTTTCTTTTGAAATGCTTGATTTTTTGGCGAAAGAACGAAGTTTTTATCTCAATTCTATCGAGAGTTATCGTCTGGAATGACACATACATATATATATATATATATACATATATATATATATACATATAAAAAAGCGTTAAAATCCAGGAATCATTTCAGAATGCCTCAAAACAGATTTCGATGAAGAAAATTTTTGAAAATTTTTATTTTAAAAATTTTGAAGCCATTGCAATAGCTTCATTTTCTACGAAAATTCGCTAACAGCAAAAAAATTAAAAATCAAAAATCCCTTTTGAATCAGTGGAATTTTATTTAGAATAAGTTTTTTGCCATAAAATTGGTTTTTAACCATTTCTGTCAACTAAAATTGCTCCTATTTCAATGCAATTTAACATACTATAGTACGATAGATAGTTTATGAAAATTCGCTCATACGATCATGCTGCATGACTGGAACTTTTATGTATGTATATATGTATATATGTATGTATGTATGTGTCATTCCAGACGATAACTGTCCGTAGAATTGTGCTAGAAACTTCAAACAAATTTTAAAATGTTAAGGACACAAAACGAAAGTTCAAGTTCGTTGGCCAGCATGATCGGATTACATCTTCGGGTTGAAATTTTCAAAAATGTAGTCAAAAATTTCAAAATAGCCTGTTTTTTGCGATTTGTTGTGCGAAATAATTTTTTCAGCATACTAACATGTGGTATATTCGGAATCAGCGTAAAATTTCCTATAAGAATATGTATCAAGTTTTCAAAAATAACCATGCTGTTTAAAACTTAGGTTGTAGGTGCTTGTTAAAAAAAAAAAAAAAAAAAAAAAAAAAAAAAAAAAAAAAAAAAAAATGTAATCACAACTGATGAGTTTACTCTGTGAAATATTCCGTCCTCCGATTCTCTCGGTCGCTCTCTTTAATGTATAAGTACCTCCTAATAATAAAGTATGTATAAGTACCTCCTAATAATAATAAAGTATGAGTACCTCCTAATTATTTTTAATAATTTGAGTTCATGTTTGTCTATCAAAATCATAAACTAAAATTTCTCTACACGATCAATAGCGACTGAAATTTCGAAGATTTCTTCAAAAATTCGCTCATGGGGTCATGCTGCATGACTGGACTTTTTTTTTTATTATGATTTTTTTTACTCTTCTTTCCACTGCTAGGCTTGTTCAGTTGTGTTCATTTCTTTTTAGCGAATTTTTGAAGAAAATTTAAGCTATTGCTCTCGCCTCAAAATTTGTAGAATGTGAATTTTTGAAAAAAATTTATGCAGAAATCCGTTTCAAGCTATTCTGAATCATATTCTGAAGTTTAACGCATTTTTTTATGTATGTATGTATATATGTATGTATGTATGTATGTATGTATGTATGTGTCATTCCAGACGATAACTGTCCGTAGAATTGTGCTAGAAACTTCAAACAAATTTTAAAATGTTAAGGACACAAAACGAAAGTTCAAGTTCGTTGGCCAGCTTGATCGGATTACATCTTCGGGTTGAAATTTTCAAAAATTTCAAAATAGCCTGTTTTTTGCGATTTGTTGTACGAAATAATTTTTTCAGCATACTAACATGTGGTATATTCGGAATCAGCGTAAAATTTCCTATAAGAATATGTATCAAGTTTTCAAAAATCTCAAAGTTGAAAAATCAGTCAAAAATCGAAATAATGCCGTTCGCTAGTTGTAAAAATCGGTAATATTTGCATGAAACATTGTCCAAATTCAGATTGAACTACTCTTATGGAAGTATCCCTGTATAACCAATCCTAGAACCATGCGTCTTTAAATCTACAAGATTAGTTTAATAATAATAAAGTATGAGTACCTCCTAATTATTTTTAATAATTTGATTCCATGTTTGTCTATCAAAATCATAAACTAAAATTTATCTACACGATCAATAGCGACTGAAATGTCGAAGATTTCTTCAAAAATTCGCTCATTAGGTCATGCTGCATGACTGGACTTTTTCTGTACGAGATGAAGGTCCCAAACCCATTGTCATCGCTGCTCCATCACTAAAGCCTATCAGGTCCTCTGCTGTTCTCCCCTTCTTCCTTGTTCCTCTTATGCACATGGATGTTGCACGCAAAATGGCAAAATGAAGCCCGCGCTCGTAGCCACCTGGTAACATGCCTTTGGGGTTTAGACCACCTGTCTGCTAACCGCTCTGCCATTACCTTGAGACAGTTGGCCATTTGAGGGGTGGATATTGCGTCTGTCTTGCGTACCGTTGGGGTGAGTGTCTTTGTATACATGCGTCATTGTATTTCCTCTTCTTTTCTTCCTCTGCAGACTTCAGAATTGCTGAGACTGAACGGGAAATATGAGAGGGCGCATCGGTGTCAGTGACACGAATATCAAAGATGGCTTCTCTCTGCCTTTCCCAAACCCCTCTACACGCCAGATCGCCCCTGAGCCCTGCTGAGGTATTGGACACTTCCACTATGACGGATTCTTTCACTAAATTTTCCCAGGCATCCTACATGAGTTTGCCCTATACATCTCGTACTTCGTTATGGAGTCTGGATATTAGCCCTCCTGTTTTACATGTTTATCACAGCCATCACAGGATTCTGGCATATTTAGTGGGTTTCGTTTGTACCGTACTGTTATAGCATCTCTAAACTCACTAGCTGACAAATCAAAGTTATTTCTTTCCAATGGTAGTGCTGGCAACCATCCCGACGAACTTGGTGTTGACACTTCTATTGCACGATTAATTACCAACAGGAAATTCTCTCTTGATTCTTTCCAATTCTTCCGTTTCGTCTTGTGTTTTTCTCAAAACTGCCTCTTTTAGCGAATTTTCTTAGAAAATAAAGCTATTGCAATGGCTCCAAAAATTTTAAAATAAAAATTTTCAAAAATTTTCTTAATCGAAATCTGTTTTGAGGCATTCTGAAATGATTCCTGGATTTTAACGCTTTTTTATATGTATATATATATATATATATATATATATATATATATATTTATATATATATATATATATATATATATATATATATATATATATATATATATATATGTCATTCCAGACGATAACTCTCGATAGAATTGAGATAAAAACTTCGTTCTTTCGCCAAAAAATCAAGCATTTCAAAAGAAAGGATGAGTTCGTTGGACAACAATTTTAAGCACACTAAATTGGTAAAATTTCAAAAATGTACTTAGAAAATCACTAAAAAAGGCAAAAAAACCGCTGACTAGAAATTAACAAATTTATATTTTTTAGCAGAATGCTACTCGAAAACAATTATTCGAACATGAACTAGGACATTTAAAAATTTAAGCACAAAATTGTACTGAAAAATGTACTTAAATTTCATTAAAATAAGCTAAAAATCGATAGGAGTTCCACAAAATCGTTTGTTCATTGGAATATTACTGACAAAAAGTTAATTTGCTATAAAATGTATAATAAAATTTTTATTTGTCCCCAAAGTGCTCAAATTTCAACAGAATTTAACATAAATTTAATACGACCGTTTATGAAAATTCGCTCATACGATCATGCTGCATGACTGGAACTTTTTCTTACTCTGCTCGTTTGTATGTGCTACTAGGCTTAGCTATAAAAGTTATAAAAAAGCTATAAAACTCCATTTTTTAATGAGTCTATCACACATTTGGAACCTGCTAGAGAGGTTTCATAAGACTGGTTTGCTGTTTTTGTTGGATCTGACCAACCCAATCCTCCGCTCTCAACTGAGAACATGAAAAGGTCCTGCTCCTGGCGCATCAGGGGCTCTCCTATCTCCGAAGGCATGAAGTGGCCTTTGATTCGGCTTTGCAGGGGTACACGCACTCTTCTGCACCTACTTGTATGAAGTGTAATTAGATTTAATGTAATTTAAAATAAGTACTGTTTGCCCGAGCTTTTTTTTTAACACAGAATGTGTTTTAGCCATGGAATAACTAGCCGAAAATGGAACGCGGGATGGGAACGAAATGTGTGACGGATGATTTTCACGTACAACCGAGCCGTTGGTAGGGAAATGGTACTTCGTCGTTTTTCATCCCACAAAATTCGTTGACCATTCGTTCGAAAGCTCTCGATTTATCAATATTATGTTAAACCAAGCTCTCGATTTATCCAACAATATTATGTTAACTACTGCGAAGTGCGTGTCCAACAAACTGAGTTATGAGCATGGTTATATAAATAATTGTTTACACACAGGTGATCAATCTCAATAATTGATATTGTGAACATGATTGCAACCGCTTGTTAATTTCTGATGATTTCATTGAGCTTGTGTTTCGATGATTTGATTCATAGCAGGTGATCTGAGTATTACGAAAACGGTTTGATTTGTGAAGCGGAGGTTAAATAATTTGAATAGGTAATTTCTATACTTTACACTCTAGGAAGCTGTAATTTCGTTTGTAGCCTCTTTAGGACATTTACTTGACGATGCCCAGGGTCCGGATCAGATGAGTGGCTCTTAAAGCTATTTTCTATGCTTTACACTCTAGGAAGCTGTAATTTCGTATGTAGCCTCTTTAGGACATTTACTTGACGATGCCCAGGGTCCGGATCAGATGTGTGGCTCTTAAAGCTAATTTCTATGCTTTACACTCTAGGAAGCTGTAATTTCGTATGTAGCCTCTTTAGGACATTTACTTGACGATGTCCAGGGTCCGGATCAGATGAGTGGCTTTTAAAGCTAATTTCTATACTTTACACTCTAGGAAGCTGTAATTTCGTATGTAGCCTCTTTAGGACATTTACTTGATAAATCGCTCTTGATTTATCACGAATTTATTTCGTATTTTTTTTCGTAGTTTCATACTATAACTATATAAATTGATGTTATAAATTAATAGTAAACAATGACGCTTGTTTGGTTGTCACTTGGTTGCGCGACAACGCAAACACATTCTGTGTTTCAATAATTTCGTCCGAAGTATGTAAATAGAGGTAACCGGGGGTCCAGGGGGCTTGCCCCCTGGCGAGGCGCGGAGCGCCGAGTTTTTTTTTTTTTTTTTGCCCAAGGATTTTTGAATTTTCGGGGTGTTTTCGGTCAAGAGGAAGTGATTGGCGCTGGTCACCAGACAGGAATAAATCAGGTCAGCTGAGTATCCGGAGTTAATTTATTTGCTATTCAACTTATGAAGCTGAAATTTGAAATGGAGGCCTCTTGGGACATCTAGAAACGAATCGTAAAGTCTGAAGGCCCCCAGATCAGCTGAGTGAAATCCAGAGCTATTTGCTATTCAACCTATGCATAGCACATGCATATGACATTTGAAATGGAGCGCGTTCCACGTTCCTCCAATGTTAGCTGTGGCTCAAGGTTAAAGAAAAAAAAAGTCCAGTCATGCAGCATGACCCCATGAGCGAATATTTGAAGAAATCTTCGACATTTCAGTCGCTATTGATCGTGTAGAGGAATTTTAGTTTATGATTTTGATAGACAAACATGGAATCAAATTATTAAAAATAATTAGGAGGTACTCATACTTTTTTCTAAGCCACAGTCAGTATTAAAGCTACATCAAGTCCTAAAACAGTTGAGCGTAAAACATTAAAGAGAGCGACCCAGAGAATCGGAGGACGGAATATTTCACAGAGTAAACTCATCAGTTGTGATTACATTTTTTTTTTTTTTTTTTTTTTTTTTTTTTTTTTTAACAAGCACCTACTACCTACGTTTCAAACAGCATGATTCTAGGATTGGTTATACAGGGATACTTCCATAAGAGTAGTTCAATCTGAATTTGGACAATGTTTCATGCAAATATTACCGATTTTTACAATTAGCGAACGGCATTATTTCGATTTTTGACTGATTTTTCAACTTTGAAATTTTTGCAAACTTGATACATATTCTTATAGGAAATTTTACGCTGATTCCGAATATACCACATGTTAGTATGCTGAAAAAATTATTTCGCACAACAAATCGCAAAAAACAGGCTATTTTGAAATTTTTTACTACATTTTTGAAAATTTCAACCCGAAGATGTAATCCGATCATGCTGGCCAACGAACTTGAACTTTCGTTTTGTTTCCTTAACATTTTAAAATTTGTTGGAAGTTTCTAGCACAATTCTACGGACAGTTATCGTCTGGAATGACACATACATACATACATACATACATACATACAAAAAAATGCGTTAAACTTCAGAATATGATTCAGAATAGCCTGAAACGGATTTCTGCATAAAAATTTTTCAAAAAATCACATTCTGCAAATTTTGGGGCGAGAGCAATAGCTTAATTTTCTTCAAAAATTCGCTAAAAAGTTCAAATTTCAAAACGATTTAACATTATACAACACGATAGTTTACGAAAATTCGCTCATACAATCATGCTGCATGACTAGAACATTTTTTAAAATTTTTGTGCGGGTTTTCTTTTTTATTAGCAGCAAACACTTCTAGTGTGAAACGTTTCCAAGTACCTATGTCGCTACAGTTATTTAGCGGTAGGTATACGGTTAACGCCTATAATTTACAGTTAACCAGCTACTTTGACTGTGTATTAGGAAGGCGGTACATACACATCATATGTAATATATGTATTACATATTGTGTATAGAATGAATAATTTTGTTGTGATTTAATTAATTAACTTATCAAATAAATATTTTGTTTTAACTGAGCGCAGTCTCTCTACTGTACATTTAAAACACTTCTTTTCCATTAAAATAGATTCTTGTTTTATATTGTACTAACCCTACTCTGAAACTAGTAGGTACCTATATTTCAAATTACTGAGGAAGCTACCAATAGGCCATAACCCATTGTATGGCTTGTAGGGGCTATGCACGTATCTACAACCCTACACACATTTTACTGGTTTGTGTAAATCCACAATTTGAGGGAGTTCCTCAAAACTGGTACAGTTCTCTTCTTATAATCTCGTGTTTATTAACTTTCAGCAATAGGATGGAGGGATACGTCGCAAGCAGAGAAACCAACATGGGCCGAGCCATAGACGAGTATAAAAAGCTTGGTGAGCTCTGCGTTAAAGTCAACACAACTTCCTGCAGTCATTTGAGAACCTACCTAGTTGACACTCTCAAATACTGGCATGCGATACTGAAAAAGGATTTTGTGGTGTAAGTTGCATTTGGATTTTGAAATGTATATTTTCATCAGTTTTCATTACTCTGGGAAACTCAAAAAAAGTTATGTTGAGTAACAAAAGCAGTAACAGTGGAATGGGACAGATAAGTACCTGCTTAGTGCAGAAGCTCGAGATGTTGTGTATGGGAGGTGAGGGGGTGATCTGTCCATCCGCCTCTTTCTGGAGGACTGTCCAGCCCTTGTGGACCTCCGAGTCCAGCATCAGCCCCCTCAGTGGGTTGACGTTTTATCCGGACCAGACAAGGTCCGATCCCTGTTGTTGTCCCTGAGAGCCGCTGAGCTCTACTACAAACTGTGATATCTGATCTGTGATATATTTATATACATCTAGTCGTAGTTTTATTTCACTTTATTGATTGTATGTAGTAGCATGGATACTAGCATGGATATAGCCTATTTTACATCTAGTCTTAGTTGTATTACTTTATTTTTGGGGTTTTTTAAATCCACTTTGGGGCCGAAACAGTGGTCATCACTGTATTTTCCCCTTCCGAGTTGCCTTTTTAGTCAAGGGTGGCAGCATGGCTCCCCTTAGAATCGTGCCACTTCCAGTGTCCCTTTAGACACCTTGTTCAATGACGCTAATGACCCTTCTGGTTGAGGACTGGGGGTTATTGGGATCGCTGAATCAGAAAATGAAAGCCGTTTTTCCAGATTGGCTCGAATTTTAAAGTTACAGCCCATACGCCTTCTTTCTCATGTTAAGTAATCTGAAAAATCACAGCTAAAAGTTTTGCATCGTATTTCCAGGTTTGACCTGGAAATACGTAATACCGTACTTTATGTTTTTTGAGGTGTTGGATCCGAATGTGAAACCGGAGTTTTATTATCTAGCTTCGTGTTCAGGTGCAAATCTCGTTTAAACTCAGTGGGGTTGTCAGGGTGAGACGGATATAAGCAGAAAAAATTCTTCTCTGAGTTTCTTTATTGCAAGCTTTCCACATCAAAATGTCAGCTTCAGGCCCCTTCGTTTCTGTCTATCCTCTATTGCTCATCCGCGAAAGGCCACCCGACCTTCTCGGAGGAAGGGTTACCGTTCAATTTAATTTATTTTCACATCTCTTCTCCATAAATCACTAAATTTGCACGAATCCGCACAACAAAAAATTAAACTTCAGCATCTCTGACAAGTCAGAACTATAACCGCAGCAGAAAATCCTTCATATTTCGACTCAAGTTTCAACATCACACAAGACAACCCAAGAAGTTAATCTCGGGACTGGCTGCAATTCCTATGGAAATTGAAGAAATTAAAGATCCCCCCGGTGACTGATGCACCTGTCCGTGGAACAGAGGCGGATGAGCGATAGATGACACTAGACAGAAACGAAGGGGCCTGAAGATGACATTTTGATGTGGAAAGCTTGCAATGAAGAAACTCAGGGAAGAATTTTTTCTGCTTATATCCGTCTCACCCTGACAACCCCATTGGCCTCAAAAGCCTGACGGATGGATCATGAATCAATCAGTTTAAACTCAGTAAAAATCGGAAAAATTGCCAAACAGTTTTCCATAAGGATCGTTAGGCTAGACACAATCCTGTCCGATGTAACAGAGTTACCTCCTGAGAGGTCCATCAAGCTCCCGTCAGAGCACCAGAGATAGCGTTGGCGGCGTCCCGTTGAGGAATCAATGGGAACCACGCGCTGTTCTCGATCGTCTTAGACAGGTGGTTTGGCGTCGGATGGTTTTCTGGTGACAGGAATATCAACCTTCCCCGAACATGTCTCATTAAAAGCTATTAGTAGGGGTGGTATCTCTCTGACGAGATGCCTCTTTACCTCCTCTACCTTTTTTATGAGGATTTAGGCCCCCATTGCACCTTTGGGGGGGGGGGGGGGGGGGGCACCTAAATTCCTTATATGGTAGCAGAGCGTGGTTTGGATTATGCACGGCTGACGCCTAGTAGTCCAATCCACTATTTTTGGGGCGTTAATGTTTCAAAAGAAACATGGCCCGGGGTTCCAGAAGGAATTCCCATTATCACCCTTTGGTATATAAATAATTTCATTGGTCTTTGACTTATAATTTCTCTTTTATTCCCTTTTTATATTTTATATACCATATTTTCTTTCAATTTTATGCCACCTGAGTGCACAATTTAAGTCCCCTAAGTTGGGCAAATTCATTTTATTTTCTTTCAATTTTATGCCACCTGAGTATTGCTATATGTCAATTACCAGGTTAGTGCGCCATTTAAGTCCCCATAGTTGGGCAATTTAATTTAAAAGTCCCCAATGTTGGGCAAATTAATTTCTATATATATTTTGATTTCCTAAGGTATAAGTCTCCATAGTTGAGCATCCGTTTTGTCCCGATTGTTCAATGAAGATACTTCTTATGAAGCTTCATTGACAATCCAGTTTTAATTTCTATTCCCCCATCCAAAACGCCAATGCAGCTATTTATGATTGAATGAGCATTAGTTCTCAGCTATTCACTATTCCACCCAACTACCATACTTGATCTTCAATCAAGTATGTCTTTAAGGGGAGGAGTGTAACAGAGTTACCTCCTGAGAGGTCCATCAAGCTCCCGTCAGAGCACCAGAGATAGCGTTGGCGGCGTCCCGTTGAGGAATCAATGGGAACCACGCGCTGTTCTCGATCGTTTTAGACAGCTGGTTTGGCGTCGGATGGTTTTCTGGTGACAGGAATATCAACCTTCCCCGAACATGGCTCATTAAAAGCTATGACTAGGGGTGGTATCTCTCTGACGGGATGCCTCTTTACCTCCTCTACCTTTTTATGAGGATTTAGGCCCCCATTGCACCTTTGGGGGGGGGGGGGGGGCACCTAAATTCATTATACCGATCATCGGTTAATTACGTTTGAGATTGATATCCCAAAACCATCTATCATTACTGTTCAAAACCCCTGCAAAACGGACTGGGAGGTTTTCGAAAATAAACTCAGGGAATTATTATCCTCCTTAGCTTGGGAAATAGACAATAAAAGCTCCCTAGCTCACTCCACTAAACTTTTAGAAGAACATATTAACACCGCTTTTAACACCGTCTGTCCACCCAAACTAGAAAGGCTAGAAATAAGCCATGGTGGTCAGGGGTGTTGAAAACAGCGCGCCGGGAATGCAGGCGCCTCCAGAGAAAGACAAGGCGCACCAAGACCCAACACGACCGTGACGCCTTCCACCTAAGCAGGTCGAGATACAGAACCCTACTTAACCTGAATAAAAGGAAAAGCTGGAAAGAGTTCTGTAAAACAATTTAAACCACTAAATAGACTCTTTAAAATACTTCAAGATGAATTTCCACCAAAGTTAGGACTCTTGAGGCACCCAAACGGCAACTTTGTCACGAATGAATCAGAAGCTTTAGACATCCTAGCCTCTACTCACTTCCCAAATTATAACCCTCATATCGAGGGAGATACAATCACTGACTACCACAGTTGCTACCATGACTCGGGCTCTTTTAGCAGAAGAATCATTACCCACGAGAAGGCATCAGAAGACTTTCCTCAGTAATATCCGCCGAAGTTCTTTTAACCATGTATTATGGTTTGTCCGAATCTCGTCTGAGGTATGGAGTTCTCTTATGGGGTAACTCCAGTGGAGCTCAAGCCATCTTCCGTCAGCAGAAGGTGGCTATAAAAATCATAAAAGGGGTGCCTTCTGATGCCCATTGCAAGCCGCTCTTTGTTGAGCTTGGGCTACTGACATTGCCGGCCTTGTTCATATTGACCAGCTTGGAGAAGACCAAGGCTCGCGAGGATGGTTTGCCTCTTCTTGGCGACGATCATGAGTACTTCACGAGGAACCGTAGCCGGCTCGCCGTTCAGCGCCATTGTCTGGCCTTGGTTCAACGGCGGAATCCTGACTACGTAGGAATCGGATTGTTCAAAGGTCTTCCGGAGCACCTCAGGTCCCTTCCCCATCGACAGTTTAGCAGGACGATCAGGGGAATCCTCGTGTCTGCTGCGCCATACTCGGTGGGCGAGTTCAGTGCAGGTGTTGAGTGATACTTCGTGTTTTTCTGTGTTGTTGTGGTTTTTAGAGTCAGTTCTGTTTGTGTTTCCTGTTAGCGGTGTGCCGTCCCTTTTTCTTTATACCAAGTACATGCACATTTGACGTATGTTGTTATACATGACTTGTACTTTATGGCGTTTGTTATGTACCGTTGCTTTACGTCAACAATAAATCGATGATTATGATTGTGGGTCTCAATGAAACCCTACAAAGCATGTGGGGGCGACGGTATACGAGTAGTATGCCTGCAAAAGTCCTACTCTCTTCTTTAGAAATATCTCATAGATATCTTGAGAGGCTACGGTGGGGTTTTGTTCCCCCTTCCCTTCTGGAAACAAAGGTTATTTTCATCCCTAAAGCTATTAGACCTGATCTTGCAGATCCGAAATCAGTCAGACCTATCAGCCTATGCTCAGTAATCATCAAGACTTTAGAGAAAATATTAGATAGATACATACGGGACTCTTATGTTAAATATTAGACCCCTACTCTCTTCTTGAGAAATATCTCATAGATATCTTGAGAGGCATGCTACGGGTTTTGTGCTACGGGCATGTGTCGTTTTGTTCCCCCTCCCTTATGGAAACTTCAACGAATTAAAAGTTATTTCTCTCTGGATCGAAAAACGAAAGAAAAAAATTCTGTTGCAAATTTGAAATTTACGTTAAAAAATCCTATGAAAGGGGTCTGTTTTTTAACATTATTGAAGGTTAAATAATAAAGAGTTAACTTCCCAATCATTAAGTAAATACTCTACCTACATCTGACTTTGAATCTGACCTATGCTCCATTCTCAGTGAGCGTTCTGCCAGTTCGGAAGGGTTCTGGGAAAGCGCAGTCGAGTTTTGTCGTTCGCAGTGTCAGAACGCCGAGTTCGGCGGTAGCCATACACGAGCAGAAATATGCGACAGATTTGGTCGCCCGATCTCATCTGACAGATATCGCTAACGATCTGGAGTGACCGATGAGATCGGTCGTTGCCCCTCAACACGTAAAACTTATCGGCCGATCTTTCATGCCCGAGATCTGTCACCTGACCAGTGCCCGATGTCATCTTTTCGTTCGTGGGATGAAATCTGACAGATTCAGGTCTGTCACCGACGTTCGTCTGGCAGACTCGAGTTATCCGTTATCGGTCGAATCCGAAATTTTTTCCAGATCGGTCACACATTCTGTAAGTTGATGTCATGGGGTTAGTGACTGTCCGTAGTAAAAAGCGTAAATTAGCGGCTTTTGCGGCGGGTATTTTTTTTATTGCCCATAAAACGGCTAAGCCAAAAAAAAAGACAAGTTTGGGAGAAGTCATGGGTTTTGGAAAGGAGAAAGTTCGGGCACATGAAGTTGTTGAAGCACCTTAGGGAGAACAACCCGCCGGATTTCCACAACTAGGTACCTGCGGATGAACGAGGAAGACTTCGACGTACTTCTTGGTAAGTACCTATCTACAAAGTATATCTATTCATCCGGTGACCAGAGGTACTCCTTTTGGGAGGGCAGGTACCAACTTCTTCGCTTCCGAGAAGTCTGCAGGTTAAGGGGGACGCCCGACTACCATCTGCTAGATTTGAACTCTCGCAGATATCTCTGGTCGATTTTCACATCTTTCACCATTTTTTAACGCCCACTAACGCACAGTTCTTTCCCACAGATATCGTTTAAAAACGCGATATCTGTCGCAGATATGTACTCGTGTATGGCTACCTATTAGCCCGCCATACACGAGCAGATATCTGCGACAGATTTGGTCGCCCGATCTCATCTGACAGATATCGCTAACGATCTGGAGTGACCGATGAGATCGGTCGTTGCCCCTTAACACGAAAAACTTATCGGCCGATCTTTCATGCCCGAGATCTGTCACCTGACCAGTGCCCGATGTCATCTGTTCGTTCGTGGGATGAAATCTGACAGATTCAGGTCTGTCACCGACGTTCGTCTGGCAGACTCGAGTTATCGGTCGAATCCGAAATTTTTTCCAGATCGGTCACAGATTCAGTAAGTTGATGCCATGGGGTTAGTGACTGTCCGTAGTAAAAAGCGTAAATTAGCGGCTTTTGCGGCGGGTATTGTTTTTAATTGCCCATAAAACGGCTAAGCCCAAAAAATACAAGTTTGGGAGAAGTCATGGGTTTCGTCGTAAGCAATGTTTTTGACGTTTTTGTTCATGTAGTCAACATGCTTCAACTGCCACAGACAAGGTCTGTCTCTATACATGTCGATCATCATTTCAGTTAACTCGTTTGGCCACTCTTTTTTACCCATTTTTTGATACCGCACAAAAAAACACCAATAGAAACTGATTTCTTTAGAGGAGAGATCTCACAGGGGAAAACACACGTGGACAACTGAACATCTTAACGTTAAGGGACGCTGCCCGATCCAATAGAACAGTTCTGTGTACCACAGACATCGCTTCCGAGAAGTCTGCAGGTTAAGGGGGACGCCCGACTACCATCTGCTAGATTTGAACTCTCGCAGATATCTCTGGTCGATTTTCACATCTTTCATCATTTTCTAACGCCCACTAACGCACAGATCTTTCCCACAGATATCGTTTAAAAACGCGATATCTGTCGCAGATATCTGCTCGTGTATGGGTGGCTATTGGCAGTGTTTTGCGAATCCGTTTCCAAACGGTTCTATTAGTCACCGATTTTTCATGGTTTGTAGACGATGAGGACGAGATTGAAGTTGTAGTTGGATCTCGTGTACATCCACGAAACTCGAATTTTTTCAACGAAATCGTACCACGGTTTGACGACGAAAAGTTTGTTACAAACAGCTACACAGTTCCACTTCCACTGTTGCAAATTTTCATATTCAGATTCAGCACCCAAAAAACATGAAGTAAGGTAGGTAAACTTGGAAATACGATACAAAACTTGTGATTTTTCAGATTACTGAACGTGAGAAAAACAGGCGTATGGGCTGTAACTTTAAAATTCGAGCCAATCTGGAAAAACGGCTTTCATTTTATGAGTCAGCGATCTTAACCCCCCCCCCCCCCCAGTCCACAGTTACCTAAGTACTTTCTTTGTTACTCAACATCACTTTTTTTGTGTTCCCCAGTGATATATATATATATATATATATATATATATATAAATCAATTACTGTTCGTTAGTCTCGCTAAAACTCGAGAACAGCTGGACCGATTTGGCTAATTTTTGTCTTCAATTATTTGTGGAAGTCCAGAGAAGGTTTAAAAGGTTAAAAATTTCAAATCTAACCCATAGAATGGGGTGTTTATGGGATGGGGAGGGGGGGGGGGGGGGTGTCGCGGACATCACTGAATAAACTGGGGACCTGATTGGTAAAAAATGTTTGAATTGCACTAACTTAAATCACAGGTTACTTTGAATCAGATCCATAGGGATGCCACAAAATGTGATGGGTGAGGGGGGGGGGGGGGGCTTGCGTACCTATATGTTTTAAGGGAGGGGGGGGGGGGGAGAAATGGGGTATTTTTGTCATCATTGAACGAACTGGGGATTTGATTGTCGAATATGTTTGGATCATTCTAATTCAAGTCAAAAACTACTTTTTTCAAATTTTTGAAATCTGACCCAGCGGGGAGGGGAGGGGGAGGATGTTAATGCGTTTTGAACGTCACTGAACTACGGGGGATCTGAGTGGGCGAATCTATCAGAATTACTTTAACTTGGGTCACAGGCCATTTGATAATGTTCAAGTCAACCTGTGCAACGCACGGGTGAACCAGCTAGTCTATCAATATAAATAAGTGCATTTAATATAACTAATATAATAATGAGCATTAAAAGCACCTCTGATCCCATGACTACAGGGACCTTACTGAAGAAAATGCATCCTAATTAGATATTTTTCCTCACTATTGTGAAATTTCGGGAAAGTAAAAAGTTAATTTTTCTTGAAATCTAAGATTTCTACAAGTTTTTAAGCTCAAGACTAGGTTCTTTATTTTATTGAGATGAAATTAGATTCTTCCAATCTATGTCTCAGTTATAGAATATGAAGATACGAGTAGTTTGTAATTACTACACCTTTTTATCTAGGCCTAATTAACATATACTGCTTTCAGTGATTTTGGAACATGCTTGAAGAACGTTCAGTGGCCGATTGTCTCCAGCAATAACTTGCTTTCTTCCCCCAGCGCTGACGCTCTCTCCAAGTTTCAACATGGACTCAAACGCCTGCTGCACATAGCTATACCGTATCCTTTCACAATTGATAAATGATGTATGTTAACATAGAATCGATTAAAAGCTGGTTGAAATATAATTTGAAATATGTGTAGGTAATTACTAGCTATGTAACTTGGTCCCTAAGCCAAGAAGGTCTTGAGGGTAATTTGATGTGGGAACATTGAATCTTCTTCCTCCTTTATTTCACGTACGGCTATGGATTGCGAGTGGAAAAAACCTCCGCTCTTCATCAGGCCAAATATAAATGACAAGGTTCTTTGTAATATTCATGAATGCAATCCAGGGGTCTTAGGAACGCAGAAGGATTTGTATAAGTACAAAGAAGTCTAAGATAACTTTCTCCCCCTTCTATGTGGAATTGGGATATTGGGTAATTGCACCAATTACTGACGCTCTAAGGAAGATTTTGTGGTTTTTCATAAATTTCTCCCTTATTTATTGACCTCACAATTCAAAGTTCTACTTGGTCAATATCTGATCTTTCCATTCTGCTCATTAAATATGTCAAGATTATGGATTAATCCATTTTTCTGCTGTTTTGTCCTATTACTAACACACATGCACTAATTACTGACATCGTAAGGTACCAATTACTTACACCCTGTTCAAACTTCAGAATAATTTTATTCACATTAAAATATTTAGGTATATAAGTATATATACATATATTATTTTGAGGTATTACAGAAGGTTGGAAAAAGATAGGAAACACTTAAATAAACTTACAAAATTGAGAGAATATTTCGCTGTGTCAGCGTCGTCAGCTCTAGTGAAGAAAAGTTTCTTCACTAGAGCTGACGACGCTGACACAGCGAAATATTCTCTCAATTTTGTAAGTTTATTTAATTGTTTCCTATCTTTTTCCAACCTTCTGTAATACCTCAAAATAATATTACACGCGAGTGTTTTCATCAATACTATGTATATATATATATATACATATATATATATATATATATATATATATATATATATATATATATTTTTATTTTTTTTTTTTCAAAATAATAGATACCTAAGGGAGTACCTCCCTAGGTAAACAAGTTAGGAACTCATCAATAAAATCAGCCTCATTATTAAATCCCATCGAAGTGAAAGGGGTTTATTCGTAAATATTATTGATTAGTTATACTAACTTTAAATACTTGAAATATATATTTCAATCTGATTCTAAAACCTGAAAGGAAAATAATTTTCACAACTTATCGTCACTATCACAACATCGAAACTCAGATTAATCTATTTCCATTGGTTTTGGTAACTGTTTTATTAAATTGTTCTGTTCGCAGGCACGTAGCCAGAGGGGGGGTCCATGGGGTCCGGACCCCCCCCGAAATTTTTTGATGAATTAAAAAATTATTCATGGTTAAGGTAGTATCTATTATTTCACTAGCACGAACTACCAACAGAGAATATTCGTCTGATGTGAAATTCTTCAGAAATTATTTTTATAATACTCATAGGTTCTGCTACTAGCTCCAATATGTAGAGGTAAGATTCCTGAGATAAGAAGTTGGATATTTCGGTACACGGACATGGGTCATGTATACGACCTTAAAGACAGATCAAAGTCTCTAGCACTATACCTGAACGACCCGTGTAAGCCTTGCCGTGTAGCAACCCTTCATACCTTTCAGCACTCCACATTTTTATTATGGTGTTCAGAAGCCTTCTGACATCTTCCCCTGAAAAGATTCCTTTCTCTCTCTCTGGAGTACAGTACTACAGCGGAAAAAAATTCTCTCCGAATCTCGTATTCCATCGGCTAGCCCTTCACTTCATCAGCAAGGAATGACACGCCGACCGCTCCCTGAGGTAACTCGTACTGCTTTCCTTGCAGACGTATGGCTCTCTGCTACAGCATGTCCCATCTTAATGTGGTCCAGCCTCCTGGAGAATTTAACATCCCGTCCTCGAAGCGTCTTATGAAATAGTTCTGAATAGGATCAGCATTTGGTATTGATATTATACTTTGAGTACCACGGTTGGTATTCAGGTTCGCAATATTTGGATGTCTGGAGCGTATATGTAGAGTGAGTTCTCTTCTTGTAAAGCCTCTAGAACAATGGGGACATTGGGTTGCATTGCCTCTTTGACTATTCACCAAGGTATCATCCATGTTACTGAGCTACATAATTACGTTGCTCCAACGATATCACAACAATAACAATAATTAAGTCAACATTTTTGGAATGAGTGAATGAGACAGAATTTGGCACTCAACTTCGAAGTATGAATTTGAAGAAGTATGACTGGTAGTGTGAACCTGTCTGGTACGTTTTCCATCGGTTTTGGTTAAAAAAAAAAAAAAAAAAAAAAAAAAAAACGCGATCTAACGCTTCGAAAATCGATTTTCTTGCGGAGCGGAAATTCACACAACACTACAAAATCTTGCAGTCTAGGGGAAATTTATCTATTCTATGTGCGTCACGGGGTTCTGTATTCCGCCCCACACTCCTTACAATATCCTACGGGGAGAATGTTTCTAGATGTCTTACTAACTTTTACGTTACGAGATCCTGCAGTACCTTAGAAATTAAGATTAGAAAAATACCTTAGAAATAAGATGGGTAACGAACGCCTTTCTCATTTGACCATGATGTCAATTCATTATCCACTGTCGTTCGCGGCTGATGACGTGCTGGATTTGATGTCTTTAAAAGCAAACAGAAAAGTCTTACTAAGTATGAACATTTTATGATCAACTAAATACCTAAAAATTGAACTTTTGTTTTTGTATAAAGATCAAGATTTATCATGATTGTAAAAAATTGTTTTAACTGTCACCTAAAATCCTTATTATGTACCTACCTATCAAATATTTTTGCCTTATTAAAGATAGTATTTCATCATGTTTGTGAAACATTTCTTCTCCTGTGACTTAAAATTCGTATTTTAAAATTTATAGAAATGGGAAGAGAGCCGGAGGGGGGGGGGGGGGAATCTGGACCCCTCCCAAAGCAAAATCCTGGCTACGTGCCTGTTCTGTTCGATTGTCATCACCTCTTTTTTGAATGTAAAAACATTTTTCATACGATTACAGGTTGTCATACATTTAGCTTGTATATTTCCATCTGCAATCTTCAATATACAGCACGCCATGCGGATCTTCTCTCTTTTGGTGGACATAAATGCGGTGATGTAGTCGCCCTTTTCTACAGTTGTGTTTCAACGAAGTTTTTCTCTCTTCTTCTGATCTTCTTCATCTCTCAACGATTCTTCTCTGTCTTCAACTGATAGGTCTTCAAAGAGTTTTCCGTCCTTCTTCGTATGATTTTCATTGTCTATCGTAGATCCTTCTTCTCTCACAACTCCTTCCTCGTACATTTTCTCGATTAGGGACGGCGATGTTATGCCAATCACTTCCTCAATAGATTTGACAAATTCTCGTCGTGTTTCATCAATATCAGAGCCTCCAAATGCGGCATCAGTCAGTAGAACAGATCCATTTGTATCTTCCATCACGTCCTTTTCATGATCAGGAGGAATGCAAGTGAAAGTGAATGAATGAGCCAACCGCATTTGCTCGCCATTGAATGGATCTTGTTCGAGGTAATCCTCCTTCTCAATGTTCACATCTGACTGATCTTGCGGTTCCCACTGTTCGTGCTCGTTTTCTTCTTCTTCGCTAGAAGAAGTTTGAACTACTCTCTTTGATTTCTTTGATATAGCTTGTTTCTTCGTCGCTTGCATCATTGCTTTCTTCTTTTCTTTCTCAGGTGCCTTATCTAATTTAATCTTCTCTTTTTCTGCTGACAATGACACCTTCTTCTTCAGTACTCAAAATAGTTGCAGGCCCAGGCTTACCAGAAGTAGGATATTTGCCAGTTACCTTACAATGAAGTGTGATACGAGGGACCCCGTGATTCTGTGCTGCAGTCGACATAAGAACTCCTTTCTTCACGTCAGCAAGTGCTGCTAGCATTTGATCCTCTCTGAACTGTTTCCTACTTACGAATCCCTTCTGAATAGGGCGTTTTTTCTTCTTAGATGTCTTGGAGGGAGCCATTTGTGATTATCTGAAAGGTAAATGCATTTCCGTTTCTTATAGAGAGCTAAAATACATGGGAGAGGTGAGAGTATACCTATACACGGGAGAGTGTCAGTAACTGGCTATGCTCACTGTCAGTATCTGGTGTGTGTGCATCCCAATTACTGACACTCTCATGACCAGTTACTAACACCCCCTGTTTGGAATTGGATCCCTTCCTTTATTCAAAAAACGGATAGCACCATTGTGTTCTACGTTAAAAAATTACCTATTTAAGCATTGGAACAGGAATTATATGAAACGCCCAGTTACTGACACAGGCGTTAGTAATTGGGTAAAGGTATGTTTTTGGATATCCAAATCCTAACATCCCAAAAAGATGTAGTTTTATTGGGAATTTACATTGGAATAGTATATTCTCATCATCTAACATCAGTATTGGAGTGGTAAGTACAAAATTCACGTGGAGAAACAAAGAAGAAATGGTTATAATAGATAGAATCACAACTCACCTCCTTAGCAAAAACCTTATTGATCTGGCAGCGGAAGGTGTGATGATGATAAAGCTTCATCCCCTCAAACCTTGTCAGTCAACGCTAACTTGATTTTGGCGGTATCTGTGGTGGAATGGTGTGGCTTTGAATTGGCGCCAATTTCGAATTCCTAGGTGGTCTGAAACGTTTGCTTTTCAAGGTAGAAGGAGCGAATGTCAGCAATTGGTGCCTTTATCCCTAGTTATCCAATGCATTAGTATCACAAATACGAATAAAATTCTGTGCGAGGAAGTACAATTTTTTCCCCTCCAACTTGTGGTGCATAATTCGATTCATAATCGGAGGGCTTATGGCCTTCAGAGCCCCAACAATCGGGGATTTTGGTTACTTATTGAGAATAATTATGTAATAAAGTGGTATCAACAGTAAAAACGCCACTATTACGAAAAATTGTTGAAAAAATGTAAAAAGATAATGCAAGAGAAACGTGGAGCAATAAATAGTACAAAGAAAAATAGAGCTTTTGAGCTACAATCTGCAAGCTTTTGAGTCCAGGCTGTTATATTATTCACTTACTATGCTGCAAAACTGTCTAATTCTTAATTTAAATGAGAAACACTTCATTAGTAAGGTAAATATGTGTACAGTAGCTGTAGTAACGTTATTCAAGTAGTGATAGTTAAACAATAAATCATTACTATTTATTAAAATTTGTATAGGTCCCTGTTCAAATTTAGTTTACTGCATAATACCTAGGAACCTCTCTCACTTTTATCATGAAATGATTTGACTTGTTGATTGTTTTGCTTAAAATATTTGGTGGTTGGCATCTTCGAATCTGATCTCTTATGGTGATTGTTGGGCAGAAAAAGAGCCAATTTTTTTTCAATTTCTCTCGCTCATACGAAATGAAGGACAGGTTTGGAAGTTTGAGTTTTGCCATTAACGATTGGAAGGAGTTTCTGGTTGTCTCTAAACAGAGCTTCAAGAAGAAGCTGTCTATGAAGTCCCCTAATGATGTGTCGCGCGATGATTTTGATATCATGAGAACTCTCGGCTCAGGAAGTTTCGGGCGGGTCGTACTCGCTCGTAGAAAAAGCGACAACCAATATTTTGCCATCAAAGTCCTCGATAAAGCCAAAGTACTCAAAACCAAACAGGTGGAACACACGTTGAACGAGAAACAAATCCTGCAAGCAATCAGATGTCCGTTCACAATATACTTGGAACATTTCTTCCAAGATAACCTCTACCTGTTTTTCGTGCTCCCCCTCATCCTTGGAGGAGAGATGTTTTCACATCTAAGGAAGATCGGCAAGTTTCAAGAGAACGCCACTAAATTTTATGCTGCTCAAGTCGTCCTTGCCTTCGAGTATCTGCATTATTTGGATTTGGTGTATAGAGATCTGAAGCCCGAAAACATACTCATCGATCATGTTGGCTACCTCAAAATTACCGATTTCGGGTTTTGTAAGGTATGTACAAAAACATACCATTGGACTTGGGAGATGCTTCTGATTTTTTTTTTTTTTTTTTTTTTTTTTAAGGAAAGATAACTTTATTTGTAAATTAATGTTGTACATCTCAGTTGGTGTAAATACTTTGAATGGAGTTGGAACTACCTAATTAACATGAAGCTTGAAGGACCAACAGGCCCAATGACTGCCCTCCGATTAAAAATAGAAAAGTCATTTTCTCTTGTGATTAGATGTCTTCTTGTGTGTCCAACAGGTCCGTGTGTCGTTTTCTCTTCAGTCGTCGTGTCACTGGTGGCGCAGGAATGTTTGTTGCTGTAGCGTGTAAAGATGGATTTGTGTGAGTTGTCATTGATGTGTGTAGTCTGTTGTAACGTGTCTTGATAACTTCTTCTACCCAGGGGGTTTTCAGATCTTTATGGATTATGGTGTTACGTAGAAACCATGGAGCACCTACGATGGTCCTTAGGTAGAGGTTTTGTTTTGTCTGTATGTTTTTAATTTGTTATTTCCAGGGTGAATTCCAGATTTCACACCCGTACATTCATATGGGGCGCACAAGTGTTAAGTATATTAGTCTTTTGAGGTGGAGAGGGAGGCGCGATTTATCTGACACTAAGAACTTTAGTTGCTTGGTTCTCATTTTCATCTTTTGAGACACTTCATTGATATGTGATGACCATGTGAGCTTTGAGTCAAAAATGAGACCAAGATATCTTACCTCGTTCACTTTTGGAGTTGTTTCATTATTGAGAGTGATTGGGACATTATTTACTCGCTTTTTATAGGTGAATTTTACAACCTTTGATTTTTGCGAATTCATTTTGAGTCTCCATTTGTCACACAATTTTTCTGTATGAGCTACATGTTCTTGCAATGCCCTGGAGGTGTCTTCACAGGTTCCTTTGCTCAATATAGCCACGTCATCTGCGAACTGAGCAATTTTTACATTTGGCACTACTGGGAAGTCAGAGGAGTATAATAAATACGAATATGGGCCTAAGACACTGCCCTGAGGGACGCCTGCCCGCATTTTTTTTTTTTTATCGTACTGATGGTATTTCCACATTCCACAGAGAAACTTCGGTTTTCAAGATATGATTGAAGTATTCTGAAATAGGTGTCAGGAAGCTCATCTTTTAATTTTGCTAAAAGACCCTTGTGCCAAACACGATCGAAAGCTTGTAGGTGTCGAGAAAAGGCCCCAGACATGTAGATCCTTCCTCATATGTTTATAAGACTTCATCCACAACACGGTGTAATTGTTGTGTGCCAGAGTGAGCGTCTGATTTTCTTGGGAACCAAAGATTTCCATTCCCATTCCTCATGAGTTGCTTTAGATATGTACCTAGTGTTGTGATGAGTCAGTGGAAGGCAGCTTCATACACATTTTTAAACAAACTGTAGGTTTTCTCGTCCTTTTAACTAGTTCATAATACAATTAAATTTAATAAAATAGCCTAATAATTCAATTTATGGTTAGGGGGTGTGAGGGAATGAGTAGATAGACAGGCTCGTTTTCTCATCAGTTTATTTTCCCTTCGAGCGCTTTCGCCAATATAGGCCTCATCAGGGAGTATTATTATGTAGTTGGACAGTATGGCATTTTTTCATGTTTTGTTGCAGATTATTTGGTAGCATCAGTTAACAGCACACACTGTTTGGGGATTGTGAAATATTCTCCTTGCTCTCTCCAATTATTTACTTTTCTACATTATTTTCCCCAGGACAAGTTATTAATCACTTAATACTAATTTATCCTATTAAATCATACAACTTGAGCAGTCAATTTCACAAATATCCCCAAACAGTGGGTGCTGTTAACTGATGCTACCAAATAATCTGCAACAAAACATGTATAAATGCCATACTGTCCAACTACATAATACTACTCCCTGATGAGGCCTATATTGGCGAAAGCGCTCGGAGGGAAAATAAACTGATGAGAAAACGTGCCTAACTATCTACTCATCCCCTCACACCCCCTAACCATGGATAATGAAAGGCAACCTATCCATTAATTCAATTTATTTTAAAAAAAGAATAATATCTAATTTCAGTTGAAAAATTGTGTAACTTGAAGAGCTCGGCCGAATAAGGGTCTATGTTACATTTACTAAATTTTACAGGAGAGCGAAAAAACTCCTTCGTAACCACACAAACAGAAACTGCAGGATCAAGTGTATAATGGACCCTTGTTCCATCAATAATAAAAATATGCACTCATTATCTTGCGACCTTTATCATCAACAGTGTTCTTCTTTATTCAATTCAATGACGGAGACCTGTTAGCTCAATGAATAATCCATGTCGATAACATCGTCAATAATCTATAATATTAAAGTAGAAATAAATTGAAGAAAAGGCTGTTTAGATGACAATTTTATTGAAACACTAAAATAAATAAGTTTTTAAATAACGTTTTAAAATTATACCATAGGTAGTTACTTCTTCTGGGAACGATGAAAACATTAATCAGAAACGACTAGTAGTGTTAAAATAAATTCTTTATACTGCTAGGGTAAATATGGAATCATTTTCATGAGGTCCGTTTTCTTGGCCTTAGGGAGGGGTAATAACGTGCTGGGAGCTCATAAGGTTTTGGCAAAGGGCAACATAAGCTTTGTTTGTCCCATGGTCTGATGTTGTTTTGGGTTGATTTTGCATATATCACAAAGGGATCATCTATTGAGTACTTCATCCAAAGCTGTTTAATCACTTTCAATTTAGCCTTACAGTTAGTCTTCAAAAGGTGTTCCTCGATCATTTCAAAATAACTAGCGATTTTGATTTATAGCGTTAGTTTCAATTATATTAAATCGTTGGTTCTACTGGTTCTCGCAAGATAGTCTAACATTGTCTTCCTTTGAAGGTGCTGAAGAAAAGAACGTACACGGTGTGTGGAACTCCTGAATATTTAGCTCCTGAAATTATCTTGCGTAAAGGCTACGGTCATTCAGTCGACTGGTGGACGCTGGGGGTTTTGATCTATGAAATGGCTGCTGGATATCCCCCTTTCAGTGCTAAAGACACAATGAAACTATACGAGAGGATCGTCGCTTGTAAATACCATTTTCCGACGAATTTCTCTTCTGATGTAAAGGAAATCATCAAGGCAATCCTGCAAGTGGATATTTCTAAACGGTACCATCGAGTATCTGCTTCAATTTTATAATTTATTGTACATAGGTCGTTCATACAGTGTATGAATAGTGCACCCCTATAATTAGATTTGAATGTAGTTCCCTAGGATTCCCTCTATTACTAATTTTCAGTTTGAAATCCCTTCATATTTTGTCATAAAACAGAAGGCATGGTGATGGAAGGGTTATTCATACATTGATGATGAGACTAGCAGCTATCGTCAACAGTGACGTTAACTTGGCTAAGATGGAGGATACATTTCCAACTAGATCTATCCAATTACATTGATTTTCAAGTTAGAATCAAAGTAATAATTGGCTAACCCAACCATTTGCCGTCGAACTCAGGTAGCAAAATTCGAAAATAACAGCGACGCGATGTAATGCACAAATAGAAAGAATTCCAAGTCCAACAAAACAGTCACCACATAAATCTCTCAGAAAATTAAGCCCTGGGGAGCATAGTCATAAACATAAATTTGGTTTCAGGGTGTTCGGAATCGGATTTCCCAGCAGTTTTTTGTGGGGGTTGCTTATTGCTATAACCCAGATCAAAAATCGTAGGGGTTCCTCACTACTGAGGGAATTAATAAAAATGTAATTGTAGCAACCCAAAAATATTTGATGCCTCGATAGAGTTTGAACGCATACCTCCTTTGAAATAGAATTTAGTTTTAAAGACAAGCGCTTTAGCAACCTACGCCACTGAGACCAATTAATCAAACCTCTTTGACAGCAGTTAACATTCTTCTACCTCAACAATTAGAAGTCGAATTTACTATAAATTCTAATTTTAAATATAGTCTTTGTTCATTGTACTTACATAAAGAAGTTATCTAATTTTTTGCGAGAAAGCTTGGGGAATCTGAAAGGCGGTGCTGAAGACTTCAAAAACCATAAATATTTCAAGTCAATCCAATGGCTTCCAATGTGCAACAAGAAATTGGTGTCACCTTTCATCCCACACGTTTCCAGTCCTTCGGACGTCAGCAATTTTCAAAGATGCAGTGAAGAGCCTCTTCAAGTCTCCTCAGTGAATCGATACGCAGCCGAATTCGCTGATTTTTGACTTGCATATTACCTGAAGTAAATTTCATATTGTTTTCCACTGCATTTTCCACGTTTTTATTGAATTTAGTGTACTCAGTGATGTGTTATTGTCATCAGTACATAACTACCTTTATTTTTATGAAGAGCGTGGTGATCTGTGACTATATATGGCTGCACTATCTGATGAAAATTCTAGGGTCTATTTGTAGAGATAGATTCAAGGCAGGAGCGCAGCGTGGCTCTGTAGTGGAGGGTACCACACTCGAATCCCCCCAGCTGCCATATTCAAAGTCTCTAAACAAAGATAGAAGTGTAAAGCAGTTCTTAGCAAGCTGCTTGGTCAAGGGAACTGTACATTTATTATAATGGCCTTCTAAAATTAGTTAGAAACTAAAAACTCCTACACAAATAGCCAGTACCCTGGACTTGCCAACAGGGAAGCAGCTGCTTGTTTAAGTCACTGGCTAGGTATAGTATTAAAAAAAAACCTTTGCACAATAACCAAACTAAAGTCAGTAAAAAAAATAGAAAATATATTAGAATAAATAATTCTTTGCAAAGCACTGTTGAAAGTACAGACAACCACTGATATATTGTATAGTTCTCGATGGAAAAATGCTGTGTACTCAATCAGAGAAGTGGGGATGTTGAACAGCCAATGAAGTTGCGCTTCTGTTCAAAATTGGGTGAAGTAAATGAGCGACGAGCTATAGAACAATTCACGCAACAACTCTCCGTTCTCGATGTATGTACTCGGAACAAAAGCGACAATGATGAGATCAAGGAAATAAGAAAAGTGTAATGGCCCAAAAATACTCGTATTTTATACCTCGACAGGAGTTCGAACTCGCGTCGTCGTTACAACTATGGGAAATTTCTCGTAATTGCAACACTCCAACGATCTGAGCTATGCGGCCAGGGTTGTCAAACCTCTTTGACTGTGAGAGTTATATTCCTGAAGCGTAACATTTCCCCAGAGTCAAATACCAGGCGTCTCGGCTGGTTCGGGGTCGGACGAATGATGAAGTGAAACTGCAGGCTGCTGGCTCAGCAGATGCTCGCTGGAACAAGTCAGCAGTCAAGAGAGAGGTCATTGCCATGGTGTGTTATCTTATGACTCAAGTGAGTGAGGAAGTGAAAGGTGCTAACGACAGAAAATGTGATGTTTACAGTCTTTTGGCTCGAGAGGGATTTAATTAATTATTGTTTCGTATGATTTTGGGTCCTACCGACTGCGCTACTTCAACGGCCCAATGATTTTTGGACTCTTACAGTGGCGCGGTTGGTAGGACCCGAAATCATTGTGCCGTTACAAAAGGAAGGATGTCCCCGAACAAAAACGCATAGAAAACTAATACTAACGTACAAACAGAAAGATGCTATAACCAGAAGCTATTTCCTTCAATTTCCAACTCGATTCGACAAGCCTCGATAGCATTTGGTGCAAAACAATCGGTAGCAAGCCTGCCACTTCTGGTGGCCCAAGTGCAGGGGGAAGTTCTGTGGATGGAAGCGCACAAAATTAGCAGTGACAAACTAGTAACTTTCTTGGGGGATGGCTCACTACTACACTCACAAACACACACAGTCGAAAACATCTAGTTGTGACAAGGTGACAAACTGACAGAACTGTTTGGACAATGATGTTTGTCACCACAGTCAATGAGCGCTACTTCCTACCACCCCTTGTGCCTGCTTCTGCCCATCATCTATCGTTTGGTCTGTAGTATCGATTCAGACAAAGTATTCAGCAATCTGTAATTCGAATCTACTACGAAGAATTGATAGAACTAACTTAATCGAATCCATCAGAGTCCACCCGAATTCAAGTTTTCGGATTTTTATTCTTTTACTTGTTTACCTAAATACCTTTTTCTTCTTCTTTTCGTCAGGGTACCACCGCTACTCGCGGTACCACTGAATCTACACCCCTGATTCTAAGAATTGATCCTTAACATAATTCAACAGTGCAGAGCTTGACACTCATTTGGTGAGTTCATCATTGGTACTAGCATTTCCAACGCCAACGGTTCCAGTTGTTCTCCTCATTCAACCGCTGAGGAAAAGATTCCTTTTTCATTTTTCAGGAAACAGCAAAACCAACCGGATCGACAAACCCGAATGGTATTTTACTCAGGTGAATAAATTGCCTACGTCATCTTATCTGATCAAAACAACTTGAGGTTTACAATATTAATATATTTTTATTACCTACATAAATGACCTGCTTTACAATCCATTTATCTCTCGTTCCAGGTACTAACTTGGATCAAAGATCATGAAAGTTTCATCCTCAACTGGGTTCAGCCAATCTATGATGACATGAACGTTGGCAAATCTGCTTTGGTAAATATAATTGTTGGATAAGTTTCATAACCTAGAAAGTCGATTTTCAGTTATATCGTTTGCCTCTCAATGCAAATTCAGACAGATTGCTCAAGTAGTATAATAAATAAAATTTAAAAAATAAATAAATTTAAAAAAAACTGGGTGGGTAAACCTTCCCCAAAACTTCTGATGTTCTTCCTATTCAAGCGTCTAAAAATCGATTTCGTTTCGCAATATTGATAACAATGTTTTCAAGCCTTCTGTCTTCATGGAGCGTGAATTGTTGGTCTTACAGCAGCCTGGGAGGCCTCCGAAATTATCTCAATCAAAATGTAACCAAAAACCTACTTTTTATTGGTTTGCATTGTGATGGCTTTTGAAAATGTCATCCTTCTAAATTTCACACCCTAGGAGTATGAAATATGACAGGGAGCCTCTCTACGACATTAAGAGACGAATGCAATGACGGGTTCTAACCAGTTCAGCTGACTTAGGTATATTCTCTCATATTCACACTAGGAATTATAAATTTGACAATATGACTTACAGTCATTTTAGTAAAATTAGGGAACCGTTAAGAAACGAAAAGGTGACTACAATTGAACACTTTGAACTAAATTTATTGAAGGAACGAGTTAAATGCAAACAATTAAATAGAAAAGGCAAAGATCCACGATATTCGAACACCGAACTCGGAGAAAAACCCGTAGATACTCATTTCTGTGACATCGAGAAATGAATTAAATGATTAGCTCTTTCCTCATCAGCTGAGTGAGATAAATGCTCTCCTGTTCACCCTAGGACATTCCTATTTGTCAGGTAGCATCGCTGGAACAAGATATGACGCTATCCATTCTGATCACCTGAGTAAGCTCAATTCAGTAACCGCGACCGTGAGAAAACTGTTTTTTTCTTTTGTTATTTAATATATAACTAATTTTGTTCTTACTCAACTTGGGATGCTGACCTTTGGAATGGGACTCATTTGGGTGTAGCACAGAGTTACCAAATTGGAAAACACGATTGGAGGACTTGAGGGAGGACAGATCATCCAAATGGAGGACAAATTTTTCAAGTTTGAAAAAAAAAATCATAAATAACTTCATATGTATTCCAACATATATAATAAACCAATATTAAAAGCACTTTTAAAGCAAACTTATCAAAAAGATAAGTACCTCACTACCGTACTCATTCTTTAAGAAATCGGTAGATATGCTTAAGGTTTCAAACGATTTCTACTCACACCTTCGCACGAATCCACTAACATTCCAGGAAAGAATCCTTGACAGGTGGCCGAATAGTCTGACAATATACACTGACGACTCACACCACAGCGACCAAACTGGATGTGCGTTTTACGATGCCATATATGAACATACATTAGCGTTCAGTCTGTGGAACAGAACCTGCACCTATACAGCTGAATGTCATGCCATTCTCCAAGCCCTAGTGTATGCCAATGGCATATACCATAACCTCACCACCATCATCATCATGACGGACTCTCAAAGTACGACAGCAAAAATATCCAGCTTAAAATCCTCATCCCGCCTCAATCGAATGGAAGCATCCATATCACGGGAAATACAATGAGCCAGAAGTAACGGAAGGAAGATCATATTTATTAATATAAATAGCCACTCTGATATCAGAGGAAATGCTACAGCAGTCACTGCAGCAAAGCGCGCCGCTCAACAACCTGAGCCACATCGCTCCCACTCCTACCCAGCTTCAGACCTCAAACGATTAGCCGCAGCCAAAATGATCAAAAGCTGGAAAGAGTACCACCATACTTACCACTAGGGAAACCAGTTCTGTTTCCTCTTCCTCCCCCCAAGAAAGCAACCTGGTTTTACAAAGTGACTGATATCAAGCCAAAGAAAATTCTACAAAACATTAAGCAGACTTCGAAACGGGCATTGCAACACTAACCTCCTCCAAGTAAAGATCGGGAACACAGAATCACCCCTCTGCCGATATTGCACCGAATTTGACGAAACACCCCAACACTTAATACTTGAGTGCCCAGCACACAATGATGACAGAACAGCTATGCTCCAACAACTCCACCCCCACATTCTCAGCCCTTTCAACCTGGCTACAGAAAGTATCAAAGTCTACTCAATTTCATATGATTTCATAGAAAAAGTGAACATTTTATTTTAACCAACACAGACTATTGTTTATTTTACATCACCGGTATATTATTACACAATGTCATTATAACTTAGTCCTTAACCTCTGTGTATGATTGCAAATACTATTACAGCTGTATATCCTTGTGTTGAAGCCAATTAAAAAAAGTACCTAACTATCTTTGTTTTGATTCTCATTTCCCATCCACACAACCGCAATGTACCACAGCGAAGCATGGCAGGGTACAGCTAGTTAAATGATAAAACCACTGTTGTTGTTGTTTACAGGACGTTTCCGCCCGTCTCGTCACGGAGAAAATATTGATTTTCACATACAACCAATGCTTTACTAGGGTAATGTAACTCACTTAGTTTTCATAGCAAGAAAATCGTTCGTCACTTCTTGGAATGCTCTCATTTTATCACAACGTCTCATGATCCCTAAGACTCTGTAGTGTCAAGGAAAGCTGATTTTATTACGCTAAGTTATAAACTAATATTGTTAAGTAACCATAATGAACTAAAAATGTGTAAAATTAATCATTATTAAGTGATCTGACTGTAGAACCGTAGGTCTACCACTTATGTTGTTGTTTTTCAACTAACAGGCGGAATTCATGGCTGGTCTAGTGGAGCTGTCATTGGAGAAGCTTCAAGTTGATATTGAACAGGCTCAGTTCGATGATATAACATTCTCCCATATGGTTGATGAAGCATTGGCATATGAACGAGAGCTTCGACACACCTACCTGTATCCTCAAGCTTTACCTGGTCCTGTCCATATACTGTCTCGCGCTCAACTCTTTGTGAAGTGGCTTAGCATGGAGAAGAAATGTTAGTATCTACATAACTTATTTGATTCGCTCACCGTTCTGGCAGTATTGCTCAAAAGTGCACACGTATTTGCTAACTCGTCCTAACCTAAGTAAAATTTTGGTTGGTTTGGTGTCATCTTATTCATGATCTTGTGTTTGTGGAGGAGAAAGTAATGAAGACATCTTCCATTTAGTGGATATACTGTTTAATTGTTGCTCAAGTACTTTCGTCAATCAACGGCTTCTACTGGAGCATGTAGGGTATATTCCTATGCTTGGAGTCCCCCAACTCTGCATATCATTCTGGTGGGTATCTGCTTCTAACATTATGTGTAGAAAAGTAGCCAGCTGCGGTGGCAGCTGGCTACGTTTCTGTAAGTAATGGAGGTCCTCTTCTCTCTTATTTATTTTGCAACATTTTTTAAATCAATGACTAAAGATCCCATCTCAACAAGGCAAAGACCTTGTACGGCTCTAATAAAAGACAGAAAATGGTTGCAAACCCAAACTCCTCCTACAACTTTTGATGCATATTATATAAGAATCAGATACACATCACCTGAATGATATGCTGAGTTGGGGGACCCCAAGCATAGAAATATATCCTAGACGTCCCTGAAGAGGCTGATGAATGGCGAAAGTACTTGAGTACACGCCGAGTAACTCGTATAAATATTGTTAACCCCTGTGTTTATCTGTTACTTAGCGGCACACGATTGTGAAAATACAATTCATTATTATGAATTGTATTTTCACAATCGTGTGCCGCTAACAACAGATAAACAATTGTGAAAATACAATTCATTATTATGAAAATGAATGTCCACAACAGGCGTCTACCTTGGCGGACAGTCGCTAGATGACAACAACAATTCATTATTATGAGGGCTCGTACATTACAGTACATACCCATTAAAGGGGAGATGTCTCCATAACTCCCTCTCCCACAAACTCTCAACAAGTAAAATGTTGACAACCTTGGATGTTTTACAGATGCACGCGAAAAGATGGACATTATGATAAAATCAGAGACTGCTTGGTCCACACTGGCTGGTGATCAAGACGAAGGCAAAGTGACGGAAGTAGCTCATTCGTTTCTGGCTTTGCTCTCTACTATGTCTGATCGCTATAATTTATTGCCGCAACCAGGACATAGGTAAACATTATTTGTATCATACCATAGGTAATTATTCTTTCACCATTCTGCATTATTTAATAATGTTTGTATAGCCCATAGTCTCGTGACGTCACGCCTGGAGTAGGTTTGAGTTTCTTCCAAGGCCCGCCATGATGTGGTAGATGTTACTAGATCGTAACTCAACCAACCTATTTTTCACTAGATGTTTGCCGTCGTATGTCAACCTAATACGTTATTATAAAGACATTTTTCAACAGTTTTGTTCATCTAGTGATGAACGAGTTTTTATTTGGACTAGGGACTAACTATTATGGTTAATCAGTGTTCTAAAACTAAAGAACTTCATTCGTTTAGACTGAGAATAGATAACTTGAAAAATAATGGAGAAAAAATAATTGAAAATTCCTCAGATCTCTGTACTGTGGTGTAGGTACTGCATAGCCATTGCCCTGGCAGTTTCATCAGCGTTTCAGACATGTTCTTATTACTATAACTGAGGCAGCTTTACTTGTTTTATTGAATGAATGAAAGGATAGATTTGGTAGTTTGTTGATGTAAACAAGGCAGGTTGGTGCTCCTCCAACAGACGAAACTACGTAGGTACGTACAGCCTACCAAATTCGCTGTTGGTTAAAAGTAAACTAAGTAGGTAGGTTGTTGCTCTGCCAACGAATACAACTGCTTATCAACAAGTTGTCGGATATCGATTCAGGAAATGTGCAACATGAAATATAAACTAGCTGTAAGGAAAAAACCTTGATATTCATTCTTCTGAAGGTTAGACTTCATAAAGACTGCATTGTCAGTGCAGTTACTATGCAAGTTTTGCAGTTAAGCAAATTCGTGGGGCAAAGAAAGTTGATTAAGTAGGTACTGTGGTGAACTCAAGATTTATCACCGGCCCTTTTCCACCTCCCTTTATCACCTTGATATTCCACTAGAGGTACCTATCCGTAGTAAAACATATGTAAATCCACTACAGGTACCCACTTCAATTTTTGGTATTCTTCAATACAAAGCACAACCCCTGGATTATGAGGTACGTCACAACATCCATACCCAGCGTATGCCGAAGTGTGACTACGGGTTTTGAGCCTGAAACCTTGCGCACACAAGCATTGAATGCAGTTCTCAAAGTCTTAAGGGCAGTACTGTCAAGTGACCAGATAAATAGGATAGACGAATAGCTGAAATGAGACAACAAAAGAGATTTAAATAATTTCATTCGAACATGGAACGGAGTACAATATGCTAACCTATTAAGAGATTTAAGTGATGCATAAATCGACCTGGATATCTTGGACACATGACTATTCCAAGACAAGGCCGAATTAATCATCACACCCAAACTTCTGACTACCTTAGAATAAGCACTTATGACACCATTAATAAGGATGGGAGGAGTATCGTAGGACACCAAGTCCTTTTTGAATATAATTGTAGACTGGCACTTCCTCGGAACCAAACCATTTGCACTGCACCACTGGTGGATCTCATCCAGGTCCAAGTTGATATTCTTTACAGCCTGTGAGAGAGAGATGTTATCTGTAAGATTATGTTGATAAATTTGACAGTCATCAGCATATAAATGATATTTTGAGAAAGTCAGGGCTGAAGGTAAATGATTAATAAAAACTGAAAAAAGAAAAGAGCTTCTCATTAGACTGTAAAAAGATAAATACAAGTATATTGTTTTGTATCTTTGTGGTTGTGGGAAAGTAAATAATTTATTTTGATCCTTCACTCATAAATACTGATCTTCTTTGACTAAACTTTCAGGTTGCAGTTTGTGGAACTGGTTCTAGAAATCATTGACGACTTCCGGGTTTCTCTGCTCCAGGTCCTCCACTCGGAACACAATGATCCTTTGAATTCCAAGCTTCCACAAGTTCTGAATACCGTTTTCCATGTTCGAAAAGCAATAGAGCAGTATGACGCTAGTCCTGTAAGTTTATTTCAATATTTCCGTATAGGTATCTTAAGAGAGGTATGGTGGTTTGCCATTTTCTTTTATTGAGATGGGTTGTGGTTGAGGGGTGAGATCATTAGGCTTCGCGTGAACTATATGTTTATTGTTGAGCAGAGTGCTTTCGCCAAAATAGAACTCATCAGAGCTTTATCTGTTAATTACTAATTCAACTTACCTTCGGGAAAGATTGAGTACAATTATAGTAGGTCAAGGAGAAGACTGTTTACTTATGCAGCGGCATGTTTCACATCCCGCACAGTGACTTTTTAGAAAAAACTATAGATAGTTTAGGAAAAAAGTAGATAACTATGGAAAACTATAGATTCGGAGTGGCTATCGCCCATGGCCATGGGCATCACTTCCTCGGGAATTGATGAGGGGTCCCGTGTTGACTAATCCAAAACTTGATATCCTGAAAAGGATGAAAAGGTGGGATATCGAGGCGTTTTGATAACGATGACACGCCCATGGACCCAACAGCGCAAACCGAACTCCCATGGCGTTGCAACCCACGCTACGTCACGATCTTGCATCCGCACAATATTGGAAACCGAGCGCACTTTTTCCGCGGAATTTTCAAAAGTTAATTAAATTAAGTAATTAAATTATTTTAAAGTTAAATTTGCGGAAAACAGTTTTAAAAAAACTCGAAATTATTAGGAGCTGAAAGCATGCACAAGATGGTGGAAACAAGAAGTGGGGAAACGATCAACATGGCGTAGGTGTCGGGGGGGGGGGGGGGGGGGGGGGGGGGGGGGGGGGTCTCTGAATAATCAAGGGAAGCGAACAACACAGTTTTAACGAGATCCTGAACACAATTATTTTATTGTAAGCAATAGTAAAGGTACAGCGGGAGAGCGGGTATAACTCGGAGACCAACATTAAACAGAATGAATTGCACTTTCCCTTTATGTCCGCAAGACCTCAAGCAAGGGCGCTGCTCGCACATGATATGAGATTACTCAGCGTATTTGATATTAATTGTATCGCTTTTCACAATATTGCGGGAGTTCAGATCACTATATTGCTCAGGGATATTTGGGAATAATATCGGGAAACATAATCTTCATTGCTCCGTTCAGAAGTATAAAAAGGGTGACGATTGACTCGAAGCTACATCAGCGCTAACTCAGTGGCTCAAGGAACTAAGTTCCTTGGGAAGTCTACTTTCCTTCTGGGCAGCAACTACAAATTTGGGTATGGCCAAACAGTGTCCAACTAAGGAGAGCAAATATTCCGTTTTTAATTGGAAAATCGCGCCTTTGCGGGTTTTTTCAAATCTTTTCTTTGAAAATCCACTGCAAAAGCTGTGTACACACGATAGCTGCATCAGTAAACATTCTTCTATGAAGACCGTACTATAATTATTGTTCTACAACAATTGGCCTTGTCAGTTGCATACATCGATATTGTGGGGGAACAGCTTTAAACCTTTTGTTTCATCTTGATTTTTTTTCTTTTTCCAGAGCATATTGCTGCTTAATCATTACCGGACTCAATTCAATACGTCATCAGCAAACGATAACGAGAAATCAAATGCTAATCCTGTGGATGAGCCGGGAGAGGGTATCTTTCAAAGCTCACTGGCACTCCTGGAACGTCTCGAATCTCAACTTCTTACTGAGCTTTGCGACAATCTAATGATGGAAGTGATGGCAAAATCTAGACCATACAGAAAAGACAAGTTAGTTATAACCAAAATCAATCGATTTTGATAGATTCATGTGATTTGAAGGCTGCCATAGATTACAATACAGGATAATTTCCACTTAACTTAAAAAAATTATTATGCTGGCGTTTATTATTTCTGTATTGTAAAGCTCTTCTACCTAGAGCATATGTCTATATTATTAAACGAATCATTAGGTAGGTATCTAATGTGTCTGTCTGCATGGTGTAGACGCTTACTGAAGAGAAATTAATAAATTTAAATAACTCACCTGAACTTTCCTTACACGAGCTGATGATGCAGTGCTATGAATTGGCAAAACTGTGGCGGTGTCACAAGACTCACTTGCTGCAAGCCTAACACTATCTCGTGGTCATTGATGAAACTTCGTTCCCCGAAAAATCATACGGTCACTGCTCCATTATAAATTGTAGTGAGAGAACGGGAAATCATGCGGTTTTCCAGATGGTTTCATTCGATTTGTTGGGAAAAGATATGTAAATGATAACAAAAAAGTTACCTTGAAGGTTTTTGAAATCTTGATTTTTCAATTTTTCAATCTTGATTCAATTTCAGCTCTTAATTGCTACCCTTTAGGGTCGATCAAAATGATTTTTTCAGCCAGATTTCATAAACTTTGGTCTAGTAGTTTTGGAAAAAAGTTCTGGACAGCGTACGCGGATGGACGGATTTTTTTTTTTAATTCGATTTTTAGATTTTATACATCTTGAAATGTAAACCAACAAATTTTGAGGGTGGTTAAAACTTTTTTTTCTTGGTCGATTACCTACTAAGGTTCAATTTTGAAAAAAAGTATAAAACTCGACCGAAAATGGAGTCGAATGCCATCAACCATACCTTTCTATCTCAATCCGTTGCCAAGATATGATTTTGTAAAGGTATTTTTTCTCGATATAACCACGCTTTTTGACATAAAAGCCCACATTCCTCTCTTTTTAATCAACTTTTGACCGAATTGTCGGAATCAACTTTGAATTTTTGTGTAGAACATACGATTTTAATGCTTATTTAAAATCTTTGAGACTCATTTATTTAATTGTTTCATCCATTGTACTTCTGTACAAATCCCTCGTGCTTCCTGTCCTCGAGTACGTGTCAGTAATGTGGTCTCCGCACTACAAAATTTATATAGCCCAGTTAGAACGGATACAGAAGCGGTTTTTACGTTATGTGGCTTATAAATTGCACATCCCTTCTGACGAGGTTAACTACAATGCACTACTGGAGACCTGCAATCTGCAACCGCTCGAGGACCGAAGAAAATGGTTGGATTTCTCTCTCCTGTACTTTAAGCTAATAAATGGGCCTATTGATTGCCCGTCACTCCTTGCACAAATCAACTTTTCAGTCCCCAATTTTACCCCGTTCTGCCATACTATTTAAAACTACATTCAATTTCTACCAACTATCTATAATCTATACCATAGGTCGCTTTCTTGAATCCCCCATAATATCATCTTATTGTTAAAAAACTAATCCGACTTGGATTTCTTCACGAGTCCGCTGTCCCGTTTCAGAAATCATATATTTAGCTCCCTTTAATTATTATTTTTTCCTTCTGATTAGTACTGTGCTCTGGAAGACAACTGTGTTATGTTATTGTTTCTGATTTGTATTATATATATTCTGTATAATATGTAATTGTGCTTGCCCGTAATTTCAATAAATAAATAAACTATTGATGAATTGTACGAATTGTATCAGGTGGTTTGGAATGACTGAAGAAGACGTAGACCTCTCTATCGTCACCTTGTCGGGCTGTGGAATGTACCAAGCGTTGGCAGACCAGCTCCATTTGGTTCATGGAAAGATTGCGGAAAAACTCTTTTCATCCTTCTGGAAAATGGTTGCCAATAACATCTGTTCGGTAAATTATTGCTAGAAGCATTTAATATAAACTCTCTCAAGTTTCTGTTTATATGAGCTATATTTATGGGATACAACAACAAAATTTAACAATGTTATTTCTAATCCTCATTCTTAGCAAATTTTCGAGGAAAATGAAGTTATTGCAATAGCTCTAGAAAGGTTTTGTGGCATCCTCCGTCACCTCCTCGGTTTTAATACGTACTTACACATACCTGTCATTCCCGATCACAACTCTCCTTTGAAATGAGATTTAAAAAAGCCGTACTTTCGCCAAAAAGTCAAGCATTCCAAAGCAATGGAGAGTTCGTAAGACAGCAATTTTCGGGCACAATAAATTCAAAATTTAAAAGAATTGTGCTTAAATCTAAAAATAGCTAAAAATCGTTTCTTCTTCACTCGGGCTGACGACGCCAAGCTGACGGCGAAATATTCTCTATTATTGTGAGTAGGTATCTTTTATTAGCGTTCTATATTTCCCGACCACCTGTAACGCCTTAAAAAAAATATTAAAATATATGAATTTATATATATATATATATATATATATATACTCAATTTTGTAAGTTCATTTAAGTGTTTCCTATCTTTTTCCAACCTTCTGTAATACCTCAAATCAATATATATATATATATATATATATATTTATTTATTTATTTATCTATATATATATATATATATATATATATATATATATATATATATATATATATATATATATATATATATAAATTCATTAAATATTATTATATTAAATATATAAACCTGACGAAGGCTAAACTCTAGGATTCATTTTAGAATGCCTCAAAACGGATTTAAATGAAGAACATTTTCGAGCATTTTGATTTTTAATTATTTGGAGCCAATGCAATAGCTTCATTTTCTACGAAAATTCTCTAAAACCGCAAAAAGCTGAAAATCTAAAATGTCTTTTTGAATAGCAGATCATCTTTTAGAATAAGTTTTTGTTTGCCTTAAAACTCATTAATCTCAATTCATTATACTCATTGTGCTCAAATTTCAAGACAATTTAACATTAATGTAATGGGATAATTTACGAAACTTCTTTCATTCGATAGTATTGCTTGGATGGAACTTTTTTCATCTATATCACCTGTAAGTTTGTTTCAGTTTTTCCTTGACGAAATCGTGCTTGATAATTACTTCAACCCGTATGGTGGCCAAGTGCTGGAGAAAGACGTGAACAAGTTCCTAATCCCTTTGTTCCAGCACTACTGTGAAGTGCCTGGAACGTATTTCGCAAAGTAAGGACATCTAGAAGTTCATTTAATGATAAATTCTTCAAATGTACCTCCACAAGGGTTGCCACACACTCCCTCATAATTCCAACATGATTTTGCAGATCATTAGCTGGCCATACACGGACGTTCTTTCCTCTCGAAAATCATGGCTCGTAATCATTTCATCTTGAAAATCACGTGTGCGAGTGGGCGCTGAGACGCGCCATGAATGTTCGTGAGAGGAATTGGGAGGGGATTTGATGATGAAATGGAAGTGTTGTGCAGACGATTCGTGGAATGATCATTCCAAGAATCATCTGTGTTAGTGGATGTTCGTACTGGAGGGGAAATGAGAGGGGATTTACCCCGAGCCCGCGCCAGTAGTTCTCTATTAGTTATTTCAAATAATTTTTGAAATCCTCGGGATTGTTATCTCTTAGTTCCCTCAACAAGCCCATGTGACCATACTTTTCGCGGTCAGCCAACCACTTTTTCTGCCAAACTTCTCTCTTTTTCCGGGTCTTCTTTCCCAAAACTACCGTACTTTGACATAAGAGGGCGCACGCCAGTATGAATTCCTTCTTTTTTCGGCCTTGAATACTCATTTTATCTCATGTGAAGAAAGAACTCCAACATCAGACTGGAAATCCTCTCGATTTTCCTTCGATCCTGTACGAATTTCAAACATGACAACGCTCCAGGATAAACGCCACGATAAATGAGGGGGTTTCCCCACTACTTAACTAACGCTTTTTCCTCTCAAATGATAACGCGCCAGTCGATCATTTGCCAAATCCTTTCGTCTCAAAATTTTTCAAGAGTTCGGCCCAGTTTTCCCTTCCCGCTCTTTCCTACCACGAATCCCTTCCCGAACCCTCTGCCGTATCCACGCGCCACGATTTACCAGAGAACAAACTTTTCGCATTTTGTTCACCACACTTTCCCTTCCCGTTCTTTCCTTCCCCGTTTTCCTTCGGCGTTTCCACACTCCGCGATTTTCGAGAGGAAAGAACGTCCGTGTATGGCCAGCTATTCTAATGATCCTACCCATAAATAATCTTAATGTTACCCTCGTATTAATTTTTTATTTTTGAATTAAAATAGATTATTACTTACATTCTAAGAAATTTGATACCGTCCGCACTCGCTTACGTTGCTTAGTTTTCTTTATATGATTTTTCAAAGTTTGCCGCACTGGTGACCTCATACTGTGCAGGGGGGTCCCGCCCACGCGGGAGGGGAGCTTTGACGTCACCCGTGCTCGAAACCAGTGTTGGGCATAATCTTATCGTCGAATACGAATATGATTGTAATGATGTAATTGTAATTCTTATTGGTGTAATCGTATTACTCTGTCGGTGATTACACAAATACAACCTGTAGTGGATTTAAATATGTTTTACTTGGTGTAGGTAGACCAAGTGGGACATTTATATTCTGATTATGCGGGTTAGTCCCTGGGTTATTCCTGTAAGGAATGTGAGCGAAACCGTCAAGGTCAGCTTGCTTGGCGGGAGGAACTGAGAGATAGTTCGTGTCGCAGCCGCGTGGAGCACTGGGCTCGCATAGTGGGTGCTGGGTTCGATCAGTTTGGTACTGAGCCGTTTTGTAATATTCCGGCCTAAGATTTATATCTGTAGGAGGAATATGTTGAGCTTGGTTGAGGTACTGAAAAGTATCCTTTGTTTTTTGTACATTTGGAGTGTATTTGACACTCGGATCGGCCGGGTAGCCTTGCGTCGAATATCGTGGATATTCGGAAATCTTTGTCGAATCATAATGATTGACTTCAGAGCGGGTCTGAAAGGTATCCTCGAACTTTTGTATAGGTGAGGCTTGATCTAACGTTTCCTTCGTGAATACGTTAGGAGAAAAGGCGATCTCGTCGCGAGGATCGAGCCTTGAGCCGTCGCTAGGAACGGCGGACTGGCCGGGCAGCTGGTAGGTAGCGCTGCGTGGGCTAAGAGGCCCGGCCGCGCCGTGTTCTACCTCCCCTTGCATGAGGAAATAGGACGGCCGACGTTCCATCGAAATATCCGAGTTATTAGCTCGTGTTCGATGCCTCTATGTATAGAAATAGAGGGTTTAGAAGGTGGACTCGCTTGACAGAGCTTCTTTCCTTTGCTCGTATGTCAGGGTCCTACCTTGTAGTCTTGAAAAAGACTTCCTTGGACGGTAAATTAGAGCGTATGAGCTGAGTAATTTACCGGCGTGCCCACAGCGGTCGGTGACGAGCCTAGTGCTACGAAACCCGGGCGACACGACTAGGAACGTCCCAGCGGGCGTACGATCTAAAGAGAATATCAATAGATGTACCGGGTGGCGTCCTGACAGATGAACTACGTTGGGCAATGAGCAGGATGAATAATCACTGGACTCGTAGATGCCAATGCGAGATCTGTGTGGAGAGAAGGTAGGCCTTGTAGAAAGCAGTAGGAAGCCGTTCTTGAGATGAACTCGGGAGCAGAAGGTTCGTCAGCGTAGAGCGTGTAGAAATCTTCGTACTTCGAGGTGTAGTCGTCGAGAGCGGAGAGTAGAATGAATTCGGAGGGCTCCGAGCGGGGTAATTATAGGGAGGTGGCCGCCTCCTGCCGCCTCCTGATTGGTCCGCTTAATTTCGTTAATTCGACTGTGTAATCTCATTGGCTCGCACATTGTTTTCTCAGTATCTGCGAGTATGATTGCTGAGCTGGTCCTCCGGGGTGGTTTCCCCACGTCCGTCGTTGCGACGGGGTCCCCGGGGGTGGCTTACGAGCGTTCGTCGCGGAGCCGACGACCTTGAGTTTAGACGGGGACCTCGGGTGCTTTCTCTGCGTCCGTTGTTCAGACGGGGTCCCCGGGGTGGCTGCTGGACCAGAGGTGGTTGCTTGCCGCCTCTTGGTTGGTTCGCCTATTGTCTCTCGTGTAATCAGTGTTTCTGATTGGCGAGTAGGCTTGTTTGAATTGTCCTTGTTAGTTTTAGAGGACGTTTGATTTTCTGTTTGAGTTTTCTCGTTCAAGGCGACTTGGTTCGAGATACTTGTCGCATCTCTCTCGCCCAGTAAGTGTCTAGGGAGGTCGCCTTGTATGTTATTAGTTAATATTTCACTTTTGAGAGAGAAATTCGTATTTTCTCTCTGGTGAAATATTTTGTTTGACGGAGTTGTGACTCGACGTCTTATAAATATTTTTGTGTTGTGTCTACCTCTTTTTGGTAGCCCTGAAAAGGGCTGTTGAAAAGAGGGGGTGGTTTTCACCACAGGCGCCCCCCCCAAGACGTCGTGTTACTAACGACGACGCCGGTTGGGGAGAACTGGGAGGTCCACACGGAATTCTCCGTATGAAACCCTCACCAGTTGGGGCGGAGGCGGAGGTGCAGGCCTCGCGTCCCGCGCCTGGGGTGCGCCCCGGCCTCGCCGGTTTCGACGAGCGCCGCGGGGCGGCCGTGGCCGGCCCGAGCTTTGCCGACGGGAGCCAAACCCGCGAGGGCTTGGCCCGCGGCCGCGGCTGGGCTGTTGCGGAGGTGCTCGTTCCGGCTCCGTCCACCCCGCTGCGCTCATCTCGTCCCACCGAGGCACGGGCACGTCGCCCGAGCTGATCCACTTTCGTGGACCCGTGGGGAGCTGGTGAGCGGGTGGAGCCCTGGGCAGCTGCGGAGCGGGTGTAGCGGTCGTCGCGTATGCGGCCGGTGTTTTCCACACCACCTTCGAAGCGCTGGCGTCCGTCGGTGCCTTCTTTTCTGGCGAAGGCGGTAGCGGGCTGATGGTTGCCGGAATTTCCTTTGCTAGGAGGAGATTCTCCACTTCTTCTGTGATCATCTGCTCTGTAGGAGTGGAAGCTGCCATGGTCAAAGTTGGTATGAGCTCCTGGCGTGGGGTGTTCCATATTTATATCTCCCACTGTTCCTACCCGAGAAAAGTGGGCGTGGCCTGCTTCGAGTGCAGTCACCCACTTCTCGTCGAATTTGGTAGAGGGGACGCGCCCTCTGGCGGATTTTCGGGGAGTTTTCTCCTTATTTTCTGCCTGATTTTGGTTTTGTGACACAGCTTCGTCCGAGTTTAGAGTGTAAGCCGGTTTTATTTGTTGTTTGGGAACTTTTTTCGTGTGTTCGCCAATTTGTACTGTAACCGAAAACTTATCTCTCTTAATAACCTTGAATGGTCCCGTGTAAGGACATTGCAGGGAGGAGAGCTGTGTGGGCACTCTGATATAGACATGTGTACATGTATCCAAGTTTTTGGGCATGTTGACGGCATACTTCGTATTATTATGTTTAATATGTGTAGGCCGGAAGAAGAGAGGCTCAGAAAGGTTTGTAGAAGTTACGAAAATGTCTCCTGGGAGTGGTACGTCAATTCCGTAAACTTTTTGGAACGGTGTAGTTTCCGTTGCTGGGTCTACTGCCGTACGCATGGCGAGTAGAACTTTTGGAAGTGCGTCGAGCCAATTTTCGTTTTGTGCTTTGAGAGCCTCTTTCAAAGATCTATTTCTGCGTTCTACCATTCCGTTTGTTGACGGTTTGTATGGTAACGTGTGAGTATGTTTTACTCCGAGACGTTCCATAATGGAATTAAATAGATCTGATTCGAATTGTGTGCCTTGATCACTTGTGATGTATTTAGGTACGCCCTTTGAAGCTACCCAAATATTGATAAAGGCGTTTGTGATCGTGGCTGTTTCGATGTTGTTAAGAGGGACTGCCTCTAGCCAACCCGTTGCTCTATCGACCATCATTAGAATGTAACGTTTCCCTCCTTTAGCTAAAGGTAAGGGACCGGTAATATCAACGTGTACATGTGAAAATTTGTTAGCCGTTTCAAATTCGGAGTAAGGGAGCTTCACGGAGCGAGTGATTTTTGCTCGTTGGCAAGTTTCGCACGCTCGGACCCAGTTGGAGACATCTGCACGGAGTCCGTGCCAAAAATATCTTTGTTTAACTTTATACACTGTAGAGTGTATACCTGGGTGTCCCAAATTGTGAATTTGGCTGATTATTTCTTGCCTTATTTCGTTTGGAATATAAGGTCTTGGGTGTCCTAGGTCTAGGTTACACCAAATTTCTCCTTGAGGGAATTCAACTTGTGTGAGTTTCAATTTGTCCTCTGCGTTAGGGGGAGAACGAATTTGTGCATTTGAAATGTGCAGTAGAAGATTGCACTCTATTGCAGCCGTAATTTGCGAAATTTCGGCTATGGGTGGACCCTCGTCAGTTTGGGTTGAAATCGATTTTGTTTGAATTTCAACTGGATCGAAGGGTCTGGAGAGTGCGTTGGCGACGACGTTGTTCTCTCCGGGTATATGACGAATGTCACTCGTCATTTGAGAGATGTATATTAGCCATCTTAATCTCATTTTAGAAAAATGTGCATTTTTCTTAAGCATCGTGCCTAGCAGAGGCTTGTGATCTGAACAAATATGAAAAGATCGGCCGTCCAAGTCATTGTGCCAATGAATGCAAGCTTGGTAAACGGCGAACATCTCTTTGTCGAATGATGCTTTATTCTTCCATTGTTCCGGAATTTCTTTACTGAAAAATCCCAATGGTTGGTAAGATTTCGAGCCGTGTTTGTCTGTAATTTCCTGCTCCAGTGCCGCTCCGATGTGTGTGTCGGATGCGTCGCAGACTAATCTCCACTCTGCTGTAGGGTGTGGATGAGCGATATTATGTAATGTAGCTTTAATCATTGCTTGTTTTAAGCTGTTGAAAGCTTTTTCTCTCTCTGATGTCCATTCGATAGGTGTTTTGTCATTTTTTTTGTTTGACTGAATGGAGTCATACAGAGGTTGTGCCGTGTGAGCGAATTTACTTGAGCAAGCTCGGTAGAAACCACACATACCTAGGAATCTGCGTAGACTTCGTACGTCTATTGGCCTAGGAAATTGTTCTATGGCTTCTATTTTATCTCGTTTAGGAATTATCCATTCTTTCGAGATAGTGAAACCTAGGAAATCGACGGTAGGTTTTGAAAAAATGCATTTATCAAAACCTACTCGAAGTCCGTGTTCCCCTAGCTTGTCAAAAATTTGTTTGAGGTGGTTCATGTGTTCTTTATAATTTTTAGAAGCCACCAGGATGTCATCTAGGTATACAAATGCGAAATCAAATTTTCGCATGATGCTGTCCATGTATCTTTGCCATGTTTGAGCCGCTCCGGCCAAACCCATGCTCATTTTCTTAAACTCATAAAGACCGAAAGGTGTAATAATTGCAGTTTTATGAGCGTCATCTGGGTGCATCGGAATATGGTAATATGCCGATTTTAAATCTATTGTCGAATAGATTCGTGTATCATGTAAATTCGCTTGGAAAGAGCGAATGTGAGGAGGAGGGTAGGCGTCTTTCTTCGTTTTCGCGTTCAGGAAACGGTAGTCGCTGGTGATTCTCCATGACCCGTCTTTTTTTGGCACACAGTGTAACGGGGATGCCCATTCGGAATCTGATGGTGCAATTATGCCTTCGGAAAGCATTTTGTCAAAAGTACTTTTGACTTGAGCCCGTTTTTCGCCCGCCATGGGTCTTGCTCGGAAGTGTACTGGTGTTCCTTCCGTGGTTATACGGTGGTAAACCCCGTTGTTTTTCCACTTTCCTTGAAGTTTGCTCATTTTATCATTGTATTTTTCAATGATAGAGCGAATGTTTTCGTCCTCCGTGATTTGCACGCCCTCTGGTTGAGGGCTGTTGTCACGATGAGGGATAGTAGCTGCTATTTGTTCGTCAGTGAATTTTTTGTTCATGACTGCAGCTATTTTTTGATCGGCATAGCTTTTTATTTTATCTTTATAAATGTATTTGTGTTTGACCCGTATTCCGATATCCCAAGACTCGAGGAATGGTATACCGAGGATCGCTAGATCAACTTTCGTGATCATAAAATCGGTGGTCATGTCTCCGAGGCCGATGTTAATTGTCGTGTCAGCTCGCCCTAGTGTGTCTATAGGGGCTCCGTTAGCTGCTGTGAGCTTTACGTTGGACTTACGAATTTTTAAGCCCAATTTTTTGGTGACATTGTGGGGCAGAATGTTCACTTCTGCTCCCGTGTCGATGAGAAATTCAGTGCCATTTAGTTTGCACTTGAAAAAAAGCCTTTTATACTCAGTAGACTGCCGGTGTATAGGCTCAGATACACTGGCAGTTATTCGTTTTCCGAACTCTCTATGTCGGAGGTTGGAACGGTACTTTCTTGTACCGATCTCTGAGTATTTTCGTTTGAAACCCAGGTTTTAGGCTGGCTTATAGTCGCTGCCTTTTTGCTAGTTTTGGAAGCAGTGTTTGCCTTCCAAGTGCAGTGTTCTGGGTCTGCACATTTGCGAGTTTTGCTACCGAAACGTGCGTGGTTTCGACAGACATAGGCCGTCGGTTTGTGAGGCCTACTCTCTACTGGTTGGGGTTTGAACTCAGCTTGTTGTGAGAGGGCCTTTTTGAAACCAGTTTTCATGGGTTTCGGAGTAGATTCTACTCCTCGTATGTTGAGAGAGGTATTCTCTGTTTTGTACGCGTGTAGCGTATCAGCTAGGTCGAGCCGGGCGGTCGTGGTAGGCTGAGCTGCGACCATACCTCGTGCTTCGATGGGTAGAGTTTCGATCCACTTTTGAGTGATCAGAGCCTCTGAGAAGTACCCAACAGCTTTAGAGTACATTTCGTGGTACTTGGTGCTGGGTTTTTTGGCGAGAGATGCGGGGTCCTCGAGTGCGAGGAGCCTGTCCTGTAAGGACAACCCGTATTCTCGCTGTAGGCGCTGTTTGGCCTCTTCATAAGGTGCGTGGGGTGCCGTGAGGTAAGCTGAGTCGATAGCTTCCCTCATTTCTTCTGGTACCCACTTGTATATAGCTGAGAAGCATTCGTTCTGCGTTCTCAGGTGTTTTCGCACGCAGTATTGATCGAACTCGGCGAGTGCACGATCGATATTCTTCTTTTGGAAGATTGGTTTTTGATAATCTCCCATCTCCTCTAAAAGTGCTCGAAAGCCACTTTGTGTAGAGGGTTGTTGAGTGAGATGTGGGGCGTAGAGGCCCGGCGGGGGTCGCACGCCCGCAGTGGTTCCCTGAAATCCACTAGCTTCATAAGAGGGAACGAAATGCTCCGTGTTAAGCCTGTTCAAAGGCGGGGTCACCATTTGTAGTGGATTTAAATATGTTTTACTTGGTGTAGGTAGACCAAGTGGGACATTTATATTCTGATTATGCGGGTTAGTCCCTGGGTTATTCCTGTAAGGAATGTGAGCGAAACCGTCAAGGTCAGCTTGCTTGGCGGGAGGAACTGAGAGATAGTTCGTGTCGCAGCCGCGTGGAGCACTGGGCTCGCATAGTGGGTGCTGGGTTCGATCAGTTTGGTACTGAGCCGTTTTGTAATATTCCGGCCTAAGATTTATATCTGTAGGAGGAATATGTTGAGCTTGGTTGAGGTACTGAAAAGTATCCTTTGTTTTTTGTACATTTGGAGTGTATTTGACACTCGGATCGGCCGGGTAGCCTTGCGTCGAATATCGTGGATATTCGGAAATCTTTGTCGAATCATAATGATTGACTTCAGAGCGGGTCTGAAAGGTATCCTCGAACTTTTGTATAGGTGAGGCTTGATCTAACGTTTCCTTCGTGAATACGTTAGGCGAGAAGGCGATCTCGTCGCGAGGATCGAGCCTTGAGCCGTCGCTAGGAACGGCGGACTGGCCGGGCAGCTGGTAGGTAGCGCTGCGTGGGCTAAGAGGCCCGGCCGCGCCGTGTTCTACCTCCCCTTGCATGAGGAAATAGGACGGCCGACGTTCCATCGAAATATCCGAGTTATTAGCTCGTGTTCGATGCCTCTATGTATAGAAATAGAGGGTTTAGAAGGTGGACTCGCTTGACAGAGCTTCTTTCCTTTGCTCGTATGTCAGGGTCCTACCTTGTAGTCTTGAAAAAGACTTCCTTGGACGGTAAATTAGAGCGTATGAGCTGAGTAATTTACCGGCATGCCCACAGCGGTCGGTGACGAGCCTAGTGCTACGAAACCCGGGCGACACGACTAGGAACGTCCCAGCGGGCGTACGATCTAAAGAGAATATCAATAGATGTACCGGGTGGCGTCCTGACAGATGAACTACGTTGGGCAATGAGCAGGATGAATAATCACTGGACTCGTAGATGCCAATGCGAGATCTGTGTGGAGAGAAGGTAGGCCTTGTAGAAAGCAGTAGGAAGCCGTTCTTGAGATGAACTCGGGAGCAGAAGGTTCGTCAGCGTAGAGCGTGTAGAAATCTTCGTACTTCGAGGTGTAGTCGTCGAGAGCGGAGAGTAGAATGAATTCGGAGGGCTCCGAGCGGGGTAATTATAGGGAGGTGGCCGCCTCCTGCCGCCTCCTGATTGGTCCGCTTAATTTCGTTAATTCGACTGTGTAATCTCATTGGCTCGCACATTGTTTTCTCAGTATCTGCGAGTATGATAGCTGAGCTGGTCCTCCGGGGTGGTTTCCCCACGTCCGTCGCTGCGACGGGGTCCCCGGGGGTGGCTTACGGGCGTTCGTCGCGGAGCCGACGACCTTGAGTTTAGACGGGGACCTCGGGTGCTTTCTCTGCGTCCGTTGTTCAGACGGGGTCCCCGGGGTGGCTGCTGGACCAGAGGTGGTTGCTTGCCGCCTCTTGGTTGGTTCGCCTATTGTCTCTCGTGTAATCAGTGTTTCTGATTGGCGAGTAGGCTTGTTTGAATTGTCCTTGTTAGTTTTAGAGGACGTTTGATTTTCTGTTTGAGTTTTCTCGTTCAAGGCGACTTGGTTCGAGATACTTGTCGCATCTCTCTCGCCCAGTAAGTGTCTAGGGAGGTCGCCTTGTATGTTATTAGTTAATATTTCACTTTTGAGAGAGAAATTCGTATTTTCTCTCTGGTGAAATATTTTGTTTGACGGAGTTGTAACTCGACGTCTTATAAATATTTTTGTGTTGTGTCTACCTCTTTTTGGTAGCCCTGAAAAGGGCTGTTGAAAAGAGGGGGTGGTTTTCACCACACAACCCATAAAATTGCGTCACGGTCATCAATTTCAATAGAGCATCCCTCCTATAATATGCGAAGTTTCAGAGGGACGTCCTATTGAAATAGATTTGAGACGAATAGGCTGGGCTCCAATCGTTGAATTCGCTTTAAGGTCGTCCCTCTGAAGATAGGTAATATTAGCAAGGCTTCGCACATTATAGGAGGAACGCACTATTGATATTGATGACCGTGTTGCATTTTTATGGGTTGTATTCGTGTAATCGCCGACAGACGAATAGGATTACACGAATATGATTACTTATACGAATAGAATCCCAGTTGACTCAGAATCAACGAATAATTATCGCGGTTAGAATTGTATTTGTATTCGACGATAAGATTATGCCCAACACTGCTCGAAACTTTGAAAAATCATAGAAAGAAAACTACTCGTAGGAGAGTGTTGTTGATGCCAATCTTCTTAGGGCGCTATCTTCTTCCATTAAAAAAACAGTTAAATACCTTTTTCGCACCCATGGTGATGAATGGAGAGCTTCATGTAGATTGTTGAAATTGTAGAGGTTATCTACACACCACCCATATTTAAGCTTAGCTGGAGAGCTGTGGCAGTAAAGCCTGTACTGCGAGAAATGGAAAATGGAACGCTTGTCGCTCTTTTTATTTTATTATTTTAAATTTAGGTCCATATTTAATACAGAGCACAGTTGTCATACAATCGAGTCCTTAAAATACGCAAACTTTCAAAATTAGTAGTTTAGTAAAATAGCCAAAAGTCTCGTTTTCAGTTAAGAATTGTTTGAAAATGGGCCACACCAACTAGTGCCCACAACCAGCGGGTGCCTGGGCAGGACAAGAACAACAACAACAACTGAACCGGGAGTTGATTGTCGGTGGTAACCGGCCAATTGATTTTATATCGGAATACGGTGAAAATTGGGTCGACCCCGTGTCACCAAAATACATTGGGAAAAAATTATAAGTGGCGAGGGATCCTTTCTTGTTCATTCGTGGGAGCGGCCGAGGAATATAAGGTTCGACAGACAAGACAGTGTTTCCTTGTTTTAAAACCTAGGTATTTATATTAATATCGTTCCATAGCATTTAGGTCTTTCAACCTGTTTTACATTATGTTCCTTATTCACCTATTGGATTTTATGCACGGTCACCTAACTTCTGTTTAAATTTGTTTGGACTCAAGTCCTGTTTGTAGTCTATTCATATAGGTTCACCACATGTGTTCACATGGATTCACCAGGTGTTCACCACACTGTTAATTTCTCATTCCTGGTAAATGTAATATTGGTACCGAACGTGGTTATGCCAAGCAGAAGCTGGTTTGGGAGAGTCCACCAGTCTATTAACGTAGAACATGTTTTTTTTCCATCATAACCCGGCCAAAAAATGAGACAAAATTACCGATACGTGACATTTAGTGCGTTACGCTCCTATTTTCTGATGATTATCGCTCACAACCAAATCGTTGCTACGGAACTATCTTAGGCATTAATCAACGAACAAAAATCGTCCGCCAGACGTTGGAAAAATCTCGATTTACCTAACCGTATGATGTTAACCACTGCGCAGTGTGTGGCCAACAATCTGAGGTAAAGCGTGGTTGTCTGAATAATTATTGTTTTTATACAGGTGATCCGTCTCAGTTAATTTTGTAAACATAATTGCAACCGCTATTTGACTGGAAAGAAACTTGGAAGTTGAAATTTGATAGGGAGACTATCTGGGACATTAAGAGAAGATTGAAATTATGGGCTCTTTAATAGCCTAGTGCTAATAATAGCTTAGTGACCTAAATTCTCTCCTGTTCTCCCATGAAACATGTTCCATGTTCTGTCAAGATTTAGTGCTTAGGACTAAATTTGTTTTCTATCGGTTAAGGTGTAGACATCGGTAAGGCCTGATGCAGATGAGCTGCAAAGTAATCGGGACGCTGGGATTGTTTCCAATCGGATAGTCAGAAAGACGTTGGGAGTAACGGACATCGGTTTCGGAGGGACGCCGATAGCTATCCAATACCCTTTGGCCTACCTAGGTAGGTATCGGGGCTGCCACTGGTCTCACTCGACGGTAGCCCTACACCGGCCCGTGGTTCCCTCCTCCGCCGCACAGCGGCCCTAGTCTCCCCTTTTATCAGACTGGGCTTGTATATTCGCTCCGACCAGTAAATTTTCGGATTTATCTGTATGCCAAGAAAAAATGGATTTATTGGTGAGAAGATTGTGTACCAGTCAATCCCTTAGTAAAAATGAAGATTAGTTGGGCATGTAGATCAGAATGATGTGTATAGTTTGGTGATCTGGATGCTCGCATCTCAAGAATATATGACATCAAGTATTCAATCCCTTAGTGAAAATTCAAATTAGTTGGACATGCAGGTCAGAATGACGTTTTAAAAGTATATTTCGGGAGTTGTACGAGCAAAAAAATTTGACCAGTTAACAGGATTTGAAGTTACAATCTTCGTCTCACAAGACCGTTATCCTAACCTATGAGCTACGACTCTTCTATCGGTAGAGGGGACAATCACAGTACTTTACCGTTCAGTAGGAGGGAGATAAAAGGGGAGACTAGCGCCGCTGCACGGTGAAGGAGGGAACCACGGGCCGGTGTACGGCTACCGTCGAGTCTGGTCTCTCTCCCTATCTACGTAATTTTCTATCCCTCGCGTTTCACTGGACGCACGTGGCATCAGGACAGTGCACAAGACATCGCTGCGTCCATTCTGTCTGGTGCTTTTTCGGCAATCATTTCCAAAGGTGATACGGGAATTCTCACTGCATTTTCTTGCCCTTTTGATGCATCGCTGATTCTTCCAGCCAATTCATCAAATGAATGAATAGACATTCGAAAATAATTGAAGAATTTTTGTTCATCTTCCCTCAATTCTACAAAAATAGTGTTGAAAGCGCCTTTTAAATATCTCGCATCGTTGAATGGATGAACCCAATATCTTCTTTTATGGTCACTTTCCTAAATGTATTTGTTCACAAAGTACCAGCGGCGTAGCTAAGTCATTTCTCATGGAGGGGCAACAGTCAAGGACTCCATTTTATTTTATAGTTTTAGTATTCATTTCTATAAACTGCCAAACGTTCATATTTCAGTAGATATACAATAGTTTTTCGTAATGATTTGAAATCACGTACGCTTTCATGCTCACATAGTTACCTACCTATGGATTATTAAAGCATACCTAGTACTATTTAGAAAAAATATTATCCAATTAACTAATAATCAGAACGTTAAAAACTACGATAAATTCGAATATGTACCGATGAACTGAGGACCACTAGATTTATATAATATACTATACTTAATGCCTGCAAAATCATTCATGAGCATGTATGCGATTGTTTCTCACTTACAGAATAAATTGTTATTTGTTCTGTAAATTTATTATTATCCACAATAAATTGTTATCTACTTGTTGATCTGGAAAATATCACACAATCAATTGTAAAATATAAGTACGCGGAATAAAAAACGGGCAATGAAACTGAGAACGACTAACAACAAAATGTAAACAAAACAAACTCAAACCAGCAATATGGCAGGTTAGAATAGAAATACCTACTGCTACAATGGATTGTTTTAATCTTTTCTATTGAACTAATTCAATCACCACAGAAAACTTCAATTTTTTTCTTTATAAGTATTTTAACTGTGATTTAATTCGTAAATGGTATAATACAAACGATATACCAACAATCAAAAATTAATAAAAGAATACGGAAAACAACCAAGCTAGATCAAGTAGGCAGTGAAAAGTAGGGGAAGTTCGTAGGAGAATTTGGTGGATACTGAACAATGGATATTTTTCTAGGGGAAAATCGCATATGGGCTGGCCCCAGAAGGTAGTGGGGAACGACTAGATTTGTAGTATCCACATTTCCGTTTTGTAGTATCCACATTTCCGTTTCGTTGACTAGGTGATTTTACTACGCTAAGTGGGGCTGTACAATATCCATGCCATTTTGCCCCTACGCAAACGAACCTAATGAAAATTTCTGTATATCTAAGAGTGTCTCAAGTCGCTAGGCAACCAGAATCGTATTATAATAATAATAGTAGTTGAGTTTTACTAATCACATTCTTTAATTGAAGGTGTTAGGTACTGAAGTTGGAAGCGTAAAATTATTAATTTTGATTGTATCCGCATACCTCGAACTTCTGCGTCCTCTGTAATTAATGGAGGGGCTTTGCCCACCCTGCCCCTACTCAAACTACGCCACTGCAAAGAACAAAAATAAAACCTTCTTTTTATAAATTTCAACTTGCGCGCTTGATCCATCTCGGGAGAAAGAACACACAACACTTAAGAAGAATGAATCCCCACCCAGTTGTAATTTTTCCAGGTACCAAAGGGATAGGACGCCGCGTCCTATCTATCATGTGCGCAGAACTTAGATGGGTATCGAAGAGATAGGATAGAAAACAATCTCAGCGTTCCGATTACTTTTCAGCACATGTGCATCAGGCCTAAGAAAAGATGCATACAACACACAATTTTAATTCCTAATATTTTTTTCTAGATTGCAAGAAGCCTGCCGTATTCTGGCTCTCCCCACACTCTCGAATTCTGTCCGAAGAGCAGCTCTGTGTGGAAACGGCAAGGAGCTCTTGGCTGCCCTTGACATTCCTCTCATCCACATAACCGGTGAGAGGTTATGTACTGTTATCACCAGAAGAGTAGACGTTGTCCCTTCACTCATGTAAATGGTATACAAAAGACAACATCTATCCGTCCATTTATTACGTAACACCACTGCAGCTGATAAATTAAATTTTGACAACAGCCAGTAGGACTTGAATGAAATGAGGGAACTCAAGATGGTACATCGTATTCTTTAACGATATCGACATTTTTATGAATTTACTATCTTCCTGCACCAAGTTGTTGAATAACTGTCAGTCAAAGGAAAATGACTTGAAGGTCTTTTATTAAATTTGGAACATTTTTCTTTTTAACCAAATTCTTGTTACTGTTGGATACCTGAAAATGTATAATTTGATAGGTTCCTAGAAAGTTCGTTTTAAGAATAGGGGGTCAAAGACCCCACCCAGTAGTGTTCAACATTACAAATATGTCAATATAAGCCTTTATCATGGATAAGAAATTATGATTAAATAACGTTCATAAGCTGTACACTAAAACTCTGTGGTTTGAGTGAAGAAGCCAAACAAATGATAATTAAGGTAAATGCGTTGAGGGGGCAAACATTACAAAACCTGTATGTGTAATAAAAATATTGCTAAGCGAAATTACAAAACTGAAAACCAATGTAGAAATATACCCTTCTAAAGGATGAGAAGTCCCAGTTGTACAGAATGTCCTCGTGAGCGAATTGTCTTCTTTCTGAGTACATTTTAGTGCAGAAATAATGCAACCCTCCAACCTCACCCATTCTTTTGGGATGATTCTCCTTTTTAGCGAAAGAACATATTTTTTTTAAATCTCAATTCAAGGTTGAAATATAGTTTTTTCTGTCCCCAGACCTCGACCTAGACCGAATGAATTTAAAGATGGTTGCGATGACATTGATTTGCGTGAATTGACTGAGTGATCACTGTGACAATAAATTATTAAAATGAACAAATATTGAATGACAAAAATGAGATGAGATTTCTAAGATATAATAGAAAAGAATGAGTTTGAAGACACCGAATAATGTACCTTTAGTGGAGCGAGCGCATATGGCAAAGGATGGCTACTGAGGTCCGTGGAAAGGTCAAACCTGTAAAAAGACCAAAAATATTGCTAAGCAAAATTATAAAACTGAAAACCAATGTAGAAATATACCCTTCTAAAGGATGAGAAGTCCCAGTTGTACAGAATGTCCTCGTGAGCGAATTTTCTTCTCTCTGAGTTTTAGTGCACAAATAATGCAACCCACCAACCTCACCCATTCTTTTGGGATGCTTCTACATTTTAGCTTAAGAACATTTTTTTAAAAATCTCAATTGAAGGTTGAAATATAGTTTTTTCTATCCCCAGACCTCTAGTTTTATCTTATGTGGTGGCGTGCCGAATGAATTTAGCGTTGGTTGCAATGACATCGATTTGCGTGAATTGACTTTGAGTGATCACTGTGACAAAAAATTATTAAAATGAAAAAAATATTGAATGACAAAAATGAGATGAGATTTTTATTATACAATAGAAAAGAATGAGTTTGAAGATACCAAATAATGTATGTTTAGTGGAGCGAGCGCATGTGGCCAAAGGATGGCTACTGAGGTCCTTGTAAAGGTCGAACCACAATTCTTGATCCAAGTGGGGAAACCATATATGGTGGCTAATCCTAGGAGTGCCAGGTGTGCTGGAGGGCTGCACTGTAAGGGTGGGACACCAAATTTCCAATTCTTTAAAAAATATCGGCTTTGGCAGATATTAAGAGCATAAGCTTAAACTTTTGATTTATCTTGAGCTAAACAAATTTATTCTTTTGCCATCAATGTGCTCAAATTTCAAAACAATGTAACATAATGTAAGACTATAATTTACAAAAGTTCGCTCATACGATCATGCTGCATGACTAGAACTCTCTCATGTAATGCATTTTGGAAAAAGCGTGCCAAGTAGTTTGGCACAACAAATTCATACATGAGTGCATTGTGCATTCTGTAATAATTAGCCAAAAAATGTATCCCTACATATATCCCTTTTGGAATCCTCAGGTCCCCTTTTTACGATCTACCCCATTTTGTTGGTCGGGGCTGGCAACACTGGGGGTGAAGAAGGAGCTTGGTGCCTATATTGGCTGAAAAAATAATTTCACGTGGGTTTTGCTCAAAAATTCATCTATCTTGATATCTATCCAATATCTTGATCCATTCTTCATGATGAAGGTCAATGACCCACCGTTACATGCTCACTTTCTTGTCAATAACCACACAACGTGACCTGAGGTCTTATATTATTAATATTTTGATAATAAGTAGGAACCTTGTAACGGACTTAGAGCGCCCCAGTGGTGCAATGGAGAGAGAGGTGGGTGTGACAGTACCATAAGAGATACAACTCGTACTAATATCATATGTGCTATGTTCGGAGAAGATGATTTTCCGGTTCTCGGATCCTCATCTATCGCCAACCACAGCAATTCAACAACGCGAGAATTGGCCTGGCACCGTAGGGACGGACGCGCAGCGCATTCTCTTGGATCTCGCGGGAACTGTCACAAACTATCTACTTATCTTTGATGGAAAATTGATTTCTAGTTTTCTAGTAGATTTGTCATGGATTTTGTTTGCCAACAATTCATTTCATTATTGCAAAGCTATTAATAAAGTTAAAGCACATTACTTTTGTAAAAATCCGAAGACTGTTGGTCTGTTGTTCCTTGTTTATATTTCGATTCGTTTTAGTTTTATTTTTGGTGTGTGATTATAATAATACCTACGCTTTTTCATAGCCAACTATATTCTTAATGAATACAGTTTATTTGGTAATGTTTATTTATTTGGTATTGTAATCTTACCTAAAATCTTCATCTTACTATCATTTATATTGAAATGTATCCCAAATGTAGTATACCTAACAGTTTTCAACTTCACTCAGCGAATTTGTTTGTCAATAATTGATTTCTTATGTCAATTTATACGGGTTACTCTTTTTGCGAGGGAATAACTTCTAGGTGTCGTGACATCTCAAATTTGTGTATTATGTATTTTTGATTGATATTCTAACGGCCCAAAAATATTTGATACCTCGACAGGAGTTCAAACTCGCATTGTTACAACTACGGGACATTTCTAACAATCTGAGCTGAGGCCAGGGTGACCAAACCACTTCGACTGTGAGAGTTATTTTCCTCGAGCGTTACATTCCCCCGGAGTCAAATACCAGGCGTCTCGGCTGGTTTGGGGTCGGACGAATGACGAAGTGAAACTGCAGGCTGCTGGCTGAGCAGATGCTCGCTGGAACAAGTCAGCAGTCGAGTGAGGTCATTTTCACAGTGTGTTTTGACTCAAGTGAGTGAGGAAGTGAAAGATGCTAAGTCAAGGAATGTGATGTTTACAGTAAGCACTGCATATGAAAAAAATATAAAAAATTACAACTTATACAAGTGAAGACAATTGGCATATGTATGTTTCTGGTACCTACATAATTTCCTGGAGAACTGCGAGTTCCTCGTCCGGTTTTAGAACAACCATCTTGGAACAGGAAGGGTCTGGGGGAAGGAAAGAGTTCGAGTCGAGTCGAGAGTTCCCAGGATTTTACGTGTCTTCATATTTATCTCGTTGAGCATAATGTCGTCCATAACAATGTGAATGCTGTAGACATATCCGTACTCGCTCGCAACTTGGAATTCGTCTACCAGACACAGCTTTTCCATATCAAACACAGTCACTGTGGGGGATCCTCCAGCATATGCATGTTCTGTGTAAGTAATAAGATTCCCAAAGGCCTGTTCTATACAGCCCCTATTATTCAGCGTGTCGAACATTCTGCCGTCTCTCAAGTATAAAAGCCATAAGCTTCTTTCCGTAAGAGCCACTGTGACCGGGGGCTGTGGCTGATTTCACCTGTCTCCATATCTCGAATGAGGAGCTGTTTACGTGTAAAGATGAGCATAATGTCGTCCATGACAATGTGAATGCTGTAGACATATCCGTACTCACTCGCAACTTGGAATTTGTCTACCAGACACAGCTTTCCCGTATCATACACAGTCACTGTGGGGGTCCTCCAGCATATGCATGTTTTATGTAAGTAATAAGATTCCTAAAGGCCTGTTCTATATGGCCCCTTGTGTTCAACGTGTCCAACATTCCGCCGTCTCTAAAGTAAAATAAAAGCCATTTTTTTCTTTGGGTGACTTTCTGTAAGAGCCACTGTGACCGGGGGCTGTGGCTGATTTAACGTGTCTTCATATCTCGAATGAGGAGCTGTTTACGTGTACATATGAGCATAATGTCGTCCATGATAATGTGAATGCTGTAGACATATCCGTACTTGCTCGCAACTTGGAATTTGTCTACCAGACACAGCTTTACAGTCACTGTGGGGGTCCTCCAACATAAATATGCATGTTCTGTGTAAGTAATAAGATTCCCAAAGGCCTGTTCTATACAGCCCCTATTATTCAGCGTGTCGAACATTCTGCCGTCTCTCAAGTATAAAAGCCATTTTTCCTTCAGGTGACTTTCCGTAAGAGCCACTTTGACCGGGGGCTGTGGCTGATTTCACGTGTCTTCATATCTCGAATGAGGAGCTGTTTAAGTGTACAGATGAGCATAATGTCGTCCATGACAATGTGAATGCTGTAGACATATCCGTACTCGCTCGCAACTTGGAATTTGTCTACCAGACACAGCTTTTCTGTATCATACACGGTCAATGTGGGGTCCTCCAGCATATGCATGTTCTATGTAAGTAATAAGATTCCCAAAGGCCTGTTCTATACAGCCCCTATTATTCAGCGTGTCGAACATTCTGCCGTCTCTCAAGTATAAAAGCCATTTTTCCTTCAGGTGACTTTCCGTAAGAGCCACTTTGACCGGGGGCTGTGGCTGATTTCACGTGTCTTCATATCTCGAATGAGGAGCTGTTTAAGTGTACAGATGAGCATAATGTCGTCCATGACAATGTGAATGCTGTAGACATATCCGTACTTGCTCGCAACTTGGAATTTGTCTACCAGACACAGCTTTACAGTCACTGTGGGGGGTCCTCCAGCATATGCATGTTCTATGTAAGTAATAAGATTCCCAAAGGCCTGTTCTATATGGCCCCTTGTGTTCAACGTGTCCAACATTCTGCCGTTTCTAAAGTCAAATAAAAGCCATTTTTTTCTTTTGGTGACTTTCCACAAGAGCCTCTGTAACCGGGGGCTGTGGCAGGCTCCTGTAATCCGGCTACATGAAGGTCAGGTGACAAGGCCGACTTGAGGTACATTTGGGGATCCTCAGTGGGGGCCTCATAGCTCATATCGTTGGAGTGTTGCAACTTTTATTTCCTCACAAACATGAGTCAAAACACACCGTGACAATGACCTCCCTCGCCTGTTGACTTGTTCCAGCGAGCATCTGCTGAACCAGCTGCTTGCAGTTTCACTTCGTCATTCGCCGGACCCCAAACCAGCCGAGTCGCCTGGATTTTGACTCTGGGGAAATGTCACGCTCCAGGAAAATAACTTTCACAGTCAAAGAGGTTTGGTCACCTTGGCCTCATAGCTCAGATCGTTGGAGTGTAGTGTTACAAGCAATCGATGTGTGCGTAAAGAGCATGATTTACATATAAGCCCGAGTTAACCACAACAGATAGGTACTTAATATGGAGTTCGAACTCCTGTCGAACTATCAAATATTTTTGTTCCGTTACAGTTGCAACTTGGGGGAAATTTCCCCTTAGTTGTAACGCCGCGATTTCAAACTCCTGTCAATATTTTTGGGCCATTACATTATTGTATTTAGATTCAGGGTTACACTCCTCAAAACGAGTTCCCGTGGCAAAAATGTGTCGAAATTACCGGTGCGAAGCGTCACACAACTCGAAGGCTGGTCATTGCTACTTTATTAGGTTCCTAAAGCATACATTTTTAGCATTCCCTAGAAATACGTAGGGGATTTTGGCTTTTGTTTTCAACTCTTGAAATGGATTTTGTTAAGTTATTTGTTTTCCACACTTGTGTTATAACACGCAAGCAGGCATAATAATTTCCTTAACAGGCTAACAAATCTTTCATATCTTCACAAAACAGGCGTACTAATGAGAAAGCAGGAGAAATCGATTCAACAAACCAGTAGATAGGAACCTACATATAAGGTCCTTACTTATTTTGTGGACTGCTTATCACTTCCCATAGGTAGTACCTACCTGTATTAACATGATTCACCTCATTATTTTCAAGCTAAGCTTCAATTTTATCTGCGATTAGTAGAATCTAATACCTTGTAAATTCTCAGGCTGTTGTTTCTGTTTTAATCTTTGTTTCGAACTTTATTTAATGTAATACGATCATTGACCGTGTTTCGTTTGGAATGTAAGCGCAACATATTTTATTTTTTTGTATTTTCTTGTTGAATAAAAAAATTGAATGCAAATGTTCGTTCCTCAATTGAAATTTGGTCCACCAACTCACAACGTCAGATGTACCCCCCAGATATACGTCTGACAATGACCCCCCCTCGAAAACCGTACCTAATTTCTGGGGTAAAAACAATTTTTTTTTAAATCTGCATTTTTTGTTTTCAAGTATTTCAAATATGACCACATTGCGCACGTGCGCAATCATGCACAGCGCACACCAACTTTGTTTTTTCAAATGGGAACCCCAATTTTTTATTACGGATTCGAATTTTACGTGAAATTTTATGAAGGAATGACCCATAATTTTCAGATGCGCTTAAACGGGAGTAATTCCACTCCATAAGTGCGCAATCCCGCTCTAAAAGTGCAAAAATTGTGAAACACACTACCGGAGTAGTGAAGTTAGCAATAAATTCCAGCAATAGAAAATATTGCCAAGAGATGTTGTTGAAATTGGCCTAAAAATGGGTTGCTAGGTGAATTTCCAAGCTATATCTGCATTTTTATCCGTTTTGTAGATATTTGAACGCTCCTACAAATTTTGGAGAAAAGAAGGTTTTTTTTTTAAATTTTTTCAAATTTTTTATAAGTTTCACAGGCGAACCGTTTGCTAGGGGAAATTTCAAATGGCTATATTTCCAAAACCAAGTGCGGTGCCACCTTGAATTTTGGACCAATCAGGTCCAATTTTGGAGGTTCAGAGGTCCAAAAACACCCGGGCGCCCGTAGAAGCGCGATGGTGGGGGGGCCAATTTTCAACAATTTCAATTTATGGAAATTTCATCATTTTTTCAACTTACTGAACCTTTTCGTACTGCTTAACTTTGAAGAAAATCGAGAGAAAAAAGTATTGCTAACGTCTCTTGGCAATATTTTCTATTGCTGGAATCTATTGCTAACTTCAGTACACACACTGAGTTTTTGAATATATTCAATTGCCACATGCAATACATGATTTTGTGGTATTTTTTTTTTGCTGAACCTCGTAATGATGTTCATTCATTGATATTTGCAACGCCAACTTGGGAAAACACCGAATAATCAACCAGAATCGCACTTACTCATTTCCACTCAGCACAAAGTACTAAAATGTAGTTTTTTCGGTGTTTTCCGAACTTGGTTTTGCAAATATCAATAAACTAGGTGACCCGGCGGACTTTGTCCCGCCTAACATGTTATTCGTACAGTCATTGGTGCAAATGACAATCATTCATTTGTTAAAGTTTATTATTTAATTGAAGCGAAGAAAACGTTGAAACTATCTAATGAAGTAGTACGAATGAAGGGTGAAGACGGGTGTTTGAGGGATTATAATTTTGATCCATAATGGTACTATGAATTTTGTAAACGATGCCTCTTAATCCTAAGCTGCTCCTCTTGCTTTACAGTTTCTTCCAATTCTCTTTTAACAGACGCTATTATGTCACTTATCAGGGATCTAGGTAACCCCCCAGAGGTGCAATGGGGGCCTAAATCCTCGATAAAAAGGTAGAGGAGGATGACAGTATCCCGTCAGAGAGATACCACTCCTACTAATAGCATTTAATGAGCTATGTTTGGAGTAGACTGGTTTTCCAGGACCTGGATCACCCATCCAACGCCAAACTCAGCTTCTCAAAAAAAAAAAAAAAAACACGAGAAAAAGGCGTGCGACGCCCGTTGTTCACCAACGGGGCGACGACAGCGCATTCTCTGAGATCCCGACGGGAACTCTGTCACACACTTGGAGGCGTATTTGAATTAGTTTATGTTGATGGATTTTCTAATCCTTCGGAGACGTTGAAAGATATGTCGGATAAGTGTCGTTCATGGGAAGAAACCTTCATTTTATTAGTTTCTCGATGTCCATGAGAGGCTCCCAGGGCGAGGAGAGAATTTAGCAAAATTAGCTGATCTGGTTGGAACCCGTCATTGCATTCGTCTCTTAATGTTGTAGTGAGGCTCCTTGTCTAATTTCACGTTCCTTGGGCGAAAGGAGAGCATTTAGCTCACTCAGCTGATTAGGAAACAGCCCATCATTTTATTTGTTTCTCGATGTTACAGAGAGGCTCACTATCAAATTTTAAATTCCCAGGGTCAATAGGAGAGAATTTAACAAAGTCAGCTGATCTGGTTGGAACCCGTCATTGTATTTGTCTCTTAATGTCCTATAGAGGATCCCTGTCAAATTTAACTTTCCTAGGGTGAAAAGGAGATAATGTAGCTCACTCAGCTGATCAGGAAACAGCCCATCACTTTATTTGTTTCTCGATGTTCCAGAGAGGCTCCGTATCAAATTTCATATTCCTAGGATGTAAAGGAGAGAATTTAGCAAAGTTGTAATACCCGTACAATAACGCGATGTAGGTAAATCTGAAAAGCTGAATAGGAAAGAAAGGAGCCCACTCAGCTTATTACAATGGTTTCTCACGTTGTAATATTTGTATTTTACCACACTCAAACACGTCCCGTTCCAATTTTGGTTTATTATTTCCAATAATAAGCCTATGTGATCGTATAGCAAAAAATATTTATAACCCCCCTCAAACTTTGTCACTTTACGTTTCAAGGTGTGTAGAATCCAAATTTGAAATGTCTGTCCGCCGTTTGGGCCATAAAAGACCTAAGAATGGACTTAAAAAACCCGTTCTAGTCTAGTTGGTCCTAACATTTAACCATCCCGATCGCTTTACTCGCATAGATGCTATGGGCCAAAAACGGGCAAAAAAGTGTCTTTTTCGAGGCTTTGAGTGTTAGACTTACGCACGCGCACACGCTTGGCAGGGGGTCACGGTGGGTTGTGAGGGGGCTGAGCGGGGGGTGGAGTGAGAGGAGGCACCGCGGCACCTTGTGGGGGGACATTTAACCTACCTTGAACACACTAGTATATTAAGTATATTATAATCATACGATAGTATGTTACAAAAATAATTGATCCAGCCCATCTAAAATCCTTCGCTCTTCTTCTTCCCAAAATCTTCTCAGATAGTACGAAGCAAATCGTTTTTAAATTAAAATTGCATTACATGGGTAGGTTGGAGTCTGAACCCTCTGGATGAATAGCTGTTTACTTATATTTCTGCCATAGGTAAGTGGGGTGTAGTCACCCAAGTAATTTCGGACGCAGAACGACTGGGATAGGTCCCAGATGCTTTTGGAATCCAGTGTACTCACGGTTTTAGTGTGATACCTATAAAAATTAGCTCCGTGGATTGAATGAGACCACTCGGGTGGCTGTACGATCATCTGTTTGCTCCCCTTCGGGAGCGCAGCCTGTAACGCGAGAACAGAGGTGGATACTAGAAAAGACACTGGCGAAAGCCCCAGAGCATGCTGGTTACTATAGCTGGCTATCTGATTCAGAAATAATAAACCAATATGGAATAATTTGCAGCGTTTTTAGTATGTTGAGATTGCTTGGAACCAAATAAGGTAGAGCTGAGGTAGAGGCTCTTCTGATTCTTCAAGTTGTAATTGTTTTATTATTCCCCACACCCAGGGAGATACCGTTCTGCAACCAAATTAGCTTCAGAGATCACTCTGCTCATTAAGCTGGTTTTACATGGAGCGGTATGAGCGTAACAACCGGAAAGACGGAAGGCCGGAAAACCCATTGGAGGGGGTGGCGGAATGCGGCAGGGTGACATAAAGCGGCACCTCGCTAAGCGGAATCATATCCTTCCTACTGAAACCCTCTCTGATCTGAAACCTCTATTTGCGGTTATCAACATTCCTGTCCAATGAGCTTGCGCAACGCTCGACTGAACGCGGCAACGGTATACAAATTTCTACCGCCGACCGCCCATTCCGGCAATATGGCAGCCGGGTCATTCTCATTTCATTTGCCGCTTTGGGTCGTTTGAGAACCTCAAAGACGTGAAATATGAAAGTGTCGAAAATGAGGTTAGATCGGCAAATACTACTCATTGTACATTGCAGATTTGTGTTCTATAGATGAACAGTGAGTTTTTCATTGATGTTGTATTTTATATATTTTTTACCCATCCTTGGTCACACTCCTGAGAGGTAACACTCATGAGAATTTCCAGTAAAAATGGCGTCACACTGGATGATGAAGTGGCAAAACTCGGGGATGGCTACTGTTTGAAACCTGTCACCAAGCAGTATGGTTCTTGATATCGGATTATTTTGTTTAAGCACTAATAACACTCGAAATTAGTGTAACACTCATGATTGAAAATAAAAATACTCCCCATGTTTTTAGGCTTGTTTCGCTGTAAAAACTGCTGCAACTCCAAGCACTCCACTGCAGCCTCACATCTTCAACTCGACAATATAACCTTTACATCTGACTGTTTCCCGCCATTTTCCATCAGCTTTCTTGATCGCAAAAATGATAACACTCCTGAGGTCCCATTGAGATGAGATATGGGGGACTGACTGGAAAACTAGTTTTTCACGGGTTGGAAAAAATCTTAAAAATGTAAAACCTTACTCTAAATAATGAGGAACCAACCTACTGCAGCTAGTAACCTTGGCCAGTTCTAGATTGTCATTGTTTCCTAACTACCTAACTTCTACTTACATGTTAGGTAGGAGGGGACAGTAACACTCATGAGTTTCCAGGATTTCAAGGCTTTTCGTTGACACTGTGTATTGGTTAAAGGGGATTTTGGGCAGTCAAATTATTTCTTCATTGATCTCCCAACTTATACTACCCTTTTCTCCCCCAAAATCGCTAGTGTTGGTCAAGAATTGTGAGAATTCGTCGTCGGGGACATGAAAGCGGCAAATGAAATGAGAATGACCCAGCCACCATCCTCAACTGTTGTCCCAACAGCCAATCACATTGCGTTCCGTCTCCGGGCATACCGCTCCATGTGAAATCGGCTTTAGAGTGATTCTTCAAGATGAAACTATACACTATCGCACCCTGAGTGGGGGGGGGGGGGGGGGGGTCCGAAGTTCAGCAACTTGAGTTGGATAGGAACAAAGTCATTTATATAGGTACCTGTAGAAGGAGCTGTGCTCGCTCGCTTCTCTTGCACGTCCTATTGCATCAATAATATTGTTTGAAAAAAAAAGTTGCTGTAGATACTTCCAGAAAAATAAACAGTTTGGAATTATTATTTATTTCTCAGCAGTCCCAAAAAGGCTTCAATTCAAATTTCAGCAATCAAGTTTTAACTTGTAAATAATTAATTTATCAACCAAGCGTCCCCTCAATGACTAGACGTTCAACAGCTCGTCCAACCCATCACCAGTGCCATCTAGATCAAATTCTTCATCATATTCAACCTCAATAACATAATTTTAGGCGTAAATCTGATCTGTTTGTCCAACTTATCTGTATTTTGCTAAAAGGATTAATTTAGGATAGTTTTTTATTTTTGAGATGCGAGCATCCAGACCACCAAACTATAAAAATCAGTCTTACCTATTACGTAGGCCTGTTTCATTACACGGAAGCCGATTAAGGTTCTAAGGAGGCCGGTTTATCATACGGAGGCAGGTGGTGGGGGGGTATGACGGTGTTCTTGAACGCCAAGTCCTAAATGTAACCAACTCAATATTTATAACGTATAACCTTAGTTACATTAAAACTATTCCCGACAACATTGCTGCAGTTAATAAGGCGTTTTAAACATCAATTTTTGAAGATCTATCTTTACGAATAAAAACTGTACGGCTCAACCCACCAAAATCGTTTTGGTATCGATGGATTTGTTATCGAAGGTTCTTTACGCGTGAACCCACCCCATCCACATTTGACGTGAAAAGTTCGAGGGATGCCCATTTTTTGGGTGATTGAGTGAACCATACCCAAATTTCCTCAAAAATTGCATGCGCCTTCCAGAGACCATAAGGAAATTATCACAACATCTCAAATCACATTTCGGAGTCCCAAATTCAAATTTAAGAGTTTGATAGTGTGGCGGTAATGAAAAACACAAATTTATTACAGTGGGGGTAATGAGAATGTTAAGCTTAAGAAAAACCTAAGAGAACTTGCTGTTTAAGAAAAACTGCTTATCAAACTAATAATGTTCATATGTAATTCATTACTTTCAAGTGTAACGAATTATTTCTACCAAGTCTATAGTTTAAATTGGTAGTTAGATGAGTGTTTGGCCGTAACCAAATTCGTAATTCCCGCCTAGAAGTAAAGTCGACTAGCTTACGAAATATGAATTACACAGCATAATTGCGATTGACTTAATTTACTTTCACAAATTTACGGGAGTTCGGATCACCTTATCGATCCGGGATATTCGGGATTAAAATTGGGAAACAATAAGTAAAAATGAATAAAATCGAATTTTCTTATCTGGTAGCTGACCGCAAATGAAGAAATAAAACAAAGGAAAATAAAAACCAGAATCAACGAATGTATTTAGAATACACAAAAAATGATCACAGTAAAACAGCATTCAGATAGTATGGCATTAGAAAAATACAGGGACTGGAAAACATTGTCGTAGTTACCATATTACTATCAATGAAACATCTTTTTGAAACAATTTTTCTTATCAAATCTAAAACTCTATCCATTAAACTACATTTTAGGAACCTTAAAATTAGTTATCACATCAAGTTATTAGTCATCCATGTTGGTAGTACCCGTAATAATACATTGCAAGTAGGTACTATAACAAAACTTTGTTGGGGCTCGACGTTTGTGTTCTCTTATAAACCCTTACATTGTGTCAAACGTTTCTTGAAATAAAACAAAATGCCAACTTGAAATTACAAAAAATTTCTAGAGTACCCAACCATTCCAGGGTTAAAAATTTACATTAAGAAGCTACAAATTAATGAACAAAAACACACATAGATAGGTCACTAAAAATATTGAAAACCTAGAAATTACTAGACAAAATATTGAATTAATATCTTAAACCACGATCACAGTGCATTCATTTCAAACAGATTTCTTCAGAAAATCTATGCAATCAGACATTCGATCTTCGATAATCTGGTGGTTACAGCGGTTGGGGGGGCTCATCATAACATAAAGCAATTCATCAGTTTTCAGGTCTTGTCGGTCTGGAGGGTTTGGCCACAAAAACAGCTTGTTGGGGCCAGATCTTCTCATGAAGTTGGTCGTAGCAACTCCCTCCCAGTCTTTCAACAATGCCTGGATACCACTGCTCGTCTTCAAAAACCGCCACCACCCAGTCAAACTCATTCACCAAAGCAAACAGTGGTGGTTGCCGTGCAGAAGATGTAGCTGCAGCTGGTGTGAAAACGCTTCCCTCAGCTAGGTAGTTATGGTATATGGATGGGAGGAGAAACCGCATAGTGGGAGCACATTGTACCCAACTCACATTTAACCCTTTGATGCATGATTTTTTCTTTTGTTGTGAAAAAAATCTGAGTGGTAGGAATAGGTCTCTGGATACCGGGAAAAATAAGGAAAAAAATCCATCACTGTTTTTTTCCGGGAATTTCAAGAAAAACTGAAAGATGCCTGTAAGCATCATTGTGCATATCGGCGGCACCTGAATGATGCCTGCAAGCATCATTGTGCATTTGGGCGGCACCTGGCCCTTGGCCTCGGAAGGGTGTTTTCATAAATGAAATCCAGTACTAACGAGAATTTAAATTTATTGAAACTATAAGAATCATCAAAAAACGATTGGTAGGTGTTCTCTTGGTAAATATTCGTAAAACTACACAAGTAGATATCGTCGTCCCCATCCATTGCTCTCAACTTGGTAAACAAGTGCACAATGGTGCCTACAGGAAACACAGGTTGAACCGCAAAAATCGGCACTAGAAAAGAAACTTCAACTAAAACAACTACTCCTCCACAAACTAGACAATGTAAACTAACGAAAAAGATTTTTTTATAGAGAAAATGAACGACTTTTGTAATTCAGAGACCACACCAACGGAGTCCCCTCGGGGTCAAAAAAGAGACTGCTGGTTTTGTCAACATTAACTTGATTATCTCTTCTTGAGTTCAAAGTACAGCGACCAAATCTCTCCTTGAGTTCAAGCACATGTTGATGCTTGGAGGAAACAAAATAGAACTCAAAATAATCTCAACAGAGCGTGCTGGGGGTGTAAAACATAATATGATGCCTACAGGCATCACGATGAAACGAAGGGTTAAGCATGACAGAGAGTTGAGCTGAATACTTTTGTAGGATGAGTTCCACGTTACTTGGTGCACAGTCATTGTTTTTTCACTTTGGGAATGAGGATAGTGTCGAGAATTTCACTACCCATGCTACTATCCATGTCACTGTCTGTCACTACAATGAGTTTTATGTTGGGAGCTCTTTTTTTGACGGCTTTCACGAAATCGGTGAGGCCAGTGACATCTCGGGATCCAGCAATTTCTCTGTCAGCTGTCCTTTTGACAGTAGCGCCAACCCCATCTACAGGTCCCTTTCCATGGCCAGCTTCTGAAAAGTTCCACGACAGTTTGGTTAGTTGGGGATTCAACTTAGGGAGAACTTTCCCTAAAATGGTAAACTTTACTTTAGACTGTCAAACTTTACTATTCTTCAAAAAAAATTCTGGAAACTGGCAAATCTCATGAAAACTGCCTCATCTAATACCTACTCTTTCCAACAGTATAGTCAATTTTACTTTTACTTTGTTGTGTAGCGGAGAAAATTATGATCTAATATTGAAAAATGTGCGTTTTTCAATGAAATCGTTGGTCTTCCCAAAAAATGACCCTGTATAAACCTATGAGTATGGGGTCGGTTTCTATGTATTTTTTCACGCAAATTGTAACGCTTGCAGATCTCTCCAACTACGTTAGAATGGAGTTTTACACTTTGATGCAGGGGCGGCTGGTGAGGGGGTGCATCGGGACATTGCCCCAGTACATTTGGGAAAAAAGTAACAAACTGGAATGAAGACTTTACAAACAACTCATTGTTTCAAATTAGAACGTAAAGCGCAGCTTGTAGCTCCATGCTGTGGCTCCAAGGTGGATGCTAGAAGGAATAGGTTTACGCTCCATCCAAGGAGGTTTAAGATCCATCTACCAGCAAAAAAGTACGGAGATGGCGATAATATCACTCTATCGAGAGAGAAATTTCGTCGATTTAGGTTAGACTGTGAAGGGGAAAGTAAGGGAAATAAAGGGCAAGAAACGGGAAAAAAGGTCATAACAGCATATTTCTGATGATTTTCGGGGCTTTGCCCCAGACAGTGTTTCCAATTTTTCTAAAGACCGTAGAATGAAATTTACGTCATGAGTGGCTTCCACTAGAGGAGTTTCGGTTTATTCCATTAGCCAAACTGATTTCTTCTGGTCACTCCATACTAAGGATCCCTGTTGAGAATGTTCAATAGTTGGTACTAGTGTTTTGTTGTCTCTGCAGGTAATTTATGATGTTTCTTTAAGTTTGTTCGGGCATGTGGTTGTTCCCAAGAATTTACTCTAAAGTAAAGTCCGTATTATAGCGTTGTGTTATAAGTACCTATTTTTATTCAGTCCTAAGTTGTTGAGTACGTCTTTTAGTAATAAAGTCCATTGTATTGTTGGTCAAGTTGGAATGCGTTGTTTCATGTGTAGAGCTTCATAACCTTTTCCGTCGGTAGTTACGAACGTTAGTTACAAAAAGAAATTTTGGCATCCCTTGTGGGGAATGAAGAAGAAGCAAGGATCACTTTGAATAGAATTCGCACCGAAGGACGACGTTCATTGACGGATTTACGTAAGAAGTTTAGTCAGGTATTGATTTTGACATTTTTATTTAGTTGATATTTCTTCATCATGTCCAATAACATCAGAAAACGGCGAGTGTGTAGGACAGTATTCACCCGGCTCTACAATACTTTGTAACCCTTGTTTGATGTTCAACCTATTGACGCTACCGCCATTACAGCGAAGTTCCAGGTCTTAGAAAATAAGTATGAAGAGCTTACTTCCTTGAATGAGTTAAAAAGTGAGGAACGTTGTAGAATATTGATCATTCTGGATATGTTGCTTTAAAGAAAAGGGTTATACATAAGTGAGTGGTGGTTGTGAGGTTAGACAACATTTCTATAACCTTTTGAAATATCCGATTTTTAATTGGCGTCTGACGTCACATTCTATCATTTCATCATAATTTAATTCGAGTTCCTTAATATTCCTTCAGAATTATTTCTCCTAAGTAGTAGTTCACTAGTGCAATACAATCGAAGCCTTGATAATTTTTAGTACTTTTAATAATAATATAGTCCATTCTAAAATTTTTAGATACTTAGTAAGTAGGTAGGATAAGATGGTATTTTTAATTTAATTTATTTATCAAATTAATCTATATTTAATTTATCAATAATATTTAATGATAATGATTGATTATTATTTAGTAGGTAGCCATATTCTTTCATAACAGTTGCCCAAGGCATGACATGACCCAAGTGGGATTTATGTATCATGTGTTTAGGTCAAAGTTAATTCACACTGAAAACAAAACAAATGGAAGAAAAACCTCAATGCACTTCGTGACTGTCAAATAGGTAAATATTTTTGTGCCCCACTTCTTTTGCAGACCACCGGCCGCCACTGCTTTGATGAACTAGTTTTACCCCATAACACACATACATTTAAGCGTAACAAACTAACTAAAAATTTTGTGAGTTCAAGTGTAAAACTCGGTTATAACGGAGTTGGAGAGATCTACAAATGTTACCATTCGATTCAGCGTAGAAAAATACGCAGGAACCGATCTCATTCTTTAGGTTCATGGAGGGTCATTTTCCATGAAAACCATCGATTTGATGGAAAAACCACATTTTTCAACATTATAACATAATTTTCTCCCCTAAATAACAAAGTAAAAGTAAAATTGACTATTCGTTGGAAAGAGTATTACTCGTAGATGAAGCAGTTTTTATGAAATTAGCCAGTTTCCAGATTTTTTTTTTTTTAGAAGAATAGTTAAGTTTTAAAAAAATTCAGAAATTATGTTTTTTCGAAATCGTCTATGTTTGAGCAAATGTGAAGGTCTTCGGATGGTACTTATTAAGATCTCAAGTACACTACTATTATAGGAAATTCAACGTTGATTCTGAAAATGAGGTCAAAAGTTAAAATTAACTGTGGCAAAGTGGAGAAATTTGAGCTTAAAAGGGAAAAATACAGTATCACTGAAAAAACCTTTAAAAATCATATCTCGAGAACGGATTGAAATTTAAAAAAATATATATACATGGCAAAAAAAAAAAAAGCAACAGCACAGCTTCGCAGGACAGCCTTAGTAGCCTAGCTTGGGGCATGTATGTATACAGGGTGTCTACAAAAATTATGAGACAAACTCAAGGAATCGATTCTTGAGCTCATATCTGATCAATAATTGCTCCTAGAGATTTCTTTTTAAACGCTCTATTCTCAAGTTGTTCAATTTTTAAGATTTTTTTTTTCTCGAGTTTTGTGCTTTATGACATTTCAAGCGGAGCGAGGCCTTGGGTCTGCATGCTAGTACGTACATAAATAGAACTTCTTCATAATTTCATGGCTGATATTTTCTAAGCCACAGTCAGTATTAAAGCTACATCAAGTCCTAAAACAGTTGAGCGTAAAACATTAAAGAGAGCGACCGAGAGAATCGGAGGACGGAATATTTCACAGAGTAAACTCATCAGTTGTGATTACTTTTTTTTTTTTTTTAACAAGCACCTACTACCTACGTTTTAAACAGCATGGTTCTAGGATTGGTTATACAGGGATACTTCCATAAGAGTAGTTCAATCTGAATTTGGACAATGTTTCATGCAAACATTAGGTGGTACTGATTTTTACAACTAGCGAACGGCATTATTTCGATTTTTGACTGATTTTTCAACTTCCTATAAGAATATGTACCTATCAAGTTTTCCAAAATTTCATAGATACATATTCTTATAGGAAATTTACGCTGATTCCGAATATACCACATGTTAGTATGCTGAAAAAATTATTTCGCACAACAAATCGCAAAAAAGTTCCAGTCATGCAGCATGATCGTATGAGCGAATTTTCATAAACTAACTATCGTATTATAGTATGTTAAATTGCATTGAAATAGGAGCAATTTTAGTTGACAGAAATGGTTAAAAACCAATTTTATGGCAAAAAACTTATTCTAAATAAAATTCCACTGATTCAGAAGGGATTTTTGATTTTTAATTTTTTTGAAGTTTTTATAGATATTTTAGCAAATTTTAATGACATTTATCTATGTACATTTTTCATCATAATTTTGAGCAAAAATTTTTAATGTCCTAGTTAATCGTTGGAAATTTAGTTTTGACTAAAATTCTGCAAAAAATAGAAATTTAACGATTTTTGGCCGTTTTTAGCCATTTTTAGTGATTTTTTGGGTACATTTTTCGAAATTTGACCAATTTAGTGTGCTCAAAAATTGTTGTCCAACGAACTCATCCTTTCTTTTGAAATGCTTGATTTTTTGGTGAAAGAACGAAGTTTTTATCTCAATTCTATCGATAGTTATTGTCTGGAATGACAAATACATATATATATATATATATATATATATATATATATACATATATATATTTATATATATATTTATATATACATATATATATAAATATATAAAATCCAGGAATCATTTCATAATGCCTCAAAACAGATTTCGATGAAGAACATTTTTGAAATTTTTTATTTTAAAATTTTTGGAGCTATTGCAATAGCTTTATTTACTAGCAAGTTTGTGACGCCGAATCCGCCAAAAAGAAGGAAAGACTTGCAGAGGCTGCCCAGATTTCAGCAGATTTGGCTCAGCAGCCACTTCCTCCATCAGAATTTCAGTTCCCATCAAGAATCTACACAAGAAAAATTTCGAACTCTTCCAAAAAATTCAGGGATTTGATTCATTTAAAGATATTCTGAACTGAAAAAACCAGGAGGTAATTCGAGAATTTACTCTACAAGTGAGGAAATCACTCGCTGTCCAGGGTGTTATCCCATTCTTTCACTGTTTTTTGTGATGTTCGGCACTTTTGGTTTATTATTTCCAATAATAATTGGTTTATTATTTCCAATAATAAGCCTATGTGATCATGTAGCAAAAAATTGTTATAACCCCCCCTCAAACTTTGTCACTTTACGTTTCAAGGTGCGTAGAATCCAAATTTGAAATGTCCGTCCGCCGTTCGCCATAAAAGGCCTAAGAATTTACTTAAAAAAACCCGTTCTTTTGCACAAAGACTCCATTTGGGGTCTAGTTGGTCCTAACGTTTAACCATCCCGATCGCTTTACTCGCATAGATGCTATGGGCCAAAAACGGGCGTCAAAGTGTCTTTTTCGAGACTTTGAGTGTTAGACGCACACTTGGCAGGGGGTCACGGTGGGTGATGAGGCGGTTTAGCGGGGGGAGGAGTGAGAGGAGGCGCCACGGCACCTTGTGGAGTGACCAGGGGCGTAGCAGAGGGGTATAAAAGAATGGATATTTATTAATTTTTTCGTGTTATACCCATATAATACACCGCGGCACCATGAGGTGGGTACGGCGTTCCTTCGAGGCATGAATATATGTTTTTTTCCAGGTCATATTTGTGTGTTAATACCAATGCTTTTCCTACGCATATTTAATAACATATCCTCTCGACTTTTCGTCCGTAGGTACTTAGATAATGATATTATTAAGGCAATAACTATTTGAATAGATAGGAGCTCAAATCGAGAAATATAAACATGCGTACATAATTATAGAAGTATAGTGTGGTGAATGTACCACCAATAACTGTAATAAATAAATCCCAAGCTCCAACACGAGAGCTCCCTAGTGGACAAACGGGGAAGACAGGTTCCCACGAAAAGCAGACGAATGAGAAACATAGAGAATAATTCTCATCGTCTCGAGCTCCCTAAAAACGGAACAGGGAAGGCAACGTCCCCGCGAAGGATAATCACAGATCGATACAGATTATCCAAGACAAGTAAAAACGGTAAATATAAACATTATCGTTTACAATACATCCCCTGGGACAAGGGAAAGCAACCTAAGAACGCCCTAGAGGCGGGAAGGGGAAAACTACCAAGCGCTCAAAGCGATCAAATCGGAAGATGTTTCACCTCCCACACACCAAGCGCTCAAAGCGATCAAATCAGAACTTCACTCTGATAAAGTTTCTCCTTCCGCACACCGAAGCGCGAGTGATCAAATTGGAGCGGCCAATCAAACGCAGCATCCAACTCACCCGACGAGTATAAATATATCGGCGCCAGCCCCGATCGAGATATACCAATCTCAACCTCCGATCTGACGACTCTTCTCTTCAAACTTTCTACGATTGAAGACAAAGCTTTCTACACGATTTTGCGATGAGAGATTCTGCTTTCTCCAAGACTCCGGGTAGCTTGAGCGAATTACACTTTGTATTACTCACTACCCTCTAGACGGTATCCCGACGTGGCGACACCGTCTAGCTTCAACTCGCCTCCCGGATCAGAGGAGAAATCCACTGATCGTCCGCTGGGACGAGTTTTAAGTCTTGTCGCCCGGGTCTCCGAATTTATTCGCAGACCGCCCGCAGGGGCAAGCCAATTGATCATCAAGCAAGCCCTCACACGGGTTGATCAATTGATACGGCTGGACCCACCTTTTTCTGACGAGCTTCACTCAAGCAGAAAAAGTTGGTTGACCGCTTGGAGGACCCTCTGACATCCGTTCAGAAGCGAGTCCCCTCTAAATCTTGTTCTTTTCAGAACATAGATAAAATTTCCCAGATGGAGCGGACCCCGTCGTTCCGCCTCTTGGGCGATTCTCAGCTCGAAAACCAAATTTCGCAGCTAGCCGATAAGGCGGAAATACTAGCACGCGCCGAACATCAAGGTTCGAGCCGGCACGCGACGGAGGGTAATAATCACCCCCCTCGCTCGACACGTGGCATGGCCCACGGAAGCGAAAGGCCTGACCCCAGTTCGCATTCAGACGAACAAACTGGCGCGTCACGGCCCAGCCCCGTGCAAGATCTGGGCTTCACTCATCTCCCTGAAACACGGCGAGATCGAGCTTTTGGTATGACACAATCGTACGCACCTCCAGAGGATGTCAGCTACACAGTCAACCAACACCAGACCCCTTTAAAGGGGAACTATGGCGATTTCGACTCAAAAGTAGAAATCCTTACACCTTTACCCACCGGGTACGCGGTCAGCAGGAGTACTTATCGAACTCCTCAAGTGCAGAATACGCACGAAAACAAAGGTACTTTTCAGTATCCCAAAAATACGACCTCATATCATAATGAGAACATTCGGCTAGAGCCTGAATATCAACATTCCCAGATGGGAAAATCTCGCTCAGACCAGCGTTGCGAGGACCGGTCTGAGGCATCCGTATTTCGCGACACACATACATCATATCAGACGAAATATAACGGTACTTTTTCGTACCTTTCACCTGAACACTATCCAGTTTCAAGTCCGCATGACCATCTGAATAACCTGGTTCGCGATATTCCTCTAGGAGTTCCTACTCCCAGTTAGATGTATGTAAATCCACTACATATAGGTTGTGGCAACTCGAAATATGACACGCCGAGGAGTCTGGACAAGCATTATGACGTAGGTACGCAAGCCAACTAAAACTACGATTATACTCAATTGAAAAAATAATATACCTTTGTGAAATAATTTGCAGCGTTTTTTCCGTTATATTTCATTAAAATTAATTTTTTGAGGTATTTTGGCATTTTTATTACTTTTACCGCTACGTTGACATTATAATTTCAAAATTTAAGATTTTCTGAACTCAATATAGCTATTCATTCTATAGAGTTCTTTTCGTTGAAATCCGTTTTTCTCCAAACTAGGAGAAACTGTGATAAGTAAGTAGCCCGTTCTTCCCTTTGAGTATTAATCATAATTACTCGTTATTAATGTATTATAATACATAATTAAAATGATAATTAATCCTATTAATACTCAAAGGTTCTTCCCCTCTCCCCTCTACTCTTGAAATTAAGCCAACATTTGTTCACTGCCGTTTTGTGTCACTGTAAAAAAGTGAGTTCCGCCAGAGTGCACTAATCTCACAAACCCTATTTTTACAATACATTGTTTTTACAATGTCTTTGCACAAACCTGACTTCGATAAGTATCAAGCATTTGAGCATTTTAATCAGTGTTTTGTATCTTTATAGGCCCCAAATTATAGATTCAACCATTTTAAAAATTCAGTGATTACAAAAAATTTTAATTTAATAAAAATTACAACAATTTATCTTTATTGAGGCAACACTGTGCCTTGACGTCTCCTACATGGATTTAAGTATCCATGATTAGTCTAAAAATGGTTGCTCCGTTGTCCAATGTTTTGTTGTGCTTAATTTCAACAATTTTGAATTTATCCTAATTGATTATTTTTGACGCGATACAGTTTTTGGCTCGGCCGCTTTTCATTACCGTTATGAAAATGAATAACCCACACGGAGGAGACACTTTCAATATTAACGGTAAGCTTAAAAGTAAGCTACGAAGCCCTACAACTTGAAAGATGCTTCGTCCTATATGTTTCTCCTCTTAGTATATTGTTTAATGACTTATTCATCCCTACTCAACAACAGTTAATCACGAATATACGCAGAAGAACGTATTAAAAGGAAATTATCGAGGTATGCTAGTTGGCCTTACGAAAAGAGGCGTTCTTCCCACGACCAATGTTGTCAAGAACGTCCCATATCATTATCTTGAGTGTTTATCATTTTCGTATATTTAACAACTTTCATTTCCCAGTTTTCATTTCAAACTACTTTCTTGGTAGCTACATGTTTTAGCACTTGATCTTACGTAGGTTTTTGGTGATTTTCCCAGATCTCTCGCCTGAGCAGCAGAAAATGCTTATCGAGATAAGGAGACGCAAGACTGAGCTTTTGCTCGAAATTCAGGTATGGAGTTCTCACTTTTTACGTTTGTTTCACTCTTTCCTTTTTGTCAATTGTTGACTAGCATACAACGGATATAGTTCGCCTACGTTTCGTTATAAGTCACGGACCAACGGATTATGCATGAAGTGAAATCCAGGCGAAGTCGCTTGTTCTCAATAGAAAGTTGAACGGGGTCAGCGCCTGGAACGACTCATTAGAGACTTTTCCGTTTGTTTATTTCGTGGTGTACAGCTTTTATTCGAACACGATTCACCTAAAAGGCTACATTTGTGGTGTAGGTATATCATATTGTTGAAATTGGATTGTAGAAATCGAGGAAGTAAGTAAGTGCAATGTCTGACACAGGTACTTTGCCAATTACATTCTTATCCAGAAAAATTTCTCCTAGGTACTTATTTTACATTAGGTTTGGTTTCTGGCAGAAAATCTACGGCTGAGGTAGGTTATGTTACCGATGTCGATGTATGTAGGCTTTTACTTATAGTTGTATTCCTACATAATGTGAAATTTATTTTTATTACCTACCCCAAGTCTTGCATGTCCCCACTCGGACAGAAACTTTTGAATATTCGACTTGTAATAGACTTAGACCGCCCTAGAGGTGCAATGGTTGCCTAAATCCACACTCATAGAGCGAGGAGGGTGTGACAGTACCATAAGAGATACAACTCGTACTAATAGCATATATATGCTACGTTCGGAGAACATAGGTTTTCCAGTTCTAGGATCACCCATCCATCACCAAACGCAGGCTTTTGAAAACACGAGAACAAGCGCCCGACGCCCGTTGGGAAACAACAGAGCGACGGCAGCGCATTCCCTTGGATCTCGCGGGAACTGTCACAGACTTGAAAATTTTCATTAGAAAGAACCCCCCCCCCCCCCCCCCCGCTGCAAGCGAATGGCTAGCGCGATAGCCATCCGTATAAACAAATCCGAATATTTGAATGTAGGTTGGTTTGGTTGAGGGTGAGAGATTTTTCAGGCTTCTCTGATTATGTCATTTATTGTAGTGAGCTAAGCGCTTTCGCCATGTATGGCCTCTTCAGATCATAGTATGTGAGATGAGTTGTTAAGTAAACTCAGGTGCAAAAAATTTGGCCCACTCTCTAAAATGGAAGATTTTATGAAGTTGCGACAAATATCCTCTTGTTTTCGACTGGGTTACTGTCTGAACTCATTCAGAGGCATTGTTTGTTGTTTTTTAGCCAGACGGATGAAATTGTTTTAATCTCTCAACGATAGAGAACGTTTCGAAATGTGATCATGTTTTATTGCCTCCTACTTTCACGTTATCTTCCAAACTGCAATTATGTATCTCTTCCACAGGCCCTCAGCTGAGGAGCGATTGTTTTCCTGTACGTTGGGTTGAGTGCATTAAAAAAAAAAAAAAAAAAAAAAAAAAATTTAAGAGAAAATACCACCACTTTCTCACCAGAAATGGTCACGCAAGCTGTAGCTCTAATTAATGATGAAAGGTCACTGAGATATGCTGCTCAAATGCTAGGGCGGCCTTATGAAACCATTCATGCCACTGTTAGATGTTTTCGAGAGACGGGATCATACTCTAGAAGGCAGGGTTCTAGCCGCCCATGAAAAACAACAGCCGCTCAAGACAGGTACTTGTACAACTTTGCCTTAAGAAATCGACGATTAACTTCTTCACAAGGTCGTAACTGACTTGAAAATTCAACGGGGGTGGATTTAGGTGTTTGGATAGTTCGGAGACGATGGTGGTATTTGTCTGCCAGAAGACCCGCCCACGTTCCAAGTTTAACCCGTTAGCACAGGATGTTGCACCTTCAGTTTGCTCGAAATCACAGTGCTTGGAAACTTGAAGAGTGGACTTATGTAATGTTCACCGATGAGTCCAGATTCAGCCTGTGGTGCTCAGATGGTCGTGAAAGAGATTGGAGAAGGCCTGGAAAAATGTTTGTTCCAGCCACAATTACTGGAAGAGAGCCCGGTGTCCAAGCATTCGAGAGGCGTATCTCAGTGACCTTCCATCATTAATGAGAGCTACAGCTTGCACGACCATTTCCTGTGGGAAAGACTTTTTTTTCTGTTAAAGTGATTATTTTGGATCGAATGCACTCAATGTACAGAAAAACACTTGCCCTTCGGCTGAGGACTACCGTGCAAGAGATGAACAACATAATCGCAGTTTGGAAGATAACGTGAAAGTGGGACGCAATGAAACACGATCACGTCTCGACACGATTCCCTGTGGTTGAAAGATTAAAAAAATGTCATCTGCCTGGCTAAAAAACATCAAACAATGAGAGAGAGAGAGAGAGAGAGAGAGAGAATACTGTTTATTGAAAATAATGTTTTCATAACAGGGGGTTAGTGCACATAATTAGTAAATCAAGTATACAATAAATTCTTCTATACTAGACAAAACTCAAATATAAAGTCACTTTTCCTTGTGGTAAGTAAATGTCCATCCTTATTTATAAAAATTAATTCTTCGTATAAAATAATTGCTTTCTATTTAGCATTTCGAATTTAGTTCTTTCTTTGTTTCTCGATAAATTTCATAAAATTAAGGTTTAGAGCGTAAATTCGTTCAATCTGTAAATACTCGGTTTTCAAATCACACCATATATTATACTTATTTATTGTATTACTTATATAGGTATTAAAATTCGTTTCTTAAAATTGATCTTAGCTTCAGGGCGCTTACAATATATTTAACTCTAGTGTTCCTGTGTTATTTAAGCCTATTCGGCAGTTAAAGTCGCCTACCATTTATAAAGGAAGTTGAATGTATTTATCTTGTATCTTTGTCAATGTATCATTTAATAGTTCTATTGCGGTTTTTATGTCTGTTGCTCTATTAATGTAAATCATTCCTAGTATAAAAGGGTCTAGTGTGTAAGTAATTTTAATGAAGCACCAATGTAGTTCTGTTTTGATAATTTCAAAATTAATGTTTTCCCTTACAAACATGGCTATTCCCCCGCTAGCTCTGCCCATTTCTTTCAACTTTCAGACCCATAGAAAAAGCTGGTTTATAGCTGGTTAGAAAATTTGGTTTTTTCAATGGTTCTTGAGTTAGCCAAGTTTCACAGAAACACAGAATATCCCCGTTCACGATTTCGCAGTCATCATTTATATTAAAAATCGAGTTATAGCCATCACAATTCCAAAAAATTACAATCAATTTACTTAGAGTGCCATGTACATAACCAACTTTGTCATTCTGGGTATTCAGCTGAGTTTCACCATCCTGCCAGGTTGCTTTTGGAGGCTTGCCTTTCTTAGTTGTTTCATCCTTTAGTCATGGTTGGTTTCCACGGTAATTCGTTTTCGGAGATCCATTGGTGTTGTTTTGGGGAATTCTATTTCCAAGTTTTGCAATGAAGTCTTCAATATCGACTTTTGAGCATTTGTAAAGAGCCGTTACTCCTGGTTCGCCCCTGCTTGACTGTAGTCCACCGTCTTCATTCCAAGTGAATATCTCATTATTTATAAAGAGCTTATCATTTTTTATGTGAGCAACAATCTCCGGGTTTCGCCTCTTCAGTTCTTTCCTAATTGCAAGCATGTTATTCCTTTTTGCTCTGGCGTTCGTTGATAAATCTCTTTGTATGTAAAATGTTGTATTTTTCAGGAGATAAGCTTTACTTATTATTTTTGATGTGTCATCCGTGCAGACGAACTCAACCAGAATTAGAGATTTGTTACCATTAGGTTTTCCGAGTGGAAATGCCCGGCTGATCGTTGGCATTGATTCGAGTTTAAGTATGTTAGCTAGAAAGTGAATTATTGTTTCTTTCCACTCTCCATTTTGTGGTCGTTCTAAACCGCCGAATATCAAGTTATTTCTTCTGAAACGAAATTCATAATTACCCATTTGTTTCTTTATTGCCTTTATTTCTGTTTGTAGCTCTTCATTTTTTGTTTTTAGTTCTCTAACCTCCTCGGATATTTTCTCCAATTCCACGCTTTTTGCTAGGCCGCGGGAGTCTATTGCCTCGCCAATCACTTGTTTCAGCTGTCCAAACAATGCCACTGAGTGAGTTCAGATAGTAATCCAGTCGAAAACAAGAGAATATTAGTCGCAACTTCATAAAATCTTCCTTTTGGAGAGTGGGCCAAATTTTTTGCACCTGAGTGTATTTTTAAATAGGGATTCCTCCTTTTGGTTAATTATTTCCAATAATAAGCCTATGTGATCGTGTAGCAAAAAATTTTTATAACCCCCCCTCAAACTTTGTCACTTTACGTTTCAAGGTACTTAGAATCCAAATTTGAAATGTCCGTCCGCCGTCCGGGCCATAAAAGGAGGAATTGACTTAAAAAACCCGTTCTTTCGCTCATAGACTCCATTTGGGGTCTAGTTAGTCCTAACGTTTAACCATCCCGATCGCTTTACTCGCACAGATGCTATGGCCCAAAAACGGGCAAAAAAGTGTCTTTTTCGACGCGCGCACGCCTGGCACGCTTGGTAGGGGGTCACGGTGGGTGGATGGGGGGGGGGGGGGGGGGGAGCGGGGTGTGGAGTGAGAGGAGGCGCCGGCGCCGCGGCTTGTGGTGGGTACGGCGCCGGCGTTCGTTCGAGGCATGAATATTTTTTTTCAAGGTCATATTTGTGTGTTAATACCAAAGCTTTTCCTACGCATATTTAATAACATATCCTCTCGACTTTTCGTACGTACGTATATAATGATATTATTAAAGCAATAACTATTTGAATTGATAGGAGCTCAAATCGAGAAATATAAACATGTGTATATAATTATAGAAGTATAGGTTTTGGCAACTCGAAGTAGGACACACCGAGGAGTCTGGACGGGCCTTATGACGTACGCTAGCCAATTAAAACTACGATCATACTCAATTGAAAAAATAATAAACCTTTGTGAAATAATTTGCAGTGTTTTTCATCTTGGTATGATCAGTTGTGGTTGGTCTCATTATTTGGGGTCAATTTTGCGTTTAAATTGGGAAAAATACAAATTTATGTGGAAATACACATCTAGTCAGAAATGAGAAAGCTTAGCACACTACAATGAATGACATAATCAGAGAAGCCTGAAAAATTTCTCACCCTCAACCAACCCAACCTAAGGACAAGGCAACACACCATAACCAATGTTTGAATGTGGGTGGACAGAACCAGGAGGCGAGGAGGATTTATCATGGACAGATCATCGCTGCAACGTTGATGATTTTGAATTCCGAAAAAATTTAATCCTGGGGGGGGGGGGGGGTGTCGCTGTTGTGGTCTCATCCATGCTCCCTCTTTTCTGAATGGCTGTTTCAAGGACGCACCCCTCTCCACTGCAGGTTTCCGTTCTGTGTTTCACATTTTAAGTTGAATTCACATGGAGCAGAAAGAGCGGGGAAGGGCGGAACGCAATCTGATTGGCTGTTGGGACTACAGTTGTGGAGGGTGCCCGACATGTTGGAAGGGGCGGACAGTGGTCGGTGGTAGACATTTTCATACCGTTTCCGCGTTCCGTTGAGCTCCACGCAAGCACAGTGGACAGGAATGTTGATAACCGCAAGTAGAGGTTTCAGATCAGAGAGGCTTTCAGTAGGAAGAGTTATGATTCCGTTCACCACATAGACCGCTTCATGTGAACACTCTTCCTGACTCCACTGGTTTTTCTGTCCTTCCGCTTTTCGCGCTTATTCCACTCCATGTGAATCCAGCTTTACAGCCACTTCTCTCCCTCCTCCTCATCCCGACCCTCTTCAGCGACCGCCACACTCTGATCAACTCAGTAAGAGGTTAGATATGGTTGTGGATGGATGGCTAGCACCTTAGCCATCCACATCGACATCCTCCCTCGGAGCTAGGATGGCCCTGATGAGAGCAAAGGAAAGGTCCCCCGAAGCTAACGTGGCTCCATTGAAGATGGGAACTGCTACCTCCGGTGTTAGCTGGACACCAATGGAGTAATAATGGATATGTAGGGAATTAACAGAGAGTTCCTAGTAGATCCGTAAAACAAAAATACTTTGTGCGATATTGACAATCCGGCGCCATAACTGTGATGCAATGAGTTACGGTGACGCATCCTTCTGTACAGATACGTTAACGGTTCGCAATCTGGAAAAAACGTAATAGTCTAAAATAACCTCCTTCCATGGTCTCAAATAACCTCCTAGGGATAATTCCCTCCTTCCATGGATTTAGCATTACAACTAGATCCGTTAAGGACTTGACGTGACTCTAAGGTGAGGTTATAGTTTCTCGTTACCGCACGCCGTATTGAGACCGACGGATCTATAGGAACGCCTTACTACCTCCAGCGTTGCCGAGACCCCGTTGTTGGGATAGCACTGAAGCACAAGTCCCCTGGTGGAGCTGGTGAGTTTTAAATCAAGAATCATGCTCAGTTCAGTTTAGGGATCACATGGAGCCAAGCTGACTTGATTTTTGTATTTAGTTAGGCGAATTTACACATAACAATAATCAATATATTGTTGTTCATTAATTGCCGTAAACTATATTCCTGCTGAAATCACAGGAAGCTAAGAAAGTTGCTTAATTGTTTTTTAGTCCCCACTTGAGATAATTAAGATGGTTATTGTAAATAATATAGTTTTAATCTTGGGCTTCTAGTTCAATAGCTTACAACTGTGAATGTGCAGTGATTGGCTGAAGTCTTCTAGTCAGGATTATGAAACTCATTTTGTGTTCTACCCACTTGCATCCGTAGAAGCTGTTGATCTGTCCGGTTGAACCACACAAGGTGCAACTTGGCCAGGTGTAAGGGAAGGGGAAAGCACCAACTTCAACAAAGGCCCATCGACCCCTAGCACTCTTAGCGGCAGACCTTGTTAGTTCGAACCCCCCCTGTGGAGAGGAGAGGCACGAAACTCACTCCACTCCAAACATGAGGTTTGTCTGGAGAAACAGTCACGAATAAGATCGGAATCGAACCTGAACCAATGCAACTGAAAAACTGCAACTTACACGCTGCAAATTATTTCACAAAGGTTTATTATTTTTTCAATTGAGTATGATCATAGTTTTAGTTGGCTAGCGTACGTCATAAGGCCCGTCCAGACTCCTTGGCGTGTCCTATTTCGAGTTGCCACAACCTATACTTCTATAATTATATACGCATGTTTATATTTCTCGATTTGAGCTCCTATCTATTCAAATAGTTATTGCCTTAATAATATCATTATCTAAGTACGTACGAAAAGTCGAGAGGATATGTTATTAAATATGCGTAGGAAAAGCTTTGGTATTAACACACAAATATGACCTTGAAAAAAACATATATTCATGCCTCGAAGGAACGCCGGCGCCGTACCCACCACAAGGTGCCGAGGCGCCTCCTCTCACTCCACTCCCCTGCTCACCTCCCCTCACCACCCACCGTGACCCCCTGCCAAGCGTGCCAGGCGTGCGCGCGTAGAAAAAGACACTTTTTTGCCCGTTTTTGGCCCATAGCATCTATGCGAGTAAAGCGATCGGGATGGTTAAACCTTGAAACGTAAAGTGACAGAGTTTGAGGGAGGGTTATAAAATTTTTTTGCTACATTATCACATAGGCTTATTATTGGAAATGATAAACCAAAAGGAGGGGATAGAGGCGTTCAGGACTGTTAGCTCCAACTCCAGTTGATTGGAGGCAGGAGTCGTACATGTGTAATCTGTGGTAAGCGTGAAAACGTCTACTGGGCTTGTCTCGAGCTAAATGTTCTGGCTAAAATCTCGAACCACTTGAACTAGTTCCTAACGGTTCTGGACGTCTTTTCCGGACAACGAACTTAAGGTTCCAGGGCTCCTTAGAACTGGTTCTGAGTCTCTCCGAACAGCCAAAACTGGGCGTTGCAGTCCTCATCAGTTTGGGACTGGTTCTCCGGACAATCCTATGATAAAAGCAGATAAAAACAGATGAAATCTAGGTATACATATAAAATTTGGTGAACGAATTTGTTGGCCAAACAGGACCACACTCACACAATTATTGTTCAGAGAAGAAAGAATGCCCCAACAATCTTATTTGGATGATTTTGCTTTCAAACCAAATCAGCTGGATCTCACGTATGGTCCACCTCCCAAAAGGGATGGAGGGAGGGAGGGGGGGGGGGGGGGTCGTTCGCCCCTCTTCTTTCCTAATTGGATCTTGATTGATGTGTGGGGCCATAATATATATTATCTGTTCCTGCACAAAGCCAATGTGGATGCTGGCAAGGTGGATGTTCCTGTTGAGTCATACGCTTGACTTGCTTGTGGCTACCCCAGCTTTTAGTTGTGAGAGCTATATGGAATAATAACTGTGGCTGTAACCCCACCGTTTCCAATTAAATAATGAAACATTCCGACATTCAAATTTATTGATGAAAAGGCAAGGTTCAAATTAATTATTTGAAAGGGGGGACCCTTTGAGATTGAACCGTAGAAATCTGAATCAAGCGAAACGGTAGTGCATTACAATAAATAACACTAATGGCATAATATCGTATATAATTACTTATATGTTGGTTCTTAAGTACAAATAAAATTGAAGAAATCAAAATATATCATCTCCTTGACTTCACTAGTTTGTCTCAAAGTAACCCAAGTCATGATGAACTCGATTTCGTGACTAGGGATTTCCATTGTAATACTACAATGTACATGTATCATATGTATATATTATATATACATATGCATATCATATGTACATATCAGTTGTTGCCTGGATGCTCATTCCATCCAAGATCCAAATCTATCCTTCATATCCTTGTTGAAAACCACTATTTTTCGCTGTTGTTAATTTTTCAAGTTGTTCTATAAATGTGACCGTGCTAGGGAAAAGGGAGCTAAACTTGCCAGAGGTCAAATCCATGTTTATATATTTTTGTTTTTCTCCATATTATGCTGAACAAAATCGTTTTAGCGAATTTTCGTAGAAAATGAAGCTATTGTAATGGCTCCAAAAATGACCTATGAAAAATGGCCTATGACGAAGAACATGATTATTCAAGTACTGTATCATGTTAGCAATTCAACGTTTTCCATGATAGTTTTCTACAACAGCTCTATTTTATGGTGCAATGACTATGCAGTGGAAAATGTATTTCCTCCTATATATATGTAGTGAAAGTGTGTTACCTTCTTTACAATTATCCCATTGATATGTCCTATTAACTTAAGAAAGGACCCAATGTTTCTCTTGAACATTGTCAAATGAAAGAATACCTATCTTCCCCACTCCGTTCTTGGCCGTCGTAGCCATTAATGGTACAAAATCTGAAATAATATGCTATGTTAAAGGATATAGTAGTTTATAACTTATAGGTAGCCTGTTGAAGGTAGTACAGTAACCACACTCACCCTGTGCTTGTGATCACAGTGCTTGTTTTTAGGGATCATTCTGCGAGAAATGAGGGAATTCCTGAGCGTTTGCCACCAATTTTATTGTAAGAGCATGACGTACCTAATTGGTCACGAGGGGTCACACAGCTTCTGTCCTTCTGCGTAACTCAGGTAGCTTGCCCAAATACTCAAATGGATGTCTGCCGTGGCATTGGCAAACTTCCTTCCCCCAGTGTTGTGACAACAATTATTTTTAGAAGCCCCAGACAAACAACGCCACTGATTCCCTCCGTCGGGCAGTTGATTCCGCGTCCGATCCAAGTTCTGATTGTTCTTGTATGTGCTTTTTGTGTTGTTCCTCGCTCTTGAAATAAATTGAAATTCGAGGGGCTTTTCTCGACGACATGACTGAGCGGTGCTTCTAAGGGTATCTAGGAGGACAGGGTTTTTCAAGCGGTAACTGATGGAATTCGTTAGTTCCTTGATCCATTCCATCGACGCAAAACCAACAGTAGCGAAGCTGCCTAGCTTAGTGAAGGATCTTTTGAGCACATCTCACTGTGAGCCTGAGGTTTGTTGCTTTAGCGATATATTAGGTTTTGTTTTCTTATTAAATTTGGTTTTACTACATAATATGAAATCTTGGGTTATGTTTAGAAGGTAGAGATACACAGTTTTGTTGTTAATTATCAAAATAAGTTCTGAATTACTTATGTAATCCTTCTCTTAGACGAAAGACACCACACTATTCACACGGACAAGCAAGCAGACTTTGGCTAATTTTCAATTCTGGAATAATGCCGTATTTACTTACATTAAAAACAGCATTTCAAACTCGCTAATGATGGCCGAATGGCATATGATTCACAAAGATATGTTTTGGGTTTGGGTTCAGACCCGTGTTTTGGGGAAGTTCCAAAAACTAAAAACAGCTGCTACTTAAGTACTGCATAAAGGTGTGTTATTCATGGTAGTGGTGGTTTGAAGGGATGAGATTTATTTATTGGCTTTCCTCATCAATGTTTATTTGGGAATACATAATTTAATATACAGGCTATTCTTAATTCTAAGTCATCATGTTGATATTTTTTAATATTGCTAGGCTAGCAGATACTTTACAGGGGGAGGGGGGAGAGTAGGTATGTACTTACATATTCAGCTTATTGTCGTAGGCAACGTCTTATGTTTTTAATCTTATATAGTAGGTTCTTATAGTATCAGTATCGCTCCTGGAAGAAATTAGGGTAATGTAGTACTAGGTAATATGATAATAGGTACTACATTACCCTAATTGCTTTCAGGAGCGACACTGATTCTGTAATAACCTAAATATATAAGATGAATAACATAAGACGGTGCCTACTACAATAAGCTGAATATGTAAGTGCATTCCTACTTACCCCCACCTGTAAAGTATCTGCTAGCCTAGCAATATTAAACAATGTCTGTATGATGACTTAGAATTAAGAATAGCCTATGTATTAAATTCTAGATTCCCTGATGAAGCCTCTCCTAGAGTTTGTACTTGAAGTTGACAAATAAATGTTGATGAGGAAAGCCAATAAGTAGGAAAACAGAAGGCAACCTGGAGGTTTGTTATTTTCTTTAGATAGCCCTTCTGCTCTTCTGCGGTTGTCTGTACATACAAACTTGAGATAACCCTATTCATATTAATTTTCAGCTTTTAGCTAACTTAGTCAAACACGCTTGAGCATTATGGAGAGTTCAAACAAGAAAAACGGAATAGAAAAGACCCTATCATCTTATCAGTGAAGATGATAATTTTTTAAAAGTTCAACCTCTAAATTTTACTCCTTGGGATTAAAATTGGCCTTGCAATGCCGAGATTCTTGGTACATCCTTAGCCCATACGATTTTTACTTTAGACGAATCTTTAGGTCATCCCTCAGTTGTGAGATGGTGGACAGCGCTCGACTTTGAGAAAAATTACCAAATGAAAACCTGAAAATAAATCATAAAACGCTGCAAATTATTTCACAAAGGTTTATTATTGTTTCAATTGAGTTTGATCGTAGTTTTAGTTGGCTTGCGTACGTCATAAGGCCTGTCCAGACTCCTCGGCGTGTCCTATTTCGAGTTGCCACAACCTATACTTCTATAATTATATACGCATGTTTATATTTCTCGATTTGAGCTTCTATCTATTCACATAGTTATTGCCTTAATAATCATTATCTAAGTACGTACGAAAAGTCGAGAGGATTTGTTATTAAATATGCGTAGGAAAAGCATTGGTATTAACACACAAATATGACCTAGAAAAAACATATATTCATGCCTCGAGGAACACTGTACCCACCTCTTGGTGCCGGGGTGTATTATATGGGTATAACACATAAAAGTAATAAATATCCATTCTCCTACACCCCTCTGCTACGCCCCTGGTCACTCCAGCCACCACAAGGTGCCGCGGCGCCTCCTCTCACTCCACCCCCCGCTCACCACCCACCGTGACCCCCTGCCAAGCGTGCCAGGCGTGTGCTCGTGCGTAAGTCTAACACTCAAAGCCTCGAAAAAGACACTTTTTCGCCCGTTTCCGGCCCATAGCATCTATGCGAGTAAAGCGAACGGGATGGTTAAACCAACGGGATGGTTGGTAGGACCAACTAGACCCCAAATGGAGTCTATGTACAAAAGAACGGGTTTTTAAAGTAAATTCTTAGGCCTTTTATGGCCCGAACGGCGGACGGACATTTCACATTTGGATTCTATGCACCTTGAAACGTAAAGTGACAAAGTTTGGGGGGGGGGTTTATAAAAATTGTTTGATCACGATCACATAGGCTTATTATTGGAAATAATAAACCAAAAACAAGTGTGTGTGTGTGTGTGTGTGTGAGTATTAATAAGATCTGTTCAACGCTGTTCCCCCGTCAAGGCATAGGTGCCACTGTCGCGTTGGCTTTGCATTTGACTGTTCCCGCCACGCTTTTTTCAAATTCAAATGACTTAGCAGTTCATTGTAGTTCAAGTTTTGTTTGATATTACTTATTATTGTTACATTTTAGTATTGATTATGTATGTGGACATAACTGTCTAGATGTTAGTATGTTCATACTTTGGTTCCCATGCCCAAATCTTGGTGCCTCGTTTTTCCTTTTTGGGACACACAGAACAGCTGATCTACCTTCATCAGACATCCACTAGAGTGTACTGGCGTCATTCCAACACTCATTCCCACAGTGTAAAAAATATGAAATATTAATGGTGTTAAACAGTGGTGTACATGTACGGTGCACAATTAGGATATAAATCTTAAATAAGAAATATGTCCTAGGTATACAATCCCCATTCATTCACCAAACTCAACATCGCATCTTACATCAGCTGATCAGTGTTCGGCCATTTTGCCCCTGGTCAATTCAAAAGCCAAACGACAGTAGTGGCACGTATGGTTTGACTGCCTGAAAATCACTAATAGCCCTCCATCTTATTAATACTCAAAGGTGTGTACATAGCATTTCTAGACCAAATTAAACTTTTTACAAACCAAATTAAACTTTTTTTTTTCAATCAGTAATAAAAACTCTCAAAATGACCAGCATGAATATAATAAATTGACTTAAAATGTTGTGTTATGGTAAATGTTGTGTATGGTGACTTAAAATGTTGTGCTATGGACAGATGTAGACTTGAAAAAAAAAAAAAAAAAAAAACCCCTCGAATGACAAGCTTGCATAATACGGTAACTTCTTTCCAACAGTGAATTAAGGGTACCCGGAAAGTTTGTCGAATTATCTCGGAACTTTTAACTATCCCAAAAACGGTACACATTCCAAAAAAATTGAAGAAGCCAAACTATTCTTCAGACTCAACGAATTCTCCATTTTGTCACCGTATTTTAGAAATTTACATTTTGGGGGAGTTCGTGGCAGGGGAAAACAGAGGGGACGGTGAAACAAAATTGAAAACAGGTATGTGCAAATTTATAATAACAATAATAATATGTGCAAATAATTTCTTCTTAGTCTACCTGCGGTATCCGAAGAAATTCTTCAACTTTCAAGGAGGCGAATTTGCTTTTCGTGCAAAGGGATGACAATGTAATACACGCCTTATTAATTTATAGTTTTAGCGAATTTTTGAAGAAACTTAAGCTATTGCTCTCGCCTCAAAATTCGTAGAATGTGAATTTTTTAAAAAGTTTTATGCAGAAATCCGTTTCAGGCTATTCTGAATCATATTCTGAAGTTTAACGCATTTTAGCGAATTTTCTTAGAAAATAAAGCTATTGCAATGGCTCCAAAAATTTTAAAATACAAATTTTCAAAAATTTTCTTCATTGAAATCTGTTTTGAGGCATTCTGAAATGATTCCTGGATTTTAACGCTTTTGTATATATATATATATATATATAACTATATTGATATATATAAATATATATATATATATGTGTGTGTGTGTGTGTGTGTGTGTGTCCATCATCCAGACGATAACTCTCGATAGAATTGAGATAAAAACTTCATTCTTTCGCCAAAAAATCAAGCATTTCAAATGAAAGGATGAGTTCGTCGGACAACACCTTTTGAGCTCATTAAATTGGTCCAATTTCAAAAAATGTACTAAAAAAATCACTAAGAAAGGCAAAAAAAAAAAAAAAAATATGAAGAATAGCGCTAAAAATTTCACAAATATCTATTTTTTAGCAGAATGCTACTCGAAAAAATTAATCGAACATGAACTAGGACATTTAAAAATTTAAGCACAAAATTGTACTGAAAAATGTTATTAAATTTCATTAAAATAAGCTAAAAATCGATAGGAACACTAGATAAAATTGTAAAAATCCACAAAATCGTTTGTTCATTGGAATATTACTGACAAAAAGTTAATTTGCTATAAACTGTATAATAAAATTTTCATTTGTCCCCAAAGTGCTCAAATTTTCAACAGAATTTAACATAAATGTAATACGACCGTTTATGAAAATTCGCTCATACGATCATGCTGCATGACTGGAACTTATTTTTAAATGTATATATGTATGTATGTATGTATGTGTCATTCCAGACGATAACTGTCCGTAGAATTGTGCTAGAAACTTCAAAAAAATTTTAAAATGTTAAGGACACGAAATGAAAGTTCAAGTTCGTTGGCCAGCATGATCGGATTACATCTTCGGGTTGAAATTTTCAAAAATATAGTCAAAAATTTCAAAATAGCCTGTTTTTGCGATTTGTTGTGCGAAATAATTTTTTCAGCATACTAACATGTGGTATATTCGGAATCAGCGTAAAATTTCCTATAAGAATATGTATCAATTTTTAAAAAATTTCAAAGTTGAAAAATCAGTCAAAAATCGAAATAATGCCGTTCGCTAGTTGTAAAAATCGGTAATATTTGCATGAAACATTGTCCAAATTCAGATTGAACTACTCTTATGGAAGTATCCCTGTATAACCAGTCCTAGAACCATGCTGTTTAAAACGTAGGTAGTAGGTGCTTGTTTAAAAAAAAAAAGAAAAAAAAAGTAATCCCAACTGATGAGTTTACTCTGTGAAATATTCCGTCCTCCGATTCTCTCGGTCGCTCTCTTTAATGTTTTACGCTCAACTGTTTTAGGACTTGATTTAGCTTTAATACTGACTGTGACTTAGAAAATATCAGCCATGAAATTATGAAGAAGTTCTATTTATGTACGTACTAGCACGCAGACCCAAGGCCTCGCTCCGCTTGGCCGTCAGTAACGTCAGTAGCGACTGAAATGTCGAAGATTTCTTCAAAAATTCGCTCACGGGGTCATGCTGCATGACTGAACTTTTTTTACTTCGAGTTGGTTTCCAAAATCTATGCGTGAAATGTAAGCCAAAACATTTTGAGTGGGGTTTAAAACATTACTGCTTGGTGCAAAGGTTCATAATCGAAAATGATTATTTATTTGATAGTTAATATTCTTCAATCTTAGATAACCTCTTTTCTCTTCGGGGCTGAACAGATCGGTAGGTAACACTTATTAAAGTAACAAGTTAAACACTACCTAATTTTAACTTATGGTTAGTTGAAGTATACGTACCTTTTTCAAACGGTTGTATTTTCGCTATCTTGTTAAGTATCTCCGTATCATGGTCATTCGTCGGTTTCGGATACAAGAAATTTGTCAAGGTGGAACTGGTTGGTATCACACATGTTGATGACTGAACGGAATATGACAATCAGTTGTTTCGCTCGTGGGAAATTGATTCGTCGCGTGAAATTTATCTGTCGTGATTTGGAAATAGTCAGTCTGACCTTATTGCAACAAACATCGTTAGCGTTCGATTTTTCTATAGATTCTGCAACTTTTGGCGCCGACTGGAGGGCATTACGTAATTTTACGGATCACTTCCAGGATTATCGTTCAAGGTTTTTCATTTGTGTTCTCATAAGTAATTATTAAATTACGCTGTAATTTACTTCTTTATCAAACTAGCTGATATTCCTTCTGCTGTTTGTGTGACTCTTGCAACACAGAGAAAATACGGTAAATACTTCGGGTGGTTAATGTATTTTCATATTTAGGTAGGTATAATATCTCTTTTTCGGCCCATTCAGCACTGCCTAACGTTTTTGTGAATTCATATTTTCTTGTATTCTCAAACTTTGTCACATACATTGGCCTGACTATCTCGAACCTGATTATATATTACATGTTTCAACGTCCTGGAGAGCTGGGAGAAAGTTATCTAATAATCTTGAAAATGTTTTAGTGGAACTTCGTAAAAATACGGTAAACAAAAATATACAGGGTGGAATCGGATGTGACGAAAATTTTTTGCGTTAGTGTGCATCAGAAATGTAGTCAAATGCCGCCAACCGCATATTTTTATCTCAATCCGTACTGGAGATATGAGTTTTTAAAGTTTTTTGTTAGTAAAACAGTGTTTTTCCTTTTAAACTCAAATTTCTCCACTTTGCCTCATTTACTTTAAACTTCATATTCGAAATCAGCGTTGAATTTCCTATAAGAATAGTGTACTTTGGTTCTTAAAAAGTGCCATTCGAAGACCTTCAAATCATCTCAAACATAGACAATTTTGAAAAAATAAAATTTCTGAAAACCTTTAAAACTTTATTACTTTTCCAAAAAAAAAATCCTGGAAACTGGCAAATCTCATGAAAACTGCTTCATCTTATACTCTTTCCAACGGTATAGTCAATTTTACTTTACTTTGTTATTTAGGGGTGAAAATGATGTTTTATTGTTGAAGAATGTGGTTTTTTCATCAAATCGGTGGTTTTCTTGAAAAATGACCCTCCATAAACCTACGATTATGAGGTCTTTATCTACGTATTTTACCACGCTGAATCGAATGGTAACATTTGTAGATCTCTCCAACTCCGTTATAACCGAGATTTAGACTTAAACTCACAAATTTTTAGTTTTTTTGTTACACTTAAATGTATGTGTGTTATGGGGTAAAACTAGTTAATTGAAGTGTAAAACTCGATTATAACGTAGCTGGAGAGATCTGCAAGCGTTACCGTTTGATCCAGCGTGAAAAAATTCTTAGAAACCGACCCCATACTCGTAGGTTCATAGAGGGTCAGATTTCGAGAAAACCAACGATTTCATTGAAAACCACACATTTTTTAACATTGAAACATGATTTTCTCCCCTAAATAACAAAGTAAAAGTTGAAAATAGTTTTAGATGAAGTAGTTTTCATGAGATTTGCCAGTTTACATGATTTTTTTTTTTTTTGAAAAAGTAGTAAAGTTTTAAAGATTTTCAGAAATTTTATTTTTTCAAATTGTCTGTGTATGAACTGATTTGAAGGTCTTCGAATGACACTTTTTAAGAACCCAAGTACACTATTCTCATAATAAATTCAACGCTGATTTCGAATATGAAGTCAAAAGTTTAAATTAAATGAGGCAAAGTGGAGAAATTTGAGTTTAATAGGAAAAAACAAGGTATCCTGAAAAAAAAAAAAAACCTTGAAAAAAACTCATATCTCCAGTACGGATTGAGGTAAAAATATGCGGTTGGCGGCATTTGACTATATTTCTGATGCAGACTAACGCAAAAAAATTGTCGTCACTTATCCGGTTCCACCCGCATATACACATACATCATACATTTTCTTGTTTGTTAAGTATATTGTATCCTTAGTTAGGGTTAGTACTATCTACTCGTACTAGGTATGGATGTATGTCCGCAATGGCGAAAAATAATCGGGGGCACTGGAAAATACCCCTTTTTTTGTGTAAAGTCCCATTTAGTCCCCCATCACATGACCTCACACTCTTCCATAACTTTCACTCGTTGAACTGCATGCTTGGATAAAATTTGGTAGCTACATCAGTTGAGAGTTTAGAAAGATTAACAAAAAAAAAAAAAAAAAAAAAAAAAAAAAAAAAAAAAAAAAAAAAAAAAAAAAAAAAAATTGGTGTAGGTTCCGTGCTCTATTCATACCTGTATTTGTGTCCTTGGATTTTTTTCGAGGTTCGGTGAGTACGAGGGATCAAAAATCAGCCATGGAAGAAGATAAATAAACAACGAATTCAATTTGCAATAGAACTGCCTGATTCCTGAAGTTCCATCTCGTTTCACTTCATGAACACTTTTCGTATTATTGTAAGAAGAACCTTCATCAAGTGACAAGACCTCTCCGTGGATCTTCATCATTACTGGGTAGCAGAATTTCTGAAGAGAGGTTACTTTTTCTATTTTGGTCAATTAACTAGCAATTCCTGATAAAAGAGATGATTGCTTTTTGGTTGGTTGCCATCTTCCTTTTGGTTTATCATTTCTAATAATAAGCCTATGTGATCGTGTAGCAAAAAATTTGTATAACCCCCCATCAAACTTTGTCACTTTACGTTTCAAGGTGCGTAGAATCCAAATTTGAAATGTCCGTCCGCGGTTCGCCGTCCGCCATCCGGGCCATAAAAGGCCTAAGAATTGACTTAAAAAACCCGTTCTTTCGCACATAGACTCCATTTGGGGTCTAGTTGGTCTTATCATTTAACTATCCCAATCGCTTTACTCGCATAATATACTAATATAACAACGCATATTTAATAACATATCCTCTCGACTTTTCGTACGTACTTAGATAATGATATTATTAAGGCAATAACTATTTGAATAGATAGGAGGTCAAATCGAGAAATATAAACATGCGTATATAATTATAGAAGTATAGGTTGTGGCAAATCGAAATAGGACACGCCGAGGAGTCTGGACGGGCCTTATGACGTACGCAAGCCAACTAAAACTACGATCATACTCAATTGAAAAAATAATAAACCTTTGTGAAATAATTTGCAGCGTTTTTTTAAGTAGATTGGGTAGAGGACGGTTATTGGAAGCTTCTCGTTTATTTTATCTGTTTATTTCTAGTTGAGTACTTTCGACCTTTTAGTGTTGCATAGTTTGTATATGATATGGGGGTCCTCCTTCTACATCTTGTTAGTAACCAGTTATTTTTGGTTCTGCTACTTGGGGTTCAATTTTGATTTCAAATTGAGAAATAATGTAATTTATGTAGAAATGTGCACATTGTCTATAGAGAAATACAGTACCTAAAAAATATATAATTTACTCTCAATCTCTAACTTCCAAACGTGTTGGTTGTAAAAGAATTCAGGATTATACAAAAATACAACATTTTTTACTGAGCACAATTGATTTTTGTTAATATTTTAATATAATCATTGGTCTCACTAGAACTTGGCAAGTTCAAGTTGTGCTATATAAATATAGTATCGAAGCCTGAATCAATAATCTCAGAAACTTGATGATTTACTTTATCTGATTCTTCCATTCATCAATTAGAATCACTTATTCAAATTCAACTACAAATTTATGCGCGAGTGCATTGTGAGAGTAGCCAAAAAAATGTACCCCTTTTGGGTAGCAGCTTCTGCTACCGTTACAGCAAATCTTCTTTCTCTTCTTTATTCTTCTTTGTTATTAAATACTCAACATTCTTAATATACAAAAAATCTCAATTCTTTTTTCCTCACATCAACTTTTTTTTTTCCAACTGGAAACGTTGCTTCATTTCAGTTTGACATAATACATTATGACAATAATAATACACACATTTATATTGAATCGTATGCCAAACAAGAATGTTGAATAAAAATAAATCCAGATTCGCGCATTCTCTCAGAGACGTTCATCCCAATCCTTCTCGAGGCCAAAATTGCTCACGATGATCCGTTTCCTTTATCTTTCTGTGCATTTCATTAAAATCAGAGCAGTCAATTCCTCGGAGCCTAATACCATCAATTTCAAACTTATCTTCTCCTTCAGAATTCAAAGTTCCAATTGTACCTTCTTCCAAGAGATTCGATACCGTGTTTGGTATTCACTTCCAGTTCGACGTTGAATAAGTGGTTCTTTGAAATTCTCGCTCTTGCGTGGAAATCTTGATATTCTTGCCACGAATGAGTCTGTGTGTTTGGCGATAGATAGGAAGTCGGTATTTTGGCTATAATTTCCCGTGACTTCTTCAGTACCTACATCATTTATCTCATCCTGTAATGAATTATACTCACGCATATCAACTTTTTGTCACATCGGTGTCTGCTACAAGCTCAGCAACATCTTTGTCGGGGTGTGGCAGTACTGGGGCATAATAGCTTCTCCGCTCATCGTAGTGGACAGTCCAATGATATGTGGTGTATAAATGGTGAGGGAGGTGGCAAACTCGAGTACTACTTGGCGGAAAAAAGGTTGTTTTCTAAGCAATCTCCTAGTGACCGCTCAAACTATCTCCTTTTTTGAGTGGATTCGAGGCATAATATTTTGAAGTATCATGAAATATAGGGAGTTGCGTTAGCTGCCGATGGTCCGATGACGTTGAAAGTCATAAGGTACAATCTGGGACCACTCCTCACTATTTCTGAAGGTTTAACAGGGCTTTAATCAATATAGTTTTGCTAGTGTGAAATTCAAGAAGTGCGTGAGCGTAAAATCCCCTTCCTAAAAACCCTACCTCACCTGATGTTTACCTGAATACAGTTTCGATCTGGAAAATGCATTACGTCAGATGAACAATACACAGTACCGAGAGGGTGCAAAAAGCTGTGGAACGCAAATAGTAAGTGGAATTTAGATTTTAGAGGACACAATTTTTCAACCTCTTGCACTAGTACAATATAATCTCTTAACTACAATACAAGTAATTTAGAAGTACTCAAATGAATAATATATGAAAATGTGATAAATTCCAACATAATTAATTATAACAATAGTAAGTAGTAAAATACAGACAGCATTAGTATAAAGCTAAGCATAGCACATCCATCAGACCTATCATATACCATACCATAACATAGATTCAAACAGCAATTCTTTCATGAATCAAAATTTGCAATAATATCTAACCTGTGCTCTCTTATTAATCCGCCCCAAACTATACATTTACCAATCAATAAAACAAAAGCCTCTAAGTTTCGCCACTTCAAGCAAATAGTTGTTAATTTTTGCTGCATTAGTATAAAGCTAAGCATAGCACATCCATCAGACCTATCATATACCATACCATAACATAGATTCAAACAGCAATTCTTTATTGAATCAAACTTTGCAATAATATCTAACCTGTGCTCTCTTATTAATCCGCCCCAAACTATACATTTACCAATCAATAAAACAAAAGCCTCTAAGTTTCGCCACTTCAAGCAAGTAGTTGTTAATTTTTGCTGCCCTTCGGCTGTCAACATAGCGCAACAATTCCATATGATAATTATATTCTTTCATAGCTGGCGTCCGGAATATAGTTTTCCCTTGAGGATTTGTAAATTGGGCACACATAACACACGATAAAGACTTTCATCAAGTAACATATTACACACTGAACAAAACTGCTTCGGGTCTATTGTAATTGCAAATTTCTTTGTTTTGATCTTAAATCTATAATTTCCGGAAGCTCGCAGTTGCTCCAGCACCTGCTTGAAGACGAACGGCATATCTTTATTCAAAAAACCTTTGTCTACCGAATAATCAGTCCTAAGAGAGGTGTGTTTTAAGCTATGTCTGCTTTGTTCGAGCGCCATCTCATCAGCGTTAGTAAGAAATTCATACACTTGCTTAACCCTTTCAGTCCCGAATTGTTTGTAGTGAACAGAAAAATCTCAAATTTTGCATGCGATTTACTATTGGTCTAAGTAAGCTCTGGTAAAAATTGCATGACCCTAGTACCATCGGTAAAAGATGTATCATGTACAGTATAGTGCACAATGAGACTCAAGCGGTGCTGTGCACAATTTCGAATGTCCAGTGTACTGCACAGTGACACTCAAGCGATGCTAGCTACCCAATCTGGATTCAAACAAAAATTCACAGCACTTTCAAATTCGAACATATTTATTGAACAATGAAACTATAAAACAAAAAATAATACCCTTGATCAAGAAATAAGGCAGGGCGAGTAAAGTAAAGACTCTTTTGTACTTTGAAATCACAGAAATATATTGTATCACAAAATTATTTCAGTCTCGATCCCCAAATTTCAAGTCAAACGACTAGCGAAAAATGCCATTCGAAAAAATTCATGGCTTCACATGCATGCGGCAAATTATAAACAGCACCAAAAACTGGCTGGTAGAGTACCTAGGTAGGTACACGAAAATCGCGAATTTATTTGATGACTGGCTTATTCATCGTGAACTGCTCTCCTATGATGTCGTTTCTTGGTATTATCTTGCCAAAATTGTTTCCAACCAACGTTCTCCAACATCCACAGGGGTGCTACTTGACAAAATCTACACCCGTAATCATTCCCAATAATGTCTAGTTGCCGAAATCGGCATTATCCCCGCCGAAGTTTCGACGGTCTTCTCAAATTTTTGGATTCAGAACATCACGCGATCCACATCGCTCTGGTGCTATTGTACAACCTACTGTACACTACGTTTGAACACTTGGCACAACTTCATTTCACAAATAACCAACTCGATTTTTGCTTCTATAGTAACTAAAGGACGTCTCCAATCAATACCAAGCATAAAAGAGCTGATGGATCGTATTTATATTGCATAAAAAACCAAAAATTGTGGTGCTTGCCTGTATCTTCCATGACGGGCGGGTAGAGGACGGAATTAATCAGCAAAAAAGGCTTTAGTTTACATTATGTGGAACTTAAAGTCACGCTACCGTCGTTGTTAGGGGGTTATAGTTACTGTTAAACAGAAATTATGGCCCTAAAACGGCTCTGGTTATGGAAAACAAAGTGAGAAGGTCATGTACAGTGGACTGCACAAAAATACTGAAAGAGTTGAGAATAATTCCTATCTCTACTTTAAGTACCCCTACTTCTGTCAATGTAAGGCCTCCTCTGTAACCGAACTTTATCAACATGCAAATCAACTGCGACCACCAATTATATTTTAAATTTGTCGCTTTACTTTGCTGTAGGATTACTTCCGTTGCAAGCCTCCTTGGTAACCTATCCACATTTATCCCCGATAATTCAACACCCAACTCAGTGTCGATTCCACTACTTGATACGCTTGCACTTGTATAAAGCTTTCTGCGTAACTGGGACTAAGGGAGTTTTGTCACGCTCGTTTCTCATGCCTTTTGCTTGAAGTAGGTACAAGTGGCTACCCTCGTTCGCCGTTCTCTTACGCCTCCTCATTATTCAAACTATGCCGTTTGCCTAAGCTATGGGAGTTGTTACAAACACGAGCCTGAAACTCAAATAAGAACTGATTGGGGTCTCCTTTACAAGCGGCAAAGGTGCACCACAGATGAACCGGAAAAGCTATAAATGAATAGCAACGCTAACTCTCGAGGGCGGGGATCCAAGACTATTTTGAATAACAAGGCGGGAGGGCCTGACAATGAAAGCCACCACCATAGGTGTTTGATCTCCCGCCATTCACGAGCCCACATACGTTAGGGAACAGGACATCCTGTGCCTTTTCAACGAGTTAAATATCCACATACAGGATAAAACGGGGTTCGGATAGTTTGATAGGCCAGTCTTTACTTAATCGAACGTTCATGGGGTCACCCATTGCTCCTTAATCGGTTCCATTCCAGCTTATTGTGGGTGAAAACGAATATCCGGTTTACTCACGAGAATTGATTTATCAGCTTTTGCATCTGAACACAGCACGTTGATATTTCTTCAGTTATAGTTCAGAGATCAATTGATTGAAAGGTGAAGCAATCAGTAGATGTATCTAAGTACAAGCATACAACTCTTGGATACTTATTTGGTTCATACAATATTTTGATATTCGTAAAGGTATATTTTGCAGTGCTTCAGTAGTTACAGAATTGGAATTGGTCTGCTAGAGCACATCTCCCCAAGCCTCTCATTCTACACTCGTACACACCCGCTTACATTCACATACTCTCTCGCTTGCCCGTACCAGTCACACATAACTCAGTCATCTTTCAGCCGATTTCGATGGAGATTTTAGGGTCTTGTGGAAAACATGTGGGTTTTGACAATACTCATTAAATCGTCTTACTTCCCAAACGATATTAGGCACTATTTTGCGCAAAATTTAAATTCCAACTTGCATTTCTGTAAATTAATGTCAGATTCTGCTCAAAATATAATAGTTCGGAATAGACTGGTGATTGGTTCGGGATCAGGTGGTCTCTTAAGGGGAGCCAGTAAAAAAAAAAAGAAAAGTTTTTTAAATTTTTAAAAAATGTATACCTATTATTCACTACTCAATTATGAGCAGTTTGATGTATAAAAATGTATTTTTCCAATTATGGAAACACCAAGAAAACCGAGTTGGAAGTTGACCATCTCGTGGGCGCCCGCTCTAGACAAGAGAGACCGCACCATCTACCTGCTCAAAAAACCGAATAATTTAGGATTCGGAAGCAATAAACAAACTATAACCCTAATAAAACCTTCCCTTATTCCCCTTCTCATTGTTTTTAGACAGCCAAGATAGAATGTGGACGGTAGCAAGTTGTCAAGCTCGAAAAATGTTCTTCTTCAGAAAAACGCATTTTTCTCAAAACAACATTTTCTGATGCTTACGTGCTCTTTTTGCGGTACCTATTTGACCGATTTTGATTCCGGTTTTTCTTTATTGTTTGTACTTTGCTAATACGTCATTGGAGATGGGGAAAATTTGGCATAATTTTGATTTCAAGAGTGTGTGGTTGGCAAAATGTTACCTACCAAAACCCCGAATTTTTATTTTTTTGGAAAAAGTAAAAAGATAAAAGTATTCAAAAAGCCCCCTTCTGTTGATATTCCTTAGTGAGACAAACAAAACAAAAATCATCGAATTCGGATGAGTAGTTACGGAAAAAAAGTGCACAGAAACTGAAAAAAATACCTGACTTTAGGTACTTGTAGCGAAGTACGTAAATGATCAATGTTGATTTTCCCCCCTTAGTTTTGTTCATAAACATATAAACTGTCGAACTAGCAATCATTTTTCATTTTCTACTATGTTTTAAACTACACAGAGTCATTTGTAAAAAACGTTGTTTTTGGGATTGACTCCCCCTAATATTGCTTATGACTCGGCGTTCTTCCTTCCACTAAACTGGGACAATCCTGGGCTTTAAAATAGTAGCTTGTGAAATAACCTTTTGCACGAAACTGGTTTATTATTGAACAACGAATTTATTGAACAAGCTATTAGCGCCGGGTATACTCCCCACTCAATGATGAATTATTATAAACCTAAACTCCAAATAGCCCAGTCAAATTAGACCAAAAAGAGGCAAATAGGAGAAAAAATTCATAGTAAAGAAATTTCTTCACCGGGCTCTTCCTTCACACGTTGTAAATCATATCTCAAAAGTCCCCTAGTATGGGGGGTGAGCTCGATGAGGGGGGGGGGGGGGGGTTTTTTTTTCTCCTTTTTTTCGACTTTTTTTTCGGTTTTTTGCCTATAACTCGAAAAGTAAGCGTTCTAGCGACTTGTTTACTATTACCAGAATTAATGTGCATAAAATTTCCTACAATTTGCACTCCTGACTTCATTCTCTACGATTAGGCGTTCTGCCGCTAGAAAAATTGAATTTTGAAAAAATTTATGCAGAAATCCGTTTCAGGCTATTCTGTATCATATTCTGAAGTTTAACTCATTTTTTAATGTATGTATGTATTATGTATATATGTATGTATGCATGTGTCATTCCACACGATAACTGTCCGTAGAATTGTGCTAGAAACTTCAAACAAATTTTAAAATGTTAAGGACACAAAACACACCGAGAGTACCAAGAAAAAAGCAGTGGCGTTCTCCCATGCGGTCATAAGTCCTGTTTGTCCTCGTTCATTCATTTCTCCAATCATGCATGGCATTGCGTTCTCATTGCGTTCTCAGGGGTTAGAAGTTAGACAGGCTGATGCGGATGCTGACTCAACTATTGTACAGTGTGCCTTGGAAAAGGCACAATCTGGTCATCCAACAGCTATCATTGGCGAAGACGTAGATCTCCTGGTTCTGCTCATAGCTTTGGCTCCCAAGGAACAGGATATAAAATTCTTCAAACCTGGGAAAGGGAATGAGGAAGGCAGAACATACTCCACAACAGAGCTGCAACACCTCCCATTTGCTGGTAGCATTTTAGTCGTACATGCATTTGGAGGCTGTGACACAACCTCCACAATTTTCAGAAAAGGGAAGCTGACGATTGCCAAGCTCTTAATGAAGAATCCCTCACTGCAGAATGTCTGTGAAATTTTTTATTCCCCCACTTCCACGCAGGATGGGGTAGCGCGTGCCGGGGAAACAATGTTCCTAGCCTTGTACGCTTCAACACTAGGTGATCTGGATAAGCAGCTTTACCTTGCTTTTGTTAGATCCACCATGAGAGTGAAGCCAGATCTCCTCTCTTTACCACCTACTAGAGGATCTGCCCGACAGCACTCATACAGAGTCTATTTCCAAGTGCAGGAATGGCTGGGCAACAAGTTGGAAGCAATGAATTGGGGCTGGAGTAGGGGAGACGATGGCTTCCTCAAACCAATCCCAACTTTGGATCCACCAGCAACACCTGAAATTCTGCAGAATATATTTTGCAGCTGCACCAAAAGCTGCGGTAGTGGTCGATGTGGATGCCGCAGAGCTGGCATCTACTGCTCAACACTCTGCTCCAACTGTTCAGGTTCCTGCACTAACAACCCACCACTTGCTGACGACGGTTCATCTACAGAAGATGATGAAACAGACATGGAACCATGATATTACCCACTCAACACATATGCCATCGCAATGTAAGTTTCATCCTAATCATATGCATGAACTTCATCTATTTATCAATATAAGATTATATGCACCTCACTGTATTCTGATTTTGAATTTTCAGTTTGACTGTGGATGATGAGCAGACACCTGTGAATATTGATGAACCCTTCCCTCTCCCACTCCTTTTGTGAATATTAATTTAACATGGGTTATACTGTACCTTCAGATTAAATATTTTTTGGTGAAACACAGCTCATTTTTTTTAGTTCCTTTTTTTCTTTTCTTTTTTAGAGCCACTGTTTTATATACATATAATTTTCACTGATAATTTACAGTGAGTTGGTAAGGGTGCTGAAAATGTGTTATGATGTATTAGAAGTCACCTAGAAAAGGCCTCATACGAATGATTTATGCGTAAAAAGAGCATAAAGGCCTTTTTGCTGATTTTTTGAAATGATACCTACTTTTCAACGCGCTCTAGCGGCGGAACGCCTAATCGTAGAGAATGAAGTCAGGAGTGCGAGTTGTAGGAAATTTTATGCACTTTAATTCTGGTAATAGTGAACAAGTCGCTAGAACGCTTACTTTTCGAGTTATAGGCAAAAAACCGAAAAAAAAGTCGAAAAAAATGAGAAAAACACCCCCCCTTCCTCGAGCTCACCCCCCATACTAGGGGACTTTTGAGATAAGATTTACGACGTGTGAAGGAAGAGCTTGGTGAAGAAATTTCTTTACTATGAATTTTTTCTCCTATTTTCTCTAATTTGACTGGGCTAAAATGTATCATATTTCCAATGCTTCTTCAACAAGCGTGAGATTATCAACGGATAAAATATACTCCTAGTTTTATTTATTCACGAACAATGTTGATTACCAATTATGATCAAACCGGTGATATATTATGAATCTTATTTGTTGTTTATAATATTGTAGTTGATGTTTTTGTATTTATTAATATTATCTACTCAATTAGTACTTTTACTTAGAATGTATGTGGACTTATGAAGGTCAGCTGGGATTGTTTCATAAGTGTCTCAAACTCTTCTGCTAAGGCACCTACTCAGAAATTACACCGATATTCCCGTGCCACCGGCGGTATTACAGAAAGTGCTTTTCAAACGCAAGAACCTGTTTGACATCAAACAGAGAAACCATTTCTAAATGGGCAGGACCTTGGGCCTTATTTGCCTAAACCCTTGTTCACTCTTTCTTGTAAAATCGATACGACGATCTCCCTCTCCCCTTTCTCTCTTGGACTCTTGTAGGTGTTTCGTCGGCTCTTCATTCAAAGGTGAAAGAACCTACCTACCTCTACCTACCTACCTAAATGGAGACTAATTGTGATCTTAATCTCTACTAAATGACCCGAGTCAGGGATCGATCCTGCTAGTATCCAGCGAATCCTTAGAGAGAAATTTCTTTAAAAACTGTTGCAGTCTTACCACAAAGAAAATGGGTCCCAATTATTACTGAATTTATTATTTATGTATTACAGCTAGTTAGGCGTTCTGCGCAGAAGGGAAGTTAGTGAAAAAATGTCTATTTACACGAAAAACAAAGAGTTACAATGTTGAATCGATTTCGACGGTTAGGCCATCATCACTAACAAACAATAACTGAAGTCACATTAGAAAGGTCACAGCTTTTATAGTCACAGGTGAAGGAAGATTGAATCCCATTGGTCATATCAAGAGAAAGGAATGGGAGGCAGGAGGTACAACCAATTAAGTGCAAGCATAGTGAAGGGTGATGATAGCTAATCAGATGAAGTGAAAAGAGGGGATGAATTACTGGTTTCAACAGTTTGAAGGGATAATTCCTAGCTTTACAGAAATGGACTTATCAGTGGTGAAATATATTGAGGGATATTCTCATTAAAAGATTTACCAGATCTGTCACTTTTGATAATTTCGAATTTTTCAAGTACATTCAACATACCTCCCTTTGGACACAAATGAAGAAATTCTACAAACTGTGTCAAATGAAAATTGTAACTATGATTGGATTCCTTAAGATGTTTCGCAAATGTAGTCTTACCCTTATTTTCCTTGAAATCCTCCTGATGCTCATCTACTCTTTCTCTGAATTTGACCTGAATTCTCCTACCAGTTTGACCGCAATATTCGTAGCCACAAGAACATTTTAGTTTATTAACCCCACTTTTATCCTGAATGCTTTAAGACTATTTTTAGTTTTAAAACCTACTTTGTAACCTCTCAATGATGGAATTTTGCCGATTTTATCTGAAATTTTCCCATAAAAAGGTCTACTTATCCTTGGCTTTTCTCCTAAATTTACATCTTCGCTAGCCAGATTGGAAACTTTTTCCCTACTCTTTTTCCTAAGCACCTTATCCCATATGGTATCAGCAAGATCTCCTCCATTTCCGTTACTAGCCGCTATGCTTTTGATAATGGATTTTTCTTTTGATAAATTTTGTTCACTCATTGGAATAGATAGTGCTCGGTTGATCATACTATGGAAGGCTGCATGCTTATGGACTAAAGGGGGATTTGAAGTACTATGGATAGTTATATCGCTATATGTATCTTTTCTATAAATCATGCTTTTCGTTTACCAAAGAGATGGACAGATCTAAAAAATTGATTGATCTAATTAAATTAAATTGATCTAATTTCCTTTCTCTTGACCAATGGGATTCAATCTCCCTTCACCTGTGACTATATAATCTGTTTCCTTTCTAATGTATCTTCAGTTATTGTTTATTACTGATGATGGCCTAACCGTCGAAATCAATTCAACATTGTAACTCTTTATTTTTCGTGGAAATAGACAACGTTTTTTCACCAGCTTCCGTTTTGAAATGGGTTTCCAAAACTTCGTCGCGAGTAATTTAGTCTTTAGATGTGCTCAATAAACCTACGAGTATATGTGGAAACACTTTTAAGAAACAAATGAAACAGAAATGAACATGACAAATTAAATTTATATTTTGGCTAATTACCTTTTTCAAATGTAGAACTGCAAATTAATAGAAGTTTTCCGTTGTCAAGAAATTATTCTTGCTGGAGACTGTGGGGTCATTTGTCGTGAAAACCGATGTTTCAGTGGTTGGCAACATTTTTATCTCCTTATTCGAGTCCTGGTGATTTGTAGGCTCTCAGGACATTGCTATGAGCCTTCTCGGATTGCGGCAACTTCTTATTTTCATTAGGCTTTATTTTTCGGAGGACTTTTATTTTATAGCACTCGTCAAATGAAGCGTTATGAGAAATGGCATGACGGCTTATTGGGAGATACACATCTAGTGCCACCACCAAGTCCCTGTGGTTTTTTTTTTCAAAATAAGGTTTAAGCCGTACCTCAACCAGAAGGGTCGTTTGCGGCATTGAACAAGGTGTCTAAAGGGACACTGGAAGTGGCACGATTCTAAGGGGAGCCATGTTGCCATCCTTGAAAAAAAGAAGCGCCATCATGGACTCCACTGGCTAATCAGAGGGGGAAAAATGAGTGTTACTGTGATGACCACTGTTTAGCCCCTCATGTGGGTTAAAAAAAACCCAAAAATAAAACTATAAAACTAAGACTAGATGTAAAATAGGCTAATAACTATAAACATGCTACTATATACATCAAGCAAAGTGAAATAAAACGACGACTAGATGTATATAGATATATCACAGATCAGATATCACAGTTCATAGTAGAGCTCAGTGGCTCTCAGGTACAACAATAGGGATCGAACCGTGGCTAGTCCGTATATAAAGTCAACCCACTGAGAGGGCTGAGGCTGGATTCGGAGGTCAACAGGGCTGGGCAGTCCTCCAGAAAGTCGCAGATGGACAGATCAGCCCCACACCTCCAACACACAACATCTCGAGCTTCTGCACTTAGCAGGTGTCTTTGAGTAAGACGGGTATGTCCAGTGTCAATCTGGTTGACCACTATTCGATTCCTCCTTGGAAGTTGAGTTACAAAAAGGCCCATCGAGCTCAAGTCCTAAAGGACACCACGCAGACGAGTAACCTGACCCTGCCATTGTTCCTGCCAGATGGAATTGGCTTCATGTTGCATGTAGGAGTTTTGATCCTCAATGCGTATACGCAGCATATCAATGGAGTTATCACTAATGACTCTCCTTGCAAGAGCATCTGCTCACTCATTGGCATGATTATCCACATGGCTCGGTACCCACATAAAAGTTATTGTGGACCCCTATGTCGTGGCTTGGTGTTGCGATACTCATAGGCTTTGTATTAGTTGATCATTAGAATATGACTCCCTGATTGCCTCTATGGTACTTGGTGAATCGCTACAAATCACATAATTCCCAACTCCCAATAACTAGCAGTGTAGAACAGCCAGTGTGCCTATCACAGCTCTGCTGTGAACACTGACACAACTGGTGGTAGGCGTCTAGTGACTTGGAAGTTGAGGTTCCATAGAGCAAGGCCAACACCATCAGGTGTCTTTGAGTCATCAGTGAATAGGAGAGTGTGTCCGGTATATCGCTGGATTGCCTCAGTGTAGCGACATCTGAGGATGTGTGGGGATGCATTGACCCCGACCCTCATGCGAAGGTCAACACACCTCCCAGACAAGGTCCAGGGAGGAGCAGGGGGCACCTCATATGGGACCAGAGGGTATTTCTCTATGCTATCCCACCTAGTGTGCTCCTGAGCACGAGTACCCGAAGGGCGAGTATGTGTTTGGCGCCTGGAATATATCTCATCTAGGGGGGGTAGGGTGACCACTTCATGCAGGGGGTGCCCTGGGAAAAAGCGCAAGCACTATGTAGAGCAAAGTGCTAGGAGATTCCGCCGAATTTTGAGTGGCTGACTATGCTCAAGCACCTGAAAGGAGGGCTGTTGGCGTTGTACGAAAGGCATTAGCCAAACGATGACCCTTGTTTAATATAGGTTCAAGCTTACGCAGCAAAGACTTTCTTGCTGAGCCTTAAACTGCAGTCCCATAATCAATTCGGGATCGTACCACTGCATGGAAAATCCTCAAGAGGACATCCTGCTGAGTACCCCACCCCAACTATAGTTGGAAAGCGCTTTGAGCAACTGTACACTCCGCATGGAAGCTTGGCACCAGTACTCAATATGCTGGGTCCACCGCAGCTGGCGGTCAACTACAAGACCGAGGAAACGTGTGTGAGTGGAGAAAGGTATTGCAAATCCACCGATAGTGAGTGCATACTCATCATGCGCTTTGTGTTTTCTGCAAAAAATGGATGGAGGTAGTTTTTTCAGGTGAAAAACTAAAACCTCACATCCGTGCCATTTGATAGATGGTGTCAATAGCACGTTGCAAAGTGTCACACAAATTCACACGTCACGAGAATTGTTAGATAATCCACATATAGTAAGGGACGAATCACCTCTGGTATGTTATCAGTGTGCCCATTTATGGCAACCATAAACAGGGTAAACTAAGTACTGAGCCCTGAGGGATGCCGTTCTCCTGAAAATGGAGACCAGAGAAGACATTCCCCAGGTGCACCCTGAATTTTCGATGGGAGAGAAAGCTGCGGAGGAAGCCCAGCATTGGCCCACCCACTCCCCACTGCTGTAGCTTTCTAAGATGTTGTGATGCCAAGTTGTGTCATAGGCTTTGGCTAGGTCAAAGACCACACCAATAGCATACTCCCTGACCAAAAAGGTGTCCTGAATGTAACTCTCAAAAGCTGAGAGTTGGTAAACTGCTGAGAAGTGTTTGTGAAAACCAGTCTGATACTGGCTGATAAGGCTGTTGTTCTCAAGAAACCTCACCAGGCGGTAGTTGATCATATCTTCCAGGATCTTGCTCATGCAGCAAGTAAGGAAGATGGGCCTGTAACTGCCAGCTTCACAAGGGTCTTTGCCCACTTTATGCAAGCAACAATGACAGCCACCCTCGAGGCAGAGGGATAGTTACCTGAGGCATAGATAGATAGAATTGTACAGCCTCAAGAGAGTGCGCTTTTCCTCCTGTGGAAGATTGATCAACATTTCTTATTGGATCATATCTTTCCCAGAAGTAGTCTTATTTGATTTATTCATGCCACAATTTTTATTTGTTTTATTTTGTTTTCATAATTTTAATCGATTATCAAGGGGCAGGGAGCACTTATGATGGTTTACCTCTGACTTACAGATATGTGTGTGTGTGCGTGGGCGTGCGCGCGTGTTTCGAACTGGGAGGACCTTGATTTTGTCAGGCAGCAGTTGCTGTGGTGCGATCGAGCAACTCCAACTGCTCCAAAACCCAGCTCATCTGCTGAGTTCGCTGCTGCTCTGCATGATTCAGTGGATGGTAAAGAACTCTGACAGTGCTCTGAATCCCCCATTTCCTCCCAGTGGGTTGAATGGGCTTCAGAGGGCATTGGAGCCCGCGACTACCAACATTTTCATGCCGTCCGCGTGGCTAGGTTAGCCACAGCGGTGAGGTGTTCTAGAGGTAGTCGTGGGACAGTAGACACCCTCTGCCGTGCCTGTCGGGGAAAAAATGAGAACCTGTATCATGTGGTGCAGCAGTGTCCACGGACTCATGGTGCGTCATTCTGCGTCATGATGCGGTTGCCAAGCAGATAGCAGGTGCTTTGTCATCCAGCGGCTGGGATGTGGAGAGAGAGAGACTGTACCCTATGCCGAGCGACCGGGGCAAGAAGCCAGATATCGTTGCCATCAAGCCCGATGGGTCTGCCATAATCCTGGATGTCCAAGTTGTATGTGGCAGCATGGACATGGAGCAGACCTGGAGGGCTAAAATAAGTAAATATGATAGGAACGACCTGCGGCAAGCGATTTCTGAGCTAAAAGGAGTGGCGCCTAATAACATCAAGGTCATGGCCGCGACCTTGTCATGGCGCGGGGTGTGGTGCGGGAAAAGTGCTACGGAGCTTCTCGAGTTGGGCATCTCGGCAGGAGTGCTCCGTGGTATCACCACCCGCATCCTTTGGGGCTCTTACCCTAATTGGTGGTCATTCTATAGGGGCACTCCCTTTCATCCCTCTCTCCCTCCTCCATCTTCCTCAACTTCCCTAATCCCTAGAGCCGGCGTCGGGTAAACCTGGGCGTCCTCCCCACTTTTTAATTTAGTTTTTTTCTTAATGGCGTGCCCCCTCCGTCTTTGAGGGGAGTTTTCTAAAAAAAAAAAAAAAAAAAAAAGTGTGTTTCTGTCTGTTGTTGGAAACAATAAACCAAAATCGCTTATTGTTGCAATTTATTGTTGCACAAACCTGTAAAAATCAATATCTTAAGTTTGGATGTTAAAAGTTAGGACACTTGCTTATATTTCATGGATAACTTCTACTACGTATCCACTTTATTTCCAACAAATATTGATTTTGCCTGAAGTCTTTCTTCTCTCGTGTTAGTGGATTGTAAATTGCCAGTCTGAGCTCACTCGCATATAAACCAATCGGCCGAAATAGTCTCGTTCGTGTAAACTTCTGTCGATCGATCCTACAATTGACCCTCGGATATCATCCACGTTCAATTTCAAGAGTTCCGAATCACCGTGGGGAGTAACGACTGGAATTAAGTCAAAGAGAAGCGTAAAAGTTTATTTTCGGGCTTAAATAAACAAGAAAGACCATTACGGAGGGTGGAAAATGGAAAAGGGGATCGATCGGGGTGGAGATATGACCGGTTGATAAGATGGAAGTGAACAAGCGACACCCGCTGCCATATGAAACGGAAGGGAGAGCCCTCTCCAAATGGGTGGGGCTGTGTAATGCATAGTTGTGTACATTCACCTCGAGCCATTACGAGTAGCCTCGAAATATTGAATTAAATCGTCCTCACATTATTAGGGCTGTTGCTTGAGGCTTTTCTGCCTCGTGGATTTCATAATTTTATATTGCATGTAGGATCCGTTGCTGTCTTATTTCTGTCTTCATATACCGGGTGATTCCTGAAAATACAGAGAAACTTGAGTGAAACTGCTCGTTAAATGGGAGAGAATGTCGAAACACCGGGTTCAATGTATAGAAAAAATCGTTTTTAGCGAATTTTTTTAAAAAATGAAGCTATTGCAATGACTCCAAAAATTTTAAATTTAATATTTTCAAAAATTCTCTTCATTGAAATCCGTTTTGAGTCATTCTAAAAAGAATCCTAGAGTTTAACGCTTTTGGTTTATTATATACAAGGGGCCAGCATTTTTGGGCACATTAAATTGATCACATTTCCAAAAATGTGCTCAAAAACCGATAAAAAAGGGTAAAACGCTAAAAATTGGTTACTTTCTATTTTTAGCAGTCAAAATCAATTCATTTGAGTCAAAAAAAGTTCATCAACGATGAACTAAAACATTAAAAAATTCAAGTACAAATTTATGATGAAAAATGTAATTAAAATTCATTAAAATTTTCTTAACCCGTCCGCTACCAACCCCCCATTTGCAACGCGCGCTACCACGCACTTTTTATTACTATTTTAATAGTTAAACTTGTTAAACAACAGTCAAATTCAAATTCGAATATTTTTTATTTTACAAAATAAATGACACAGCTTTAAAACATTACATTGAAAACACTAATTTGAATCATCAACAAGAAAATGCACATTTACGAAATTCTGTCCCCCAAAAATTTTTTTCAACCAAAACTTCAATTCCTCTCACTCTTATTTTCACATTCAAGACACTTGAGAATGGTTTGTTTGCTTCTGTGGTTAGTACAGACAGGTTTGTGGCAAACACAGCACTTCAGTTTTGATTTTTTATCCATTTTTCTGCTGCAAATTTGCATCGCACCGCCACAGGCTGCTCTGTGTCGGTGCTGCTCTAGCTGAGTTTAAGGAGTCAGCTGATTCCAGTGAAGCCCCTGCAGAAAGCTTGATGCAGTTTAGAACGTTTGTGTGAAGGTTTTGAGCTAAACGCTTCTTCATGTTGGGGAGAGCAAGTTGTTTTGCGAGTTCGATTAGGAAAAGCTTTCGCCTGCTCGAATTTTGAATGTTCCACTCCGGATATTTCGTCTTCCAAGTATGAAGCTATTGAGTGCAGCAATGGCGATTAGCTCCATAAATATTCTGTGAGGCCACTGATTTGTCTGACGTAGGAAGGTTTTTTTTTTTTTTTTTTCTTTGTTACACGTACACTACCGAGCGGGGTGACTGAGTCACCGCACGGGCACGACTCCGTGTTTTAACCGCCTCAAAGTAATTTTTCTGCGCGGCAGCTCATTTTTTCCATCAAATTGAGTGTTGATGAGTAAATACAAAAAAGCTTATGCCCATACTGACGTGCATTGTTATCAAACTCAGAAAATTTGGACCGCTGGGGTTGAAACCCTCGAAAATGGCTAAAAATTCAAAACCTCTGTTTGAATAGGAGATCATGATGATTATTGATCATGCTGCATCGCTGGAACTCTTTATAATTTTATATCGCTTGTAGGATTCTGTTGCTGTCTTATTTCTTCCTATTGAAATAGATTTGAGACAAATAGGCTGTGCCCCAATCGTTGAATTCGCTTTAAGAACGTCCCTCTGAAGCTAGGTGATATTAGGAAGGCTTCGCATATTATAGGAGGGACGCCCTATTGAAATTGATGACCATGACGCATTTTTTTGGGTCGTATTCGTGTAATCGCCGACAGACGAATGCGAACACGAATACGAATATAATCGCAGTTGACTCAAAATCAACAAATAAATATCGTGATTACAATCGTATTTGCATTCGACGATAAGATTATGCCCAACACTGTCTACGAGTATGTATGTTTGGTTCTGCAGCACGATCCCTCGCGTATTATTTGATTTTCCACAGTACTAGGATCCGTTAAGGACAAAATCAATGTTCAGGATAAAAGTGGGGTTTATAAACTAAAATGTTCTTGTGGCTACGAATATTGCGGTCAAACTGGTAGGAAATTCAGGGAAAAAATAGACGAGCATTAGGAGAATTTCAGGGAAAATAAGGGTAAGTCTACATTTGCAAAACATCTTAAGGAATCCAATCATAGTTACAATTTTGATTTGACAGAATTTCTTCATTTTTGTCCGAAGGGAGGTATGTTGAATGTACTTGAAAAATTCGAAATTATCAAAAGTGACAGATCTGGTAAATGTTTAAATGAGGATATACCTTAATATATTTCACCACTAATAGGTCCATTTTTATAAAGCTTGGAATTATCCCTTCACAATGTTGAAACCATATTCAGTTATTTCCCCCTTTCACTTCATCTAATTAGCTATAATCCCCCGTCACCTTGTTTGCATTAATTGGTTGTACCTCCTGCCCCTTTCCTTTCTCTTGACCAATGGGATTCAATCTCCCTTCACCTGTTACTATAAAAGCTGTGACCTTTCTAATGTATCTTCAGTTATTGTTTGTTACTGATGATGGCCTAACCGTCGAAATCGATGTTCAGTGTAACTCTTTATTTTTCGTGGAAATAGACAACGTTTTTCACTAACTTCCGTTTTGAAATGGGTTTCCACAACTTCGTCGCGAGTGATTTAGTTCGTTCCACAGTATGTATGTACTTGACTTGGACAACCCCGTGATTCCAGTTTTCTCTCAACATTTCTAGTTCCCGGGATATTACAGTGTTGTTTGTCCCAGAGTCGGATCTAACCGTCCCCATTTGCTCTTGAGATCCTGACGAGGGATATCTCGATCCTTAATATCCTCCTTATCTGATGGAAGTCGGAGATGGTGGAAGCAACTTAACTCTTGACTTTCCCTCGTCCGCTCTTCTCTTCAAGGCTGGATGTGGAACGACCCCCGCTTGACTGGCAGCTGCGGTCATCGCCGGCGCGTGTTCGTTTTGGGGCCGAACGTTTTCGGAAGTTTCGAACATCCGTTTTCTGAAATTTAAATCCTTCGAAAACGTGTACGGGCAGGGCCGGCCTAAGGCGTGTGCAAGACTCACGTTTATGCCCCCACCGGGGAGTATGGAATAGGGGAAAATGGGGTAATACCGCCACATTAAGCGTATTTGTCAATCACACAGACAAATGCACTGGAGCTCCTGCATGTACTGGGCTCCTGGTTTGCACTTAGGAGCTTCAGATTTTGAAGCGAATAATAAAATAACATCTCCAGTAGTGAATTACAACGTTTTTGATGGTTGTGTAGCAACTTTATATTAGTAAACAACAATTTGCGAGATCCTTGTAAATGGCGGTATTACCCCAGCTAGCCATGGGGTTCGGGTAATACCGCCATATTAAAACAAGGAGGAAATGAACATCTCATCAGAACATCGGAATAACGATTTATTGAAATTTCAAAAACTCTTCCTGGGTAGCTTCACACCATATTGGGAACTTAGATGACAAGAAAAGGATTCACTAAAGGTTGACAAACAATTTCCACATCAGAATAGTAAAATTGGAACAAAATAAATACTGGGAAAATAATGTTGGTTCTTCGCAGGAGATGAATTATTGACAACGTTCAATGTGGAACTCGTTAAAAAAGAAATATTATAGTATTCCATCTTCCCAGCTTTTAAAGTTTTAAATTTGTGCTCTTCTTCAGGTCGCAGCAAAATTCACAAGAGTAACCGAAATCCATTGTCAAGAAGAGTGGAATCTTACAACGATTATGTTAATTTAGGAAAGCAGTTAGGTAGGTACCTACTGTACAATTATTCAGTAGATAGGTAGGTAAACATAAACAAAAACTAACTTCCATTGTCAAAATCAAAACAGGAGCAAGAAGAGTGGAATCTTACAACGATTATGTTAATTTAGGAAAGCAGTTAGGTAGGTACCTACTGTACAATTATTCAGTAGATAGGTAGGTAAACATCTAATAAGTCACGATCTGGTAAATATAGAGGTGCTTATGGAGATAAGCTATCACAGTATAATTCTTATTTTAATTATTAATTTATATTTTAATTACTCAGAATCAATAGAAATAGGTGATTATTACCATTAAAAAAAACTTTGAAAAATCAAACAATAATGATGATTGGAGCATTGGGGCAATACCGCCATGTCGGAATTACCCAGTTTTCGGTGTGGCGATACTGCCCCAGGAAACTTTCCGAGATAAAAAGATCATTAAAAACTACAGGAAGAAACAGGTACGGATAGTATCCCTATCAAATCACAACTTCCTTGGATGAACAGATGACAATTTAGCTCACTCAGCTGATCAGGAAAGAGCCAATCATTCCAATCGCCTCTTAACATTCTAGGGAGTCTTCCTATCAATTTTCAACTTCCTAGGAGGAACTGAAAATAATTTAGCTCACTACTAACAAAGAGACTTTAAACAGCCATGCAATTAGGGAACTTCCCAATAAAATATCTAATGATTCTATCTCTTTTTTGACATGGACATGTCTTTTGGCTGGGGGTCAAGGAATTTTTCGAGACACTTTTTTTTCGCGACCGACACTTTTTTTTCTTCACACAAAATGCAACGCGTTTTTCTATTGATTTTTACGTACAACCAAGGCGTTACTAGGATCGTTCGCCACTTATTGGAATGCTCTCATTTTACCACAACATTTCATGACCTCTAAGCCATTGTAGTGTCAAGGAATGCTGATTTATTACTCTAAGTTAAAAACTAATATTGTTTTGTAACCATAATGGAATAATCTTGTGAAAAGAAGGCACTAAATGGTTGGTATACAATTGAGTAATAGGTACCAACTGGTAAGCAGTAGGTACTAGAAATATCCATGATCTTTTGTTTTTCCCATCAAGGGAGAAATTAAAATGCTTTTTTGTAGAGATATCGGTAACTTCAAGCGTAATTAATATCGGTAATTTCAAGCGTTGTAGGTATATATATATATATATATAGCATTCGCACTTTGACTTAAACCTTTCGCGAATTGAATTAAACTTTCCGCGAATTGAATTAGACTTTCCGCAAAATGAATTAAACTTTTCGCAAATTGAATTAAACTTTCTGCAAATTGACCTTTGGCGAATCTGTTGTTTTAATCAAAACAAAATGTAAAACTTCAACAAAATGTATATACCTACCTATTGTAACAAATCATGCAAGTCTATTCTGGAGAATAAGAGAGTATTTTAATTTCTTCTTTCTATCATTCTGGCTGTATACTTTGACTATCGGTATCGCGATTCAATTTTTGATCTGAAAATAATTGTTTGAATGGCCATGTCCAGGAAAGTTGTCCATTGTGTACTTTGGGTACCATATTTCGGGTAGATGTAACCGATACCATCGCAAAATTTCAGAGCTCCTGGAGGGCGCCTCCGTTTTGGAACAATGCGCCAAAAAACGTGAATGAAACTGCGTTTTATCGCCTTGTTTTTGTTTTTTTCCGACGGAAGCCGGCATGAATCACTCGGGACTCCTCCCGCCACGCAGCGCTGGGATCGGCAGAGGGGAAGCACGTCGAGCTTGCGTTCATCTGACCGCCCCAGTAGACCCGGGGCCCCCGCTCCGAGCTGGTGTACGTTGGTTGGAAACCGCTTGTGACCACCCCTTGTTTTTCCCCCCCTCAGCTGTTCTGTCAACAGTCAAGTGATAGTGGTTGTTTATCTTCGCGGTTTCGTTATCCCTGAAATTCCCGACCCCCGGTGACTCCCCAAACAGTGGTATTAGTTTTCGACATATCGTGCTCCATGTAACTAAACCATTCGCGATATTCGCTTTCGCAGTGTTTTTTCGGTGTTTTTGTTTTTCAAGTTTATTTATCGATGTGTTTCTGGTGATGCCACCTCCTTTGTCACGTCGGGCGCTGTCGACCGGCTGGTTTGCTTCGCTAAGTCGCCCAATTAAAAAGCGATTCGCTTCAAATCCGCCGCCGCCCCCAAGGCGAGCCAAAAGTGCTTGGGACATCACGCCTGGATCGGTCAGTCAACAAATAATACCTAAATTTCTTAATGCTTACAAATATTTAGTCTTATATTTATTTGACATTTTATGTCTTTACTTTGGCACATGAAAGAAAAGTTCCAGTCATGCAGCATGATCGTATGAGCGAATTTTCATAAACGGTCGTATTACATTTATGTAATAAATTGAAATTTGAAATTTGAGCACTTTGGGGACAAATAAAAATTTCATTATACATTTTATTGCAAATTAACTTTTTGTCAGTAATATTCCAATGAACAAATGATTTTGTGGATTTTTACGATTTTTTCAAGTGTTCCTATCGATTTTTAGCTTATTTTAATGAAATTCAAGTACATTTTTCAGTACAATTTTGTGGTTAAATTTTTAAATGTCCTAGTTCATGTTCGGTAATTTTTTTCGAGTAGCATTCTGCTAAAAAATAGAAATTTGTTAATTTTTAGCAGTTTTTTGCCTTTTTTAGTGATTTTTCAAGTACATTTTTTGAAATTTGATCAATTTAATGTACTCAAAAAGTGTTGTCCAATGAACTCATCCTTTCTTTTGAAATGCTTGATTTTTTGGTGAAAGAACGAAGTTTTTATCTCAATTCTATCGAGAGTTATCGTCTGGAATGACACACACACATATATATATATATATATATATATATATATATATATATATATATATATATATATATATATATATATATATATATATGCACTTGATTGTGGACACTGTGCTACTGCACTATATACTAATTAAAGTTAAAGAAATTTCACAGAAATAAAGAGGAAAAGGTTTTTGATATTTCGAATTAGTCTTTGTCAAAATTAGAAGAAGAAAGAGTGTTTTTTGAATATTCCCTGGAACCAAGCTTGTATCCATACATACAAGCTTGGTTCCAGGGAATATTCAAAAAACACTCTTTCTTCTTCTAATTTTGACAAAGACATAATTCGAAATATCAAAAACCTTTTCCTCTTCATTTCTGTGAAATTTCTTTAACTTTAATTAGTATATATATATATATATATATATATATATATATATATATATATATATATATATATATAATATATATATATATATATATATATAAAAAAGCGTTAAAATCCAGGAATCATTTCAGAATGCCTCAAAACAGATTTCGATGAAGAAAATTTTTATTTTAAAATTTTTGGAGCCATTGCAATAGCTTTATTTTCTAAGAAAATTCGCTAAAAGCCTTAAGAAAAAGCGTTACGGTTGGTTTTTTGATGATTTCCGCTTTCAACCGAGTCATTGCTAGGGAAATGGTACTTCTTCGTTTTTCATTCCACAAAATTCGTTGACCATTCGTTCGAAAGCTCTCGATTTATCCAACCATATTATGTTAACTACTGCGAAGTGCGTGGCCAACAAGCTGAGCTATGAGCATGGTTACTTGAATAATTTATTGTGTACACTCAGGTGATCATTCTCAATAATTGATATTGTGAACATGATTGCAACCGCTTGTTAAATTCTGATGATACGAGTCTGCAACTAAAGACATAAAATGTTCCAATGTGTTGCAGACTCGTACGCAAGCGTTTTTTATTTAATGTATTTGAACATGTATGTTCCTTACATTCGAATATGCTTTACGAAAAATACACGATTGAAACAGTCGCAGTGTAAACATCATTAGCGTAGTGTTTAAATACCCTGTTGAATCAACTATAAGAGTACAAAATTGAGAAATTGATCGTGGTGTCCAATTCCATGATTTACTCACAATTAATGATAATATATTCAGTATTACAGCGTTAGTAGAAATTTCAAATATTTCATAAATTAAAAATTAATGTAACATTCATTATTAATTCAGTTTATTCTCTTTACCTTATAAATATTGGAAACAACAATAAAATAGAATACACAATGAACTTGATGAATCATTTCAAAAACATTCAAGCGGTTAACATAGGCAGTACCCGTATGTATAAGCAAGTTAATCCTTCAGTCAAACAAACAAATTTATCAGTTTGAAACTTCACTTAAGAAGAAATAGCCTTTTTATATCCAATTCAGTGGGTAGTGATACAAAATTTATCAAGTTTCCGGTACCCCCCACCAAGTCCGAGGTATATCTTTTTCTGATCCAGTTATACATAGAACACTCAAATGGAACATGAAATAAGTTTTCAAGATTACCCGTGTCGCAGACTGTACCTACATACAGTATTGGGAGAATTTTTTTTTCCGTGGTTTATTTATTTAATATATTTGAACATGTATATTTAGTCTTATAATTAAGATAGTGAAACACAAATAAGTTATGATAAATGGTTCATGTTGTTGAAATTTTACTTGTTTATAAAATTAGGCAAGAATTCTTGATAATCAACAAACCAAAACAAGAGTACATATTTAACAATATAAAAATAAGAAGTAAACATTTTTCGAGGACAATAAAAATGAAATAAATATCCAAATCAAAAATCAAAGAGTTTGTCCATCAAGGCTCAAAACCAATGCCCATCTTGAATCATACGATCTCGTGTCATCTGGTGGATTCTAATGTGAAAGAGGCTTCCGAAATCTAATTCCTCATAGTTGTATATAGTCAATATTGAATATAAAACATGGGTGTGGCATATAGCTTCCTCGTATCCGTAACATAAATTTACATATCATTAAAATGTTTCGAAACTCGGCGCTCCGCGTCTCGCCAGGGGGCAAGCCCCTTGGACCCCCGGTTACCTCTATTTACATACTTCGGACGAAATTATTGAAACACAGAATGTGTTTGCGTTGTCGCGCAACCAAGTGACAACCAAACAAGCGTCATTGTTTACTATTCATTTACTATTCATGCTCATAACTCAGGTTGATGGCCACGCACTTCACAGTAGTTAACATAATATGGTTGGATAAATCAGGAGCTTCCCAACGAATGGTGAACGATTTCTGTGCGATTAAAATTGCGGAAGTTCCATTTCCCTACCAACGGCTCGGTTGTACGTGAAAATCATAAGAAAATTTACAAGCGGTTGCAATCATGTTGACAATATCAATTATTGAGAATGATCATCTGTGTGTAAACAATTGATTCAAATAACCATGCTCATAACTCAGGTTGATGGCCACGCACTTCGCAGTAGTTAACATAATATGGTTGGATAAATCAGAAGCTTTCCAACGAATGGTGAACGATTTCTGTGCGATTAAAATTGCGGAAGTTCCATTTCCCTACCAACGGCTCGGTTGTACGTGAAAATCATCACCGTCACACATTTCGTTACCATCCCGCGTTCCATTTTCGGCTAGTTAGTCCATGGCTAAAACACATTCTGTGTTAAAATCTTGAGAGATTCCATAGTGGGTTCCAGTGGTTGGGGGAAACGGTAAATGTAGGGAGCTTTAAAATGTAAGCCAAGTAGACAAAGTATTGGTTGTTTGAAGGTTTTAACAACTTGAGCATCCACAGAAATCTGATGAATTTGATGCTTGATAGACGTCAAGTTTGCGCATACGCAAAAGCTACCAGTGAGTTTAGTGCATAAAGTTCAGCTTAAACGCTTGAAAATTTCATCGAAATTGTATGAAAACTGTAAAGAAATGATAGTTACAAGGATTTGACGTTCGCGTATGCGCAGCAGTTACTAATGATGAGATGTATATGAAACTCATATGGGGTAATTAAACCGTCATTCTCCAACTACCATCCGATTTTGAGCGAGATCGGACACATAGACCTTGAAAAAATGACTCGATTGCAAATGTACAGTGAAAACTAATACTTTGAGTGGTGAAATTGATAGTATAACTTTCTCATACTGCCCTCACATTCTCACACACATTCGCTAAAAATTGCATCAAAATTAAATGACAATTGTGGTTGGGCTTGTTAGGATTTCATAATTGCGCATGCGCAGCAGCTACTAAAATGCGATAGATGTGATAAATATTTATATGTGTTGAATAAATCGTATCTTTTCAACTAACCTCCGAATGAAAGCGAGTTCGGAGACTAGAGTCCGTGAGAAATCGTGGTTGATGGATTTTACGTTTGCGCATGTGCAGAGTGAAGTATTGATAAGTACCTCTCTATCGAGCATCATATTTACAGCTTAACCCGCAAATTCTGTGGAAATTTTATCAAAATCTGACTGAATTTCTTCACAAAAATTGAGCTTATTACATGTATTTGCGGACAAACGAAACGAAAATTGGTCAGAATGGTCTAAACCAATCTGCAATTTTTTTTTTTTTCGTCTCCTGAAAGTGAAAATTATGTTTCCGTTATATATAGCTAGACTATAATTGTGATATGATTACACAATTTACATTACATCTATATCTATAAAAGAGGATGTATGTATATATATATGTATGTATATATGTATGTATGTTGCCTATAGACTCCGAAACCGCTCGACAGATTGTAATGAAACTTTCAGGTATTATTAGGGGGAACTTGGCAATATGTCGACACATAAACTGGTCGACACCTCCTGTCGCCATATTTCCACACCAGGTGTTGAAGAACGTCGATAACGCACATCTTTGAAACTGGTCGACGGATTTATGTCGAAAAATTTGAGATCCGTTTTTCGCTGTATTTCAACAACAGGAGTTGAACATGAGCTAAAAACACCCCTCTTGAAACTGGTCGACTGCTAAACGACGACAAAAGGGTTGTTTGACCACTACCTGTCCTCAGCCTGGGTCCCATGGGGTCTTTCAATCCGAGGATTAAATGAAAAGTCACATTTACGTTTCTAAACTGTTATGTGATCGTGTTATGAGACCACGAAACTATACACTTCATTCTGATCTACACATCCAACTAATCTGCATTTTTACTAAGGGATTGACTACTTGATGTTATGTATTTTTGAGATGCGAGCTTGCGAGCATCCAGACCACCAAACTATACACTTCATTCTAACCTACATGTCAGGTATACGAAGGATGTCGATGTAAATATGTCGACGTATCCCCATGGTTGACTTGGACGACCTTTTTCAACAAGGGGTGTTGAAAGTTGTCGACTAGTCGCTGTATTTTTGTGTCGCCATATTTCCAATGCCTGTGAAATCGACATTGGTCAACCCTTGGTGTTGAAAGATCGACACGGCTTCTTGCCCGTTTATCGACCAGTTTATGTGTCGACATATTGCCCCCCATCTTTATTAGGCATGATTCAAGGATTGTTCTTGTAAAGTTTGGTGCAAATCCGTTCAAAGGGCTCTGACCCAGAGGGCATAAAAGGGTGCAGTGTCAGGTTTTAGAAATTTATTGTTTACAAAATTAACTACCCAAGCCAAGACCGAAGGCAGAGTGAGGAGGAGGAGGAGGAGGAGGGAGGAGTAGGAGGAGGAGGAGGAGGAGGGAGGGAGGAGGAGGAGTGAGGGAGGAGGAGGATGAGGGAGGAGGAGGAGTGAGGTAGGAGGAGGAGGAGGAGGAGGGAGGAGGATGAGGAGGAGGAGAAGAAGGAGGGAAGAGGAGGAGGATGAGGAGGAGGAGGGAGGAGGGATTATGTCTATTTATTTACTTATTTTGGTTTATTATTTCCAATAGTAAGCCTATGTGATCGTGTAGCAAAAAATTTTTATAACCCCCCCTCAAACTTTGTCACTTTACGTTTCAAGGTACGTAGAATCTAAATTTGAAATGTCCGTTCGCCGTCCGCCGTCCGCCGTTCGCCGTCCGCCGTCCGGGCCATAAAAGGCCTAAGAATTGACTTAAAAAACCCGTTCTTTCGCACATAGACTCCATTTGGGGTCTAGTTGGTCCTAACGTTTAACCATCCCGATCGCTTTACTCGCATAGATGCTATGGGCCAAAAACGGGCAAAAACGTGTCTTTTTCGACGCGAGCACGCCTGGCACGCTTGGCAGGGGGTCACGGTGGGTGGAGGGGGGGGGGGGCGAGCGGGGGGGTGGAGTGAGAGGAGGCGCCGGCGCCGCGGCTTGTGGTGGGTACGGCGCCGGCGTTCGTTCGAGGTATGAATAGGTTTTTTTTCAAGGTCATATTTGTGTGTTAATACCAAAGCTTTTCCTACGCATATTTAATAACATATCCTCTCGACTTTTCGTACGTACTTAGATAATGATATTATTAAGGCAATAACTATTTGAATAGATAGGAGCTCAAATCGAGAAATATAAACATGCGTATATAATTATAGAAGTATAGGTTGTGGCAACTCGAAGTAGGACACGCCGAGGCGTCTGGACAGGCCTTATGACGTACGCTAGCCAACTAAAACTACGATCATACTCAATTGAAAAAATAATAAACCTTTGTGAAATAATTTGCAGCGTTTTTTAATATGTTTTTCGGATTCTACGCATCATGAAACATAAAGCAACGAATTCGGTATGTTGAAAAATGATTTTAATTAGTCGATTACTAAAGTTTATTATTGAAAAATGAACCAACATTTATCCAGCGAGAAATTTGGGCGCAGTAACGCGCGCGGGGGGAACGCTAGTTATATGTAGGAAAGCAATAATTGTGATATGATTTAACCAGATTAAATTCTAACTAGGCGGGTCTAGCTGTTGCTTCCCTGGAGTTAATCCAAAAATGGAGATCTTACCTGAATGAAAATCTATTTAACGAGCGTTTTATTGTTTCGCCGACATGGTAAAGGAACAGTTGAAGGTCAGTGAATCTTTGGATAACCTGAATGGTTGTACCCGTATATCGCTGAACTCTATTGCCAGATCGATCGTTGAATAGTCAAAATCCCATTAGAGAGGGCACTGGGGAGTAGAAAAGTCTAATAAAACTGTGAGAGCTGCGATCAACAAAAGTTGAGCAGTATAGGGAGAGATTTCGGGGGTTGTTTACAATCAACCCCCTACTGTCGGGGTGAAAAACCTTCCAACCCTTCAGAGGTAACCGGGAAGCCACGTTTTCTACATCAGGAGTTGATATTTGACTCTTACTATTAATTTCTGTTCTTATTGTTACATTCTGTTCGTATTGAATGAAATTAAAATTTTAGTTTGTATAAATACTCGATAATAATATTATATGTAGGTAAGAAGTGTCCTGGAAAATGTTCAATAACTAGCGATTTTCATTTCAATCAACAAAAAAGTTCCAGTCATGCAGCATGATCGTATGAGCGAATTTTCGTAAATTACCGTACTACATTATGTTTAACTATTTTGAAATGTCAGAACTTCCAGTGAAAAGAAATTGATAACTACCAATTTTATGCCAATAAAACTAGTTTTTGCAGTTTTTATCTATTTTTTGGCGAATATTAATGAAATTTAAGAACGTTTTTCAGCATAAATTTCTGTATTTATTTTTTATTGTTCTAGATCATTGTTAATAAACTTCTTTTGGCTAAAATTCTGCTTAAAATATAAATTTAACGATTTTTAGCAGTTTTTAGCCATTTTGAGTGATTTTTGAAATTTGACCAATTTAGTGTGCTCAAAAAATGTTGGCCAACGAACTCATCCTTTTGTTGGGAAAGAGTGGAATTTTTATCTCAATCCTAAGGAGAGTTGTCGTCTGGAAGGAATATATATAGGTATATATATATGTATATGTATATATATATATATATATATATATATATATATATATATATATATATATATATATGAAAAAAGTGTTAAACTCCAGGGTTCGTCTCAGAATGTCTCCAAACTAAATAATTTCATTGGAAAACAAATTTTCAAAAATTTTTATTTTAAAATTTTTGGAGCCATTTGAATAGCTTTATTTTCTACGAAAATTCGTTAAAACCTCGTTAAAACCGACAAAACAACTTGTGTCCTTATAGGAAACAAAAGAAAAAACAAATCGGTAAGGCCATCGTTGCTCTCTATCTCGAGTTTCTCATGTACGGATCCCCATTAGGGATATCCGAGGAACATAACTCCAGATAGTTGCAGATTATGCATTTTTAAGGTGTTAACGGTGTCGTAACACTACTCTATCAGTACCATTGATGTCGAATTTGGTGAGGCGGGACTTGCCCCTTCATCAAAATCCGTTGAGTGGTAGTAAAATCTGTTGTTCCTGTTTGAGATTTTCCCCTCTCCCCTTTGCGTTTTGCTGGATTGATAGTTGGAAAGCAGATTTTTGTCCCATCTACCAATACCATTAAAATATGGAGATGCTCGTATGTATAATAAATTTGGATTACTATGTCGGAAACTTTCAGGCCCTATGCTCCTCTTAGGGGTTACAGGAAACAAGAAGTAGAATGTAGGAAATTTAGTAGATCGAACACCAATTCGGTGGCGATGGATTAAGTTTGCTGTAGCCTACAGATAATATATTATTGACTTTTGCTGGATGATGATGGATTGTGATCAGGTGATGGTACGATGTGGCAGTCGAGTGCTGATATCTTATCTCAGTGATTCCGTCTAATCTCACACTTGAGTCGACCTCTCAATCAATATAATTAAACTTTCGTAATAATCGCTCTAAGGATAAATGTTTTTATGCACAGATGGTACATGACATAGAAACAAATGAAGATGGATCCTCTACCGCTAAAATCACAAATAAACAACTACTTCTGTCTCTAGGAGGTTGATTGACCTGTTTTAAAAGTACATACAATCAGACGAATTGTACAAACACTTTCGATAGGTACAGTTTCACTACATCTCCAAGTAGTTGCCAAAGATTAGCGCTTCCCTATATTGAGGTACCTTTAAAATATGAAATGGTATTTTCAAGTACAACTAGTTTAAAAATAATGACAAATTAATATGCCATTGGTGACATTGTACTGTTAGGTAATTTTTATTGTTTAATGAATCTATAAAATGTAGCCTATTCAAAAACTCCAAACAATTTAAAATGTTGGAACTAGTTTTGCAAAAAACATGTTGAAGTTTCCATCTGTTTAATATTTTCTCCATTTAAGTCTGATTTTGTAAAAGCTTTTTTCAGCTTATTTTAGCTAGTACTTGGTAGGCTGCATTTTGTTTTTCGAAATGACTTATTCCCATCAGGAAGTCGCTATTTAGCACGTTATGATTTATTTAATATAACACACTAACATCCAAATTTTCCCAAATTTGCCCAATCACTATGCCTAATTACTGACAACTTTCCTGTGAACCAGGAACGTACGCGTATTTAGGAACCGGTGCCATAGGTGGTTGATCCAAGTAGTTGCTACCCTTGTTCCTAAGTAGCTGCGTTACCTAGGTAGTAATTTCAAATTGTTCAAAATTGCTTCAAATGGTTTCAAATTGTTTTGGTTGTTGTTTCCTTACCGAGTTCGAAGATGACCATCTCGTGGGCGGGCTCCCGCTCTATTCAAAAAACCGGAATATTCAAGTATTTGGAAGCAATATAAGCAAACTATAAACCTAACAAAACCTTCCTCAACAAACTATAACCCTAATAAAACCTTCCCTTATTCCTCTTCTCATTGTTTTTACACAGCCATGATAGGAAGTGTACGGTAGCAAGCTGTCAAGCTCGAAAAACATTCTTCAGAAAAACGCGTTTTTCTCAAAACAGCATTTTCTGATGCTTGCGTGCACTTTGTACGGTACCTATTCGCCCGATTTTGATTTTGTATATTTTTTATATTGTTTGTGCGTTGCTAGTGCGCCGTTAGACGGGGTGGTTTGGCATAATTTTTATTTCAAGAGTTTCTGGTTGGAAAAATGTTACCTACTAAAAATCCGAATTTTATTTGTTGGAAACAATAAAAAGATAGTAGTATTAAAATTTGAATAGTCCCCATCTGTTGATAGCCCTTAGTGAGACAAACAAAACAAAAAATCATTGAATTTGGATGAGTAGTTGAGGAGAAAAATGCACATAAACTGAAAAAAAGTACCTATCTTTAGGTACTTGTAACGAAGTACGTAAATGATCAGTGTTGATTCTTTCCCCGTTGTTTTGTTCATAAACATCTCAACTATCGAACTAGCAACCATTGTTAATTTCCTACTTTGTTTTAAACCACACAGAGTCGTTTGTAAAAAAAACACTGTTTTTCGGACCGACTCCCCTTAAACAGCTGATTCAAATGTTCACCCGAGCCATAGCGCATTCGCCCATGTCAGAATTCATTCCGTTAAATGTAGATCATTTGCAGATCATTCGAGTAAACAAACCTTCATTGAATAAAGAAAACAGATTCATATGCATAATGTGAGTATACTGTCTTCTAGTAGGTTGTAACAAAGTTTCCCCGTTATGGGTTCGTGCTCTCAGAAACGAGGATTTAGCTTTGGGTTAATTTACCTAAAAGCTTTTCTTGGCCTTCAGAAAGGTTGGGGTCAACAAACGGTTTACGACCCTGATTGCAGCTTAGTTTTGTGTGATTAGGCGAATGGTATACAGGTAGATACTGGCATAATCGGTACGATTATAATACTTTTGTAACTCGAAATGGCCATATTTATAGATGTGATAAGTAATAATTACGTAATTATCTCCAGATAATGACGTAATAATCATGTACGATAAGCACCTACTTAACATTGCGAACAACTTAACCCTTACGCGAAACAATTTTTTAAAGAGAAATTACCTGAAGAAGTTGTCACTGAAGTGAAATTAAGTCAAGTTCATAATGAGAGAATTTAAAACTGTAAAATGTGGATTTTTCGACCTATCATCGTGTTCGCATCTGTGGCCTGACAACATATTTATATATAATTATATAATTAAATATTACTTGGATATTTTCAAGGCCACTTCTCTAAAGAATTAGGAATTGCATATTCTATACCTTTTTGTTTTTGATCGTGTTTTATTGTGGTTTATCGCTGTTGAACAAATGACCTAGTCTATATACCTACTTAAAAAAATTATATAGAAATGTAGGATTGAATATGCTGAAAACATTTTCCTGTATTGCTATTTTAAATCACACAGAGTCCAACATAATATCCATTCAATAATTGTCTCTTTAATTAATTCTTGTTCCCTATCACGTTAGTTGGAGAATTAGTGACTAATGATTTTCTCGGTATTTTCCCACACACAGTCACTTGAGGGTGACTCATCTCCATGACAACTGTGGATTTCTCGGAATCTCGTATTGTCATTACATGGAATGAAGGTATTTTGAATTATTCAATGATTCTGGTACATATTGCGGCATTCATTCTATATTTGAATTGTTACTCAATGTACGGGTTTGGCGTTACAATAAATCATTTCTAGTGAAATTGCAGAAATTATGTAACACCGAGAGTGGTGAGTTGATGAGTACTTGGATGGGTGACCGTGCACATTAGGGTGGTTCAAAAAAAAAAAAAGTTCTGGGATTTTTGGTCCCCATTGCGTTTTTGCTTCCTCGGTATGTCAGGATGACCCTCCTAAAGTTTTAGCAAAAAATATTAATCCTAACCACTTTACCTGGGTCGATTTTTGCCAGTTATCGACTGCTATCGTAAACCAACCTCTAAATTGGGGCCGACGTGATGATTTGAAGGACGGATTTCAATTTTTTTAGGTCTATTTATGGGTTTTCGCATGCGCTGAACACGATGAACCTATTTATTTTACGCTCCGTCCACTAGTTATCCGGTAAACTGGCGGAGGGCACTGCTTGAAGATAGTAAAAATCGAAAATTTCACCGAAAATGCTGTCGCCTGGTTAAGAATTGTACTAGAAACATGCTATTATGGTCGGATAATATGCTTTGGCATGTTCTGAACATGATTCCGTTTTTACTATACTTTTTTACTTCGTTTATTGGCCATAAACCTCAAATTACTTGTAGGGTAATAGACAAATTCACCCTAATTTCACCAGAAATTATGTCGCGTTGATAATTTAAGGTCCCAAAATACCTTGTGCCGATAAAATTTGGTATTTTCCAGGATACTCGATACAAAGCCGTAGGTAATTTGGCAAGGACCTGAACCGGCATTGTACTTATTCGCCAAATATAGCGGCGAAATGGAGAAAATAGCTAGAATTTTCCCATTTTTCTAGTTTCCATCGGTTTTCCGGGGTCAAATTCATAGTTCTGAATTGTCTGAACTGTGATTGGATTGTTAAATAAAAAATGATGCAGTATAATTGAAAAACATAACATTTTAACGAGAATAACAACAAAAATACAAAAAAAAAAAAAAAAAAAAAAAAAAAAAAAAAAAAAAAAAATAAACACGATGAAATATCGAAACATAAAAAAATACCAAATTTTATCGGCACAAGGTATTTTGGGACCTTAAATGATCAACGCGACATAATTTCTGGTGAAATTAGGGTGAATTTGTCTATTACCCTACAAGTAATTTGAGGTTTATGGCCGATAAACGAAGTAAAAAAGTATAGTAAAAAACGGAATCATGTTCAGAACATGCCAAAGCATATTATCCGACCATAATAGCATGTTTCTAGTACGATTCTTAACCAGGCGACAGCATTTTCGGTGAAATTTTCGATTTTTACTTATCTTCAAGCAGTGCCCTCCGCCAGTTTACCGGATAACTAGTGGACGGAGCGTAAAATAAATAGGTTCATCGTGTTCAGCGCATGCGAAAACCCATAAATAGACCTAAAAAAATTGAAATCCGTCCTTCAAATCATCACGTCGGCCCCAATTTAGAGGTTGGTTTACGATAGCAGTCGATAACTGGCAAAAATCGACCCAGGTAAAGTGGTTAGGATTAATATTTTTTGCTAAAAATTTAGGAGAGTCATTCTGACATACCGAGGAAGCAAAAACGCAATGGGGACCAAAAATCCCTGAACTTTTTTTTTTTTTGAACCACCCTAGTGCACATACGTCAACATCCAAATAGTTTTCACGTTAATGTACGTCCATCTCTTTCGCAATCAAGGGAGCAATGAATAGTAACTATAAGCAAGATCATCAGAACCAATTCTGATCCTCCCTTTGGAGGACAGCTGATGATTCCTGCCGTGGCAGTCAAACCCACACTGTTTAACCCTTCTAGGTCACACCTTTTTTTCGTGACACGGTAGACACTCTGGGGTCAAAATCGACCCCAAATGTATTTTAATTTATATATTATACTCAATAAATAGTTTCCCAATAACTAACTATTTAAAAAAATCAAAAATTAACCTACCTACGCATAGAAACAAGAAATAGAATACATTAAGTTAGAATTTAATATTTTATTCGTGGTTTCTTGAAACCATTCTTAGTAAAATTTTCAAAAATCAAAATTTTGGGCATATGAACATTAAAAATTCGGTTCTGACGATGCACAATAATTAAAAGCAAATTATCAAAGCTGACTATCTGTCGATCAGTCAGAAAAACCTGTAACGTTGTTAGTTAAATAGTAATGTTTCTGTGCACTTCACACACGAGACCGACTCGTCTTTTTATCGTTAGATCTTGGGCAAATGTTGCATCACCCACGTACAACTTGTTCAGCAGGTCTCGAGGAAGCTGGCTCTTCAGGGTATCCAAGCATTCCTACAACAGGAGAGTTACAAGAAAAATATATTTATGGATTTACTTACCTATAGATGCATAAAATGCAAAACCCAACCCATTTTTTGAACCAAAATGAACCCTGACCTATGATAGCCCATCAACTAGACACATTTACCCAGTTGAGAATCTTCACCTGAGTCACCTAGTGGTCTAGAAAAAGAAATACCTACTGACTACCAGATTATAAAAATACTTATTTTCTATGAGAAAATTAAGTGAATTATGATATTATCTGACATACGTTGTGAGGAAATCCAAAATACACACTGGGGTCAATACTACCCCAACAGAACAAAATTAGGAACGCAGAAGACACACTGGGGTCAAAAGTGTCCCACAATACATTCACAACCCTCTGGCTAGAGGTCACAACGTATACTGCCAGATGTTATCACTTCCTTGCCTAGCCAAAGCTACCAACCAAATTCACAAAATATCCCTTTTGGCTAAAAAAAAATTGTAAAGCTCAAAAATCATACAAAATATATTCGGTGGGGTCAATTTTGACCCCAGAGTGACCTCTAAGGGTTAAGTCCCTACGATTTATGAATAAAAGTATACATTATTATAAGAAAATTCACGAACTGAACTCGTAATTAACACCTATTCCCATCCGGGCTAGACCTCTTTACCCTCTCCAACCGACGCACAGGCGCATGTGCATAAATACAGGGTGATTCCCTCGCAGATGCAAAAAAAAATTTGGCTGAAACTACATCATAAATGGAGTAAAATGCCGCCAACTGCATATTTTTATCTCAATCCGTTCTCGAGATATGATTTTTTAAAGGTTTTTTCAGGAAAACCGTGTTTTATTCCTTTTAAACTCAAATTTCTCCACTTTACTTCATTCAATTTTAACTTTCAACCTCATTTTCGGTATCAGCATTGAATTTTCTATAAGAATAGTGTACTTGGGTTCTTGAAAAGTACCATCCGATGACCCTCACATCAGCTCAAACATTGACGATTTTGAAAAAATAATATTTCTGAAAATCTTTAAAACTTTACTACTCTTTTAAAAAGAATCCTGGAAACTGGCAAATCTCATGAAAACTGATTCATCTAATATGCTTTCCAACGGTATTATCAATTTTACTTTCATTTTGTTATTTAGTGGAGAAAATTATGTTTTAGTGTTAAAAGATGTGGGTTTTTCAATGAAATTGTTGGTTTTCTCGAAAGATGACCCTCCATGAACCTACGAGTATGGGGTCGGTTTCTACGTATTTTTTCACGCTGTATCGAATGGTAACATTTGTAGATCTCTCCAACTCCGTTGTAACCGAGTTTTACACTTAAAATCGCAAATGTTTAGTTTGTTTGTTACGATTAAATGTATGTGTGTTATGGGGTAAAAGTAGTTAATCAAAGTGTAAAACTTGATTAAAACGTAGTTGAGAGATCTGCAAGAGTTTCCATTTGATCCAGCGAGAAAAAATACATAGAAACCGACCCCATGCCCGTTGGTTCATGGAGAGTCATCTTCCGAGAAAACCAACTATTTCATTGAAAAACCCACATTTTTAACATTAAAATATTATTTTCTCCCCTAAATAACAAAATAAAAGTAAAATTTATAATACCGTTGGAAAGCAGATGAAGCAGTTTTCATGAGATTTGCCAGTTTCCAGGATTCTTTTAAAAAGAGTAGTAAAGTTTTAAAGATTTTCAGAAATATTATTTTTTCAAAATCGTCAATGTTTGAGCTGATGTGAGGGTCTTCGGATGGTACTTTTTAAAAACCCAAGTACACTATTCTTATAGAAAATTCAATGCTGATACCAAAAATGAGGTTGAAAGTTAAAATTAAATGAGGCAAAGTGGAGAAATCCGAGTTTAAAATGGAAAAACACGGTATTCCTGAAAAAACCTTTAAAAAATCATATCTCGAGTACGGATTGAGATGAAAATATGCGGTTGGCGGCATTTTACTCCATTTTTGATGTAGTTTCACCCAAATTTTTTTTTGCATCTGCGAGGGAATCACCCTGTATAAGGGGAGGAATTCAACACAAGAACTAAACAAATAATAATAATACATTAAATTATAATTTTCTTCTTAAATGACAACTGAAAATTAACTAAATACACTCCGCATATTGAGCTTATGGCTGGTGGTATGGTGGGGTGTATATCAGTCGGACTCAGTTTGATACTTACTTTTACTTATTTCTATCTATGTTTGATTCGTCATTCAATAATTCTTCGTTGAGCCTTATTTCAGAAAATCCTTTTAAATACGATTTTTGTACTAAATTTCAAATTTGAGGGTAGACATTTTTGAAAATTAGCACCTATCTCGACTACTTACACTAAATAATTGTTTGTTCAATCGATTTTCTATCAATGAATCGAACGCAATCACACTTGTTTTAAACTTGAGCAGGTCATTACTGACAATCAGCGCACAAGCATTAAATTCGCGTCCAGAATCGAGCCAATAATTATTATGGTACTATGAGGAATAGAGTTTATGTTTTATTCTTCCAAATGGTAGCTCATATACAGAGCTTTCCAAAAAGGTGCTTCCTGTATGATGGGTCGGAAAGAATTGGAAGTGGAGAAAAAGCAATGACGTCATTAGGAATGCATTTCGCTCTCGCACCCTTACGTGAGAATCAAGTGAGAAGGAAGGTGATGCATTCTGATTGATGTCATGTTTTTTCTTCTTCACGCTATTTTCGCATAAATAATCGGATTTTGGAGCTGCATAGGTATGTTGATTTTTAGCGAATTTTCAAAGAAAAAATGAGCTATTCAGATGGCTTCGAAAATTTATAAGTCGATTTTAAGGGTAGGGGTCCTCCCAGAAATCCGTTTCATTCATCTAAGAACACAATCCTCGATTTTCACATTGTATATATATATATATATATACTTTGGCACAGATGTGCGGAGAAAAAATAGAACATATATATATATATATATAAATAAATTACAAGGAAACTCACAGTTATTATATTTCGGCTTTTGCCTTTGTCAAATAGAAGAGTAGAAAGCCTATATATATATATATATATATATATATATATATATATATATATATATATATATATATATATATATATATAACCTATACACGGCGTGAAAAATTCGTTTCAGCGCAGAAAAAACCATATTGGCAAAATACAGGTCAAGTTCGTTGGCCAGCCCAATCGCTTTGAAATTGCAGGCTCAAATTTACAATTTAATGGCCCAATAAATGCTGAAAAATCGGTTTTTTGACAAAAGGGCATGTGGGGTGTCACGGTCGAAGTATTTATTAGCGCTGAGACGATTGCAACCTCTCCCAGATCTCAAAGATTCATAGATGAGTGAGAAAAATCGATTTTCAGATGAAAAATGCTCATAATTCATCAAATTTTCAAGTTCTGCCGCGTGTTCTAAAATTTCTATGCGATCTCATCACACGGCTGTCCCCTCAGTTTTATTCAGGGTATGGTTGGCCTTAATGATCAGAATTTAAGTGCCTAATTTGATGTTATCCACAACTTTTCTTTGAAAATTCGCTCTATTAGTCATGCTGCATCAGTGAGTACTTTTTAGGGTGCTGAATTTGAATCTTAGGTGATCAATTCCGACATATCTGTTGATTCTTTCGAAAATTTCACTTGATAAATGTTTTTAATTAAATTTTAATATTGAAATACTCAATTATATGTCAATTATTATGTAATATTGCCTAACGTATCAAGTGAAAGTCCTTTCACTTCACGTATATCCCGCCGTATGTGTACCAGTTGAAGGTTAAATAAATCGTTGATGGTTTGTGCTCTGCTTCTTGCCACTTGGATGGTCCAGACAATCTCTGCTCAGCCTCCTCCTCCATTTAATGTCGGCAACAAAAAACTTCGTTATCACCGGTCATACATGACACATGGCTGGGGGGGTCGAACTCAGAAGTCTCCCTTCTAATCCCAAAATAGCTATCATCCTAACCACGTGCCCTGACACGTGTGAAACGTCATGCACCACCGGTGTTATCACGCACATTTCTCGCACGCTCACTTCTTGACGCTTTGATTGTTTATTATAGGTGCTATTGGTAATAAAACAATTGATCGTGGAAATATTGGAGAAGAGGAGTATTGTAAGAGTACCTACATTGTTCAGTATAATGTAATATGGGATATACTATACTTTCAGAATGATTGTAAATGAATATTATAGGATTCTGAAAGCTGTATTTTCAACCTTACCCCAAATCAGTTTTCTATAGTATAATACCTATTCATCCGTTGATTTTCCTATAACCAATTATGGTTGCCGTCCATAATTATTTCCCTCTTGCTTAGTCTTTCGCAAATTAAATTAAATTAATTATGTTACCCACCAGGAGTGATTAATTACACCGTCAGTATATGTGATATGTTGCTATAGGAATCCAATATTCGACTCGCCACTTGGGGTAGGTGCGGTCAGCTGCTCGATGAAATCGGCAGCCGGTAACAGAACCTCGTTAGGTAACCTCCCTAGTCGGGTTTCCTTAACTAGTCATCCGAAAACTTTCTCACGGAGGGAATGATAAGGAATTTTCAAGGTTAAAACGCACGATCTTCATCTAATCCACATATTTTTTTACATATCTTCATGAATCCTACCTTTAGTTTTTACAGCAGAATATCGTAGAATGTTAATTCGTCATAAATTTGGACATAATGAATAGATGGGCATGAAACTGTGTGGAAAATGTTAAAAATTCACCTCGGTTTACACTAAACTTGACATCTCTTTTGAATTCCAGTTTTTTGCCTTTCCTCCGAAATGGCTAGAGGGATTCTGATGAAATTCACAGGAGTTACTCCTCTTCTGGGTAGAAATGATATCCCATACCCCTCATACCTGTGGAAATACTCTGAGGGCGGTAATTAGCAAAAAAACCTTAAAAAGTACGTGAAAAACGAAATTTTTCCCATCGAATGACAACTCCATCCTTCTAAGATGTGATCCATCATGATAGCATCCGTGTAAAATGAATGCAAGTAAGGAAAGTAGTGTGACGCCTCGCACCAGTTGTTTCTGCAATAATACTTGATCATTATCTATCTGTGTAACAAATCATTACCCTTTCATTAGTGTCTTCGCTAATTGCGGTTGACAGTAATGTTTATAAGTAACTAACATTACAATTTAGAAAAAAAGGAAATGAGGAAGTTTTGGGTGAGTGGTTAGTCAGTACTCACTCCATGCTCAAGCGTAGAACATTCGCGCATCATTTATTCTGTTCGAGTTTTATAATCTCCTATTAAAACACAATGATCATAGAACATAGAAGTTCCACTCATGCAGCATGACCGTATGAGCGAATTTTTGTAAATTATAGTGTTGTATAAAGTAAAATTGTTTTGAAATTTGAGCTTTTTGAGTGCAATTTTATGGCAAAAACGTATTCTAAACAAATAACTGCTATTCGAAGAGATTTTGGATTTGTAGCTTTTTATGCAGTTTTTATACAATTAACGCAAATTTCTATGAAATTTATTGAATTTTTCAGCATGATTTGGCAATATTCTGCTAAAAAATATAACTGTAACGATTTTTAGCCGTTTTTAGTGATTTTGTCAGCACTTTTTTGAAATGTTACCAATTTTATGTGCTCAAAAAGTGCTGTCCAACGAGCTCATCCTTTCTTTTGGAAAGCTTGATTTCTCGACTACGGAATTTTTAACTCAATCCTAAGGAGAGTTATCGTCTGTCGCATATTTATAAATATGAAAAAGTGTTTCACTCTAGGATTTGTTTTAGGATGTCTCAAAGCGGATTTCAATAACGAAAATTTTGTTTTTTAAAATGTTGGAGCAATTGCAATAGCTTCATTTTCTATTTGAAATAATGAACCAAGATAGGCGGAAACGGCGAAGTATCAGAGCGTCATTGGACTACGAGACAATCCCACATTCCACTTTGGCTGCCAGCTCGGGACGCTAGACGCTTGGACTGGCAGGTACATCCGTTCCCAAGACAAGAATTGTAAATTACCTTTAATGAGTTTGAAGTGCTCAACATTTTTCTTCCAAGGTTCCCAACAGGTCTCCCACCGCCCGCGCTTTGTTTTTCATTTGACAAACGGGAGCGCTCAAGAAAAGCGTATAATTCGCCACTCAGAGAGACACAAGGCCGGGGCAAAAGTAAAATATTCAGAGGTAGAGCGTCGTTGCGGAGGACAAGGCCCGGCAAATTGTTACACAATGGTTTGTCATTTGAGCCTGATCACCCAATTACTCTTTGTCTTGCTTTCGTGTTCTAGCGACGAAAAAAACAACTACCTCGTGCGCACGAAAGACCAGAATCTCGCAGTTTCAGAGTGGAAGATTGGAAATACCAGTACTAATGGGGAAGTCACGCGAACGAAAATAAATTATGCTCACGCATGCAAAAGTGGGAAAAACTCAATTGAAATCGAAATCAAGTTTTCCTTCCTCGCTATCGAAAGCAGGGAAGTTAGGGCGGAAAAATGACCAAATATGAAATGCAGTCGTAAAATGAGATAGGGCGCTGTGTGAGTTCCATCTAAGCGAATTCGTCATCAACTAGTTCCCGGAGATAATTTTGAGTGTGGAAAAAGTGTCTTTCCTTCATCGTCCCTACGCAGTTCTGTAAGCAGTAAAACCCCATTGGATAAATTAATGGTTTTTTAACCAACTTTTCGTAGAAAATGGGGTATTACAGCCATCGGCACGACGGCACATGGGGGTGAGGATGCATTTTCTTTGCGTTTCTGAGGACACGTTTACAATAGTAATCATTTTCAGATTTCTAGAAAATAGCGACTATTTTTTTTCTAATTAAATCGCGACTATTTAATTCAGAATTAAACATTAATGTAGACTATAGTTGATTGACTATAGCGAACGAGCGAACAACTTGTTGCGAAACACGGGGCAAAAATCAACCTCGCCTTCAAGACCGCTCGGTCTTGCGGGTCATTGCCTAACCAAAACAAACTGACCCCTCCCGCCCTCCAGCCCATGGTTCGGGTGGGTGTAGGAAATTTTAAAATTGCTGATGCACCCTTCCAGAAAAATCCAAGGAGATCCCCCTCTCTCCTAGACTGAATGGGTTCTACCGTTTGGCCTTGCATTTTTGACTTTACGTGTCAGTTTTGTGTAGTTTTTACGTACCATTTTCTCGTGGCGTTGTAATTTGTCGTTGTCTACGTTAAATTTCGACTTCCCAACTGAAGTTATACATTGATTTTCTTAAGGTGGACTAGCACTTGATGTAAATGATTATCAAGATGATGATATAATCAGCTTCTCAAGGTCCCTTGTCAATTCGGTTGATTGGCTTTACCGATCGACTGTCAACGGCCATAAGTGCAATCGGCGACCTTAATATCAATCTGGGGTGATCGCCTCGCGTCCTCCATCGTATTATCGAATGTCTATCTAGCGACGCTGCCCACGCCTTTGATCCGCACAATATGTCGCACGAGGTCAACCAGCCGTCAGTCCTGGGCAAACCGGAAGCAAGCGACGTCACTCAAAGTCAAATCAGAAATCGAGGTTAATTATGCTGATTACAATCACAAACGTATATATAGCAGGATCTTATGAGTTACTAAAGTTGCGTTTTCGCGATATTAGAGTGGAACACGCTTTTACCGTCACCTAGAAGTAGAAAATGTCACAAAATATTGTCACAGAAAAAAAAAAAAAAAAAAACAAAAAAATCGAGACTTAAGTAGCGATGGCGGATGAGCTCGCAAAAAGGGGCTCCCAAACCCCTTTTGTAGGGCCTGAGCCAGCAGTTGGCCTACCAAAAACTACCTTCAGAAGGGTCATCAGCATGTGGGTTGACCAATAGACCTGATATGCAGGTCAATAAATGATGTTTGAGAAGGAACAAAATTTTCTGGAGTCAAATCGAAGCACTCAAGGAGTAAAAAACTACTATGAAAGTTGAAAAAACGAGACATTTTAGGTATGCTCATATATTTTGCTTTACAAATAAAAAATTATTAAGAGTTAATCATCGAAAATGCCTCGAACATTCTAGTGCAAGAAAAGAGCTTTAATTTGGTATCATATACGAGTATAATGAGTAGGTAGCAAAAATGTTTGAAAGCTTTTCTGTCGCGTCAAGAGTCTCATTCACTAGTTTCACATCCATATAATAATTCTTGAAGATCTACTGATGACATGAAGATCCTTATCCTGGCAGTTTTGTGATGGATAGGAGTAGTTCCTCCTTCCCGATTCTTGCAAATGTTACATCTAAGGCTTATATTTCTTGGACTACCAGCGTTCAAGATATCCTCCGGGTGTATCAGGACAATCGCCTCTCCCCTTTGAAGGAGTAACTACTCCATTTCCATCACCTCTATTGTCACATGGTAGCGAGCTAAAAATCCACTAACAGCCTCCCAGCCCCCAACTATAACCAAATAAAAAGACCAATTACTCCCCAATAGCAAAAATTATTTTTATTTCCGTATTCACTGACTTCCTGCTAACCGCCTAACCAATGACCTTACCACATCCCACGACCTGAATATACAGATCCGTTTATCTATGTTTGTGTCTCGAATAAGGTGTACTATCGCCCCGACAAGCTGAGAACAACAGCAGCAAGCCACAAAGATGCAACCTAAAAGTAAATCTTGATGCACACGTGAACCCCGAACCTTGAACGAGCCTAACAGTTCAAGACACCTGACACAAAGAAAAGCATAAACAATCCCCACTAAGATATCCTAGAATCGACTCCTCCAGCGCAAAACAGAATTAACTGAGACCCGATAAGATCAGCGCACATTTGATTAATCTTCCCAACCATCTGTACTCCAAACTGCGACATCAGCCGAACAACATCTTCAGGGGTTAACATATTTTCTTTATTTTGCCTTTTCGCAGACGATTCAGAAGGAGAACCAGGAGAAATTTCTTTGCGTTTGAGAGATGATTGGTTGATAGCTAAAATGGGGGCTCCGTCAACTCAGCCGAGAGGCGACAACGTGGCACAGAAACAAGAAAAGTTCATTTAAAATCGCGCTCGGAAAAACAACATTCACTAGATAAAAAGTTAATGGAATTAATGTAATGGAATGGATGAATAATAGGATAATAATGGAATGGAATGAATAACAATTGAAAGCTAATTGAAGGGCAAAGATCGGTAATGGAAGAGATTTGAATATCTCTAGGCTCTAGCGATCGGGAGTATCGAAAAGTTATTAACAATAACAATGTGCCACATTCACATTTTTAGCATGATGACTGATGAAGCACGAACGCTGACAATGAGCACAGAATAACCAGTGCGAAACGCGAAATGTATTTAGATGAAGACTGCGCGTCTCAGAAACTTTTCGTCCAGAAACAGAAATTTTTCAACTTCGAATTGCAATACTTCCCCTTGTCTGTTCAGGTCAAATAAGATTACTTAGTAAAGTTAAGAATCCTGATGTGTAAAAAGCATTGATACCTGTGCAGATATTGCAGATATCAGTGTGACTCAACTCTGGAGGGTTTTGGCCTCAAAACAAGTTGTAGCCTATATCGACGCTTAGTCAGCCTTCGCACGCTTTTCCTTCAATTACCTCGACACGAATTATATCCGATGCGCTCTCTGCCACCCCGTCCCTTTCCTCTCTCGGATTTTCCGGAAAAACGCCTGATTTGCAATGCAACCTGGGGGGAATTCGTCATTAGTTCCAGTTATGTCCTCGCCGATGAAAGCTGATCGGCTCCCAGAAACGCGGAAGGCTTGGGAATGCCCCGAACCCACTCCGGTCACCTGCTCCTAGTATTTAGAACGGTTCAGTTTGAGGACCTTTCACTTCTGTCTGCCACATCAACTCGTCTACCCTACAATTTTAGTCCCTTTTTGAATTTACGCCCGAGTTGTTATCCTGTTTCGTAATCTGGATCGGTTCGTGACGTGGGTTGTTGTCCACGTTCCAATGGCCCCTTTCCATGGATTTCGTCACCTGTCCCAAAAATAAGAACTTTAACTTAAACGATTATAACAAACTGCTATTTGTAACCTACATTAGTCGGAAAATAATTGCAACTACTAAAATATATATATTTTTTTTTCAATCTTGAAGTTTTCTTGTGAGGATCTCAAAATTGCGAATTGAGCAGGTGCGCTAATGTGCGCAGTTGACAACAACTTCGTTATTTTGAATACGAACTTCCATTTTTTATTGCAGATTTGAATTCTACGTGAAGAAATGATCCATCACTCGATTGTTTAAGTGCGCGTAAACTGGCGCAATTCCGCTCTAAAAGAGCAAAAATAATGAAATACTGAGTTTTTAAGATATGCAATTGCCACATGTAATACAAGATTTTAGAGTATTTTTTCGTGCTGCCTCGTAATGATGTTCATTTATTGATATTTGCGACACCAACTTGGGAACACACCGAAAAATTGACAAGAAGCACTTTTCTTACACATTACCAATACGCACAAGGCGTACCTACTAAAACGTAGGTAGGGGTTTTTTTTTTTTTTTTTTAATGTTCTAGTCTATATCCAGTTGATAAACATTATTTGAGAAATATTCTGAAAAAAAAAAAAAGGTGTTTACCATTCTAAGTGAATTTTTTCACCACATTTTTTAAAATTTGTCCAATTCAATGTTGCACACACGCACAAGCGCACGTGCACACGCTCACGCACACACACACTGGAATATTTGAACATTTTTTAAATTTTTGGAGTCATAGCAATAGTTTTATTTTATACAAATTTGACAAAATCGTTTATTTGATATCATTAATCTTCAATTCGGTTTGGAAATGGTTATTTCAATTGAAAAATACTGTGAATATACAGTTTTCAAATCACAATAACGGCTCTAAGTCAAATAATATACATCCACCTCCACTGAGAAATGTTGTTATCAGTATAGTTTGCGCAAAAGCTAGTTTGTCTGCCTGTCCATTATCCCCATTTGTTTGTTTTCTGTCTGTCCGTTTATTCTGTTTGTTCGTTTGTCTGACAGACAAGATAAAGAATAAATAATGACACGTATAGTAGAAGTGTAATGTGATGCGAAAATCCGTTGAGATGTATAAGGAAAATAACAAGCGTGGGTCCCATCTATTATTATCTCAGTGATAACAGGGTCGCGACAGGAGGGACATGAGATAACTTTTTGTCGGTGGGAGATAAAATAGTGATGCCCGAGTGAGGTACCGGGAAATCCACAAGAACTCGACGAAGAAGACATTTCTGATAAATTAGCTATTTATATGCGGTGAAGAAGGAATATTTTCCTATTCCTTTAAAGGTTTATCAAGAATGGGAATAACGTTTGCATAACGAAATAGTCGGCGTGCTACTGCGTTGTTGATTTGTTGTTTGTTTATAGCGTCTAGATATTAATGATTTATCAATAATTTATCTTATTTATATAATGATTTATCAAATGCAAAAACAAGGGTCTATCATCCCTCAGAAAGTTGGGAAGTGTAGAAGGTAGGTGAAAACTTCTAAAAGGGATGAAGTATAGCCGATAAGAAATTGTATGTACAATTGCAAAATGTAACATTTGTACATACAATTTCTAATCAGCCATGGTTCATCCCTTTTAGAAGTCTTCCCCTACCTTCCACACTTCCCAACTCTCTGAGGGATGACAGACCGACCCTGTGTTCATCTTCGAAGCCACATTGTTGAAGCCTCCCTTGAAGCTGATTTTCATGTTTTGGTGATCTCACTAAGTTTTATACTCGTATGTTCCCACTGAGTGGCTGTCTTACTTCGTTTTTGGGAGAAATATCCATTCTAATTGTGAAAATGATTGCAATAATAAGGAAGAAATCAGGCAAAATTGGCAGAATCATGCAATACATTTTTGATAACCTGCACCCATGACTCCTTCCAAAAAACTCCTTCATCCACTTCATGTTTACTATCATTGCCTTAGCTGATGCCCTGAATGACACAATTGCTGTAGGCACCCCTTTCATCAACATTTTAGGGGAAAATGTAAAATTGCGTGTCTGTCAGTCATGTTTCCGTTAATTTGAATGGTACTGTAAGCTTCCCAAAACATGAGTTATCTTTGGGATGTTCCCGTGAAATCCAAAATAAATTCACGAATGAAACCCGAAAACGGTGCGAAGGTGAACGCGATTAAAAGCTCATTTTCATCCGGTCTGCCGGCTAACTAAACGATGAAAGAGAGGGTTAAGCCCCCCCGTCGCTGCGGTCACGTTGAAGTATCGACCTGCCACGCAGGGGCGCTGAAGCGAAGGGAAAATCCACCTAGCGAGCGACCACCTTTCCTCCGTCAATAGCGAGTTACAAGAGTGAATCTCCTATTACTTACTTAGTCCCAACTCTCTCGATAAAGGGTTCAAAAGTTGAGAGATTCAGCGGGCCTCGAGAGATGGGATCGGCGGGGTGTTTGTGCGAAGTCGGGCTCACAAACTCGGTTTATCGGGTTGAATGGGGCTCACTCGCCGTCCATTTGCTGCAGACATTCTGCAGCATCACCTTTCCGAAAGCTATGAATGGAATGGTCATTCAACCCATTCGAGTTACCGTTTCACCTCCAAAAATTTTGTTAAGAAATTGGTGCTATACAGGGAACTCCCTATCGTTTGAAAACAAGTGGAAACAAATGGAAACAATGCTCCCGGTAGATTGAAGCAACAACCACGCATAAAATCCAAGCCTAACCAGCGTGATCATCCAACAGCAGGAACATAACGACCCCCAGGTCCTTCTTGTTTTGTTTTTAATTCAATCTGTATACCCGAAATCATCATCGGGGTGTTCGATCATTGGGTGTTTCTGCCCAATTACAGTAAATTGATTTAATTCAAATAGCTTACTTTTATCGCCGTAGGTACCGCCTAACATAATCAAAATTGCTGTACAAAGGGTTATTATTTTTGCATTTGAAAGCCTTTCTGAGTAAGTCACTCTACACATAAAGGGTGGCCCAAAAGTAATCCCCCTCCCCCTTAACTTTTCCCACAATTTTTGAGGTATCGAAGTGAAACTTGGTGAGTTTTTTATGGAGCTTTTCTTTACTATCTTTGGGGTAATAATCAGAAGAAAATTATAAAATTCTATGTTTTTGGACTGCCGGGAAGAAGTTTGGAACCGCCGGTACCGGGAAGACCCGACCCCACAGTGGCGTACATAACTAAATACACGCTTGCACACTAACTATTATTTACCGACCGATTTCAGCAGTTCTACTAGTAACTACGCATCTTCTATTCCATTTGAGTGCTCTCGTGATATGGGACTAGTTTTGTGATTTCGGACTACCAATTTATTTATTTATTTATTTATTTTTTCTTCTTCTCATGGAGTTCGTCGAAAAATTCAATTGACATTCTAAAGAAGTTGAAAAACTTGGAACCATCACGCTTCAGTTCTTCAAAAAGAGTGTAGAATGTTCCACTGTGTTCCCTTCTTTGATTGATAGGATGAATCCACCACTTGCGCATAATCCTACGGCGCTTAATGTGGCGATACAATAACCACATAGCAATTACACGTTTAGGATTCATTGTTGTTCAAGAATCTCGCGTCACGAACACCAAGCAACTGATTGTTTTGCCAATAAAAATCCGATGTGTTTGCAATCACCTGCTACCGATAAAATATCGGCCGATTTTTTACCGACCGTCCAAAATCGGTGTGTGTGTGCAACTGACCTTGCAGTCACAATATGAGCTCTCAGGGGATTCTCGCACATTTATACGGTGCAGATATTCCGTGGTTACCGCTATCCCTGTCTTGAATCTAGAGAGAACTCTACAGAATATTCTCTCCCCAGGTGCATCGTTCATCCATGATCTTGTTGGTAGAGTTGGTTGATGGCTTTTGTAGAATGGTACTTTATTAACCTTCAAATTAGTAGAACACATACCTGGGCTGCCAAAGTTCTAGATATTACTTATACCGTTCCGAAAAAAATCATAGGTAGCTATCTATCTGATAACAGAGGACCGGAAAATGAATCGTAATAATAACTCAGGCGGAGATCTATATAGAGCAGTAGGAAAGATAAAGAGGTGGCAAGGGCGCAACGGATTTGGCAAACCGTCAAGATCCGGCTAACGAGCGCCGACTCCCAACGGGGAGGTTTACCTCCTCCACGATTTACGAGCCATGCGGTCCCAAAGGTCTGCGAAGAGGTCAAACTGTGTGCCCACACATCCCATATTTACCTACGTTTCTCCATACTGTCCTAACTGTTCTATCGTGTAAATGAAGCATGGAGAAAGTAATACTGCGATAGGACGTTGAGAATTCGTAAAAAAGACGTACTCTGTCAAATCAATCTATGGTATGTATTGGAAATCTTACGATGAAATGGAAAAACGAGTTGGACATAATTGTGACATTGGGAAATGCTAATTTGGTGATTGATTTGGTACAGAATATTCAAAGTGGATATTTGATTGGATTAGAATCAAACTTATTGAAAAATACAGATAATAATTTTTCTAAAAATGAATTCAGCTAAAGAAGTTGTGGTTTTAAAAAACGAAGATTTTGTAGAAGATTTTTCATCTTATGATCCCATTTTACAAAGGGGGACCTGAGGATTCCAAAAGGGGTACATTTTTTTGGCTAATTACACAATGCACTCGTTTATAAATTTGTCATTGAATTTGGATAAGTGATTATAATTGATGAATGGAAGAATCAGATTAAGTAAATCATCAAGTTTCTGAGATTATTGATTCAGGCTGCGATACTATATTTTATATAGCACAACTTGAACTCGCCAAGTTCAAGTGAGACCAATGATTAAATTAAAATATTAACAAAAATCAATTGTGCTCAGTAAAAAATGTTATATTTTTGTATAATCCTGAATTCTTTTACTACCAACACGTTTGGGAGTTAGAGATTGAGAGTAAGTAATATATTTTTTAGGTACGGTATTTCTCTATTGACAATGTGCACATTCCACATAAATTTCATTATTTCTCAATTTGAAATCAAAATTGACCACAAACAGCAGAACCAAAAATAATTGGTTACTAACAAGATGAACAAGATGTAGAAGGAGGACCCCCATTTCATATACAAACTATGCAACACTAACTAAAAAGGTCGAAAGTACTCAACTAGAAATAAACAGATAAAATAAACGAGAAGCTTCCAATAATCGTCCTCTACCCAACCTACTTAAAAAAGGAAGATGGCAACCAACCAATAAGCAATTATCTCTTTTGTCAGGAATTACTAGTTAATTGACCAACATAGAAAAAGTAACCTCTCTTCAGAAATTCTGCTACCAGTAATGATGAAGATCCACGAGGAGGTCTTGTCACTTGATGAAGGTTCTTCTTTCAATAATACGAAAAGTGTTCATGAAGTGAAACGAGATGGAACTTCAGGCATCAGGCAGTTCTATTGCAAATTGAATTTGTTGTTTATTTATCTTCTTCCATGGCTGATTTTTGATCCCTCGTACTCACCGAACCTCGAAAAAAATCCAAGGACACAAATACAGGTATGAATAGAGCACGGAACCTACACCAGTTTGTTTCACCTTCAAATTTTATGTACCTTCAAAGACATATCCATGCATGATTTTTTTTAAAGCTGCACCTCAACCAGAATTGTCATTAGCGGCACTGAGCAAGGTGTCTAAAAGGGAAACTGGAAGTGGCACGATTCTAAGGGGAGCCATGCTGACATTCTTACTTAGAGTGTGGCCGCAACATGAGTCTGGTGAAACACGAACACTTACACCGAAACCCCTGACGACTGGAGTGAAGTTTTGAGAAATAGTAGAGTCAAGCCATCACCGTAGTTGATTGTGGAAATTAAATCGTTTTTCAAAACTGGACTGAGCACTTGTCAAGCAAATACCCAAAAAAATGCCCATTAAAAACTCGGCCAATGAGAATGCTCAAGGTAACAAAAAAGTTCAAGTTGGCATATTCTGGAGGGTATATGACGCCTAAAACGGAAAATGTTTTGGTGCAGGCAAGGTAAAGAAAAGTAACGAAAAGCAAGAAGAACTCGGCGGAGAAAATGGGGGTTTTAATTCCTTTGAGACCAATTTACCCTGAGTCATTAAACATTAAAAATGCTAAGTACAAAGATTTGCAACATTCAAAGAGGTTTTTGGTGAGACCTGAATCAATTACATTTTTCGATAATTTGAAGACTGACACAACTACAAACGATGGTGCAGATTATATTGACAACATCCCACTGGAGGAAGAAGACATTTGATCAATATTAGGGCGAAAGATGGAGTGAGTTTTGGTGAAAAGAGGTTTATGTCACACCTTTTGAATTTTGTATTTTTAAACCTGTCGTTTCTACAATTTGAAATTTGTTATTATTATTACGTGAAATAAACATCCTAAGCAAAGCACTGCATCCATCAAAAGTTATTTTTTACCTCATTGTAGTAGCTTCCTGGAATAGTGAACTTTAGATTTACTCTGCTGAAAATTGGCAAAAATTGTCAAAAATCCTTCTTCCCCTGGACCCTTTATGTACAATGAGCAAAGTGAAATAAAACTACGACTCGATGTATATGAATATATCACAGATCATATATCACAGTTCGTAGTAGAGCTCAGCGGCTCTCAGGTACAACAACAGGGATCGAACCTTGTCTGGTCCGGATAAAACGTCAACTCACTGTGGCGGCTGATGCTGGACTCGGAGGTCCACAAGGGCTGGGCAGTCCTCCAGAAAGTGGCGGATGGACAGATCACCCCCACACCTCCCACACACAACATCACCTCGAGCTTCTGCACTAAGCAGGTGTCTGTAAGTAAGACGGGTATGGCCAGTGGCAACCCGGTGACCACTATTCGGTCCCTCCTTGGAAGTTGGGTTACGAATAGGCCCACCGGGCTCATGTCCTGAAGGTCACTACGCAGACCAGTGATCTCACCCTGCCATTGGTCATGCCAAATGGAATTGGCTTTATGCTGCATGAAGGAGATTTGATCCTCAATGCGGATGGACAACATACAATGGAGTTATCACCAATGACTCTCCTTGCAAGGGCATCTGCACACTCATTGCCATGAATACCCACATGGCTCGGTACCCACATAGTGGGCAAAAAATCGTGTTGATTGTCTCATTAACTCACTATGCGTTGAAGTAGTTCCTGCTCTTCATACTTCGCGGAGAGTAGTTCCGGTACTTAGTCTGTAATCATCCTGCACCGCCCGATATCCAGCAATAAAACAGGAGAACGAAGCTGGGATCAGCCTGTTATAACAGGCTCAGTAGGTTATATCAGATGCGGCTTCGTCTTTGGAAGGGTGCTGTGTCAATATCCGTTTTAAGAGATTGGGAAATCAGGTCACCTGGATGAAGATGACACTTTCGTGAGATGTGACTAATTCATTAATGTCCGAGACTTCACATCAAAAGGACCGGGTCGTATTGGGTAGATAAGGGTTAGGTAGTTAGGATACATGTGAGAAGGGTTCCCTTCTCACATGCTAGGGGTTTTCTATAAACTATAACATCTCTCAAACGGTGCTGCAGTGTCTAATTTACCCCTCCAAGTTGCAATGGTTAACTCTTCAACACCAAATCAATGTCTCAGGAACATTAAAAATAAGAAAAGCAATGGTGGCAGCGGTGGGATCACGAAACGTAGTCGGCGGAGATGTAGGAAAAGAGGCCGGTGCCCCATCAGCGGTTTCGTACGTACCTACCAGCTGAATGTTGGCACAATCCGAAGTTGATGATAGTTTCGGTATTTAGCAATCATCCGAAATTGATGAGATGTGGGCAGATTTAGGGGTTTGAAATGTGTATTTAAGGTTAAGGGTATGTGTCTTTGTTTTGTTTGCAATCTACAATAGGTATTGCTTGAATATGTATGTAAGAGGAATACCCTCCGACAAAAATAGACCAAGAAGGAGGTGTGTATAGAAGAGATACTTGTCGATGAGAGTCCACGAGACTTTTCGCTAACCTAGCATCCTCCTTTCCATAGAGAGGTTCCACTTGTTGATCGTCTATTAAGAGACGATGTAGTTACGATGACAACGTAGTTAACAAATGGAGCTTTATTTGACGATAAAACAGAACATCGATTGTCATCTTGTCCGCACAATACTTCATCACCGTTGCTTGTCGTTGCATTCGTCATTGTGTTTAGCTGATTCATGAACGGACGTTAGTAATTTTTATACACCGTTCAAAATAACAAAATATAGCAAAAAATATCTAAAACCCATTTTTTCTCAAGAGAACCTGCTTAGATAATTCAAGGACAGCGAATTGTAATACATGGCTCCAAAAAAGGTCCAAAAAGTGATTATAACTCGCGTTTCTGCAATCAACTCTTCATCAAGCAGACAACCTTTTCATAGATTTATCGTGCTACATGATAATATAAAGAATAGATAATTATTTCCTTAGTTGAAACACCAACAAAATAATTATTGGTTGCTCAACTAATTGGGAGATTGCAAGCGTCGCGGCACGTGGGAATTGCAAGATTGACCCCCTGAGTTTCGTAAAAAGAGATAAGATTAGGATGAGCCATGAAAATCTTCTGCGAAAAACAAAATGCTTCAAGCTGATTGCTATCCAGTCTTGGTATTTAACTGTGTTACGCAACGAGCATTTTGTTTTCAAGAGCCGTGATTATAATTTTCGATATTGGTGACTGTGAAATATGATGATAATGCTCGAAGATTTGTTCTGTACATTTTACCTAATTGGAGATTTCTTGCTGGGTATTTGCACAATTCAACTTCTATAGCAATTCAATACTTCATTGCAATCAATATTATATTGTTTGATGATATAATGTTGATGTAATGTGTGTGTGAATTGTGGTGTGGGCAGCGTCGAAAAAATTTGTCTCACATATATTTATATATTGACATGGATATGTCTTTGCTCTGGGGGGTCAATCAAAAATTGGTCTGAGACGGATTCTTATTTTTTTCTCCTGCTTGGGCCATCCCCCCCCCCCCCCTCGAGCATAGTTCAAATAGGTCGTCCCTCTTGTATACGAAGCCTTGTCTATATGATCTAACTTCAGAGGGGCGTCCTAAACATTGAATTATTATTATATTCGCTTAGAATCCCCGGAGGAATCTCATTTTTCTGAATTATTCTCAACTTAACGGACATAAAAATCCTTGAAGGGGAGACTTCTCGGTTATGAAAAGAGTCCTCGTAGCCGGAGAGGCATTCTGAAAATGAAACGAAAACTGGTGGGGAAGGATGGGGGTGGGGGAGGCTCTCCACTTTATTAATTCTTGAATAATATATGAACATACGAAGGGCTTAGTAGGGAGGGTTGCAAGCTTCCACGAGTCTCTGATAAGTTTGTCGGTGGGGCCACTTCACCTCATTTTTCCGTGCATCCACGAATAAATTGAACTTTACGAAGTACTTATTCCACACTTCCCGCAAATTGATGCTTTCAAAAGGTTGAATATGAGATTATGAAGGCGTGTCTAACTGAGGGGATTATAACGAATTTTCTTAACTGAGGTTCCCGTTAGATTATTTTCGAGCAGATTTGTTTAATGAGGAACATGTTAGAGAGGTTTTAGTGACCACCAGTGGCGTAGTTTGAGGAGGGGCAGAGCCCCTCCATAAATTATAGAGGATGCAGAATTTTGTTGTATGGATACAATCAAAATTAATAATTGTACGCTTCCAACTTCAGTACCTAACACCTTCAATTGAAGAATGTAATTAGTAAAACACAACTACTATTATTATTTTACGATTCTGGTTGCCAAGCGGTCTGAGGCGCTCTTAATAAAGAAATTTTTATTAGGTTCGTTTGTGTAGGGGCAAAATGGCGTGGATATTTTGTACAGCCCCACGGAGCATAGTGAAATCACCTTGTCAACGAAACGGAAATGTGGATACTACAAACTGAAATCAAGTCGTTCCCCACTACCTTCTGGGGCGAGCCCATGTGCGATTTTTCCCTAGAAAAATATCCATTGTTCAGTATCCACCAATTCCCCTATGAACTTCCCCTACTTTTCACTGCCTACTTGATCAAGCTTGGTTGTTCGTTTCAAAACAGTTTCCCGTTGTATTAAACCGCAGAATAAAATCCCAGTTAAAATGAAGCAAGAATACAATAAATAGAAGCCTGCAGTGGTGATTTAAATAGTTTAATAGAAAAGATTAAAATAATCTAGTTTAGCAGTATTTCTATTCTAACCTAGCATATTGCAGGTTTGAGTTTGTTTATATTTTTTAAATGTTTCTTGATCTCGGTTTCATGCCCTGGATTTCATTTCGCGTAGGTAGTTACCTGCTTATATAATACAATTGTATGATATTGTCCAGAAAAAGTTATTTTCACGCGGAAGTAACAATTGAGGATAAATAAACCTGTAAGACAGCAAGTCCACATAGGTATATGAATTTGCATGCAGTAAATCTAGAATAATAGTATAATAAACCTAGTGCTACTCAATTCATCGGTAGGTACCTATTCCTATTTATCGTAATTTTTCACGTTCTGATTAGTTATTTGGAAAAGATTTTTTCTAAGGTAGTTATGCTTTAATAATCTATAGGTAGGTTTATGAATATGAAAGCGTCCGTGATTTCAGATCATTACAAAAAGCCATTGAGCATCTACCCACTTATATGAACGTTTGGCAGTTTATTAAGAGTCTTCGTATACTCAGCAACAAGCACTAGAAATTAATAGCAAAACTATAAAATAAAATGAAATCCTCGACTGTTGCCCCTCCATAAGAAATGGCTTAGCTACGCCACTGGTGACCACTAAGTTTACCTTAACGTCACTCTGACGTACCCAAGAGTACGTGACCTCGAAGGTACGTTAGCAACGTCGTACGTTAGAGTGGCTCCACGTCTAAAGGCACACGACACATGCCTAACCTTCCTGTAAATGTAACACTAAACACTACTGGTCACCTAAAAACCACACGAATACTAGGTGAAGTAAATAATAATATATTTTATCAAATGCCCCATTGTTGATGTGGCGGGTAGGTTTTTCGAACACCCCTCAAACTTGGTTAATCTATGTTTCAAGTCGCGTTGAAACCGAATCTGCTATCTGAACTCCGCCGTCTGGCTTTACTAACCTTCAACTCAATCCAAAAAATCCGTTCTTTTGCACACAGGCTCTATTTGGTCGATTAGAGCTTTATTATTATTTCACATATTTTATATGAGGAACCTGAGTTATAAGACACTACTTTTTCGTAGTGTTGTTCGCAGTTTGCCTGATCTCTCAGCGTTTTTTTTTTTGTGAACATTGCGTGAAGTGCTGCCTCCAGTGATGATTATCAGGTTTATTCCTGGTTCATTGTCGTAGAGATAAATAATTGTTCATACTTGCTGATTATTTACCAAACGGAAAACCCAAAAACATGAAGTTCGTAACGACCATAATTATCTATAAGCAGTAACTAAACCGCCGTGTTTCCCACTTGAGGCTTACTATCTTAGCGTTAAATCCATGCCCTGTTACGAGTTGAAAACTAAAACGCTGCAAATTATTTCACAAAGGTTTATTATTTTTTCAATTGAGTTTGATCGTAGTTTTAGTTGGCTTGCGTACGTCATAAGGCAGGTCCAGACTCCTCGGCGTGTCCTATTTCGAGTTGCCACAACCTATACTTCTATAATTATATACGCATGTTTATATTTCTCGATTTGAGCTCCTATCTATTCAAATAGTTATTGCCTTAATAATATCATTATCTAAGTACGTACGAAAAGTCGAGAGGATATGTTATTAAATATGCGTAGGAAAAGCATTGGTATTAACACAAAAACATGACCTCGAAAAAAACATATATTCATGCCTCGAAAGAACGCTGTACCCACCTCATGGTGCCGCGGTGTATTATACGGGTATAACATGTAAAAGTAATAAATATCCATTCTCCTACACCCCTCTGCTACGCCCCTGGTCACCCCAGACACCACAAGGTGCCGCGGCGCCTCCTCTCACTCTACCCCCCGCTCACCCCCCTCACCACCAACCGTGACCCCCTGCCAAGCGTGCGTGCGTGGCTAAGTACTCGAACCCTCGAAAAAGACACTTTTTCGCCCGTTTTTCGCCCATAGCATCTATGCGAGTAAAGCGATCGGGATGGTTAAACGTTAGGACCAACTAGACCCCAAATGGAGTCTATGTGCGAAAGAACGGGTTTTTAAAGTAAATTCTTAGGCCTTTTATGGCCCGGACGGCGGACGGACATTTCAAATTTGGATTCTACGCACCTTGAAACGTAAAGTGACAAAGTTTGAGGGGGGTTATAAAAATTTTTTGCTACACGATCACATAGGCTTATTATTGGAAATAATAAACCAAAATGAGAAATTAGCCCGTATTTTTAATGAAACTAACATGAAATTCGAAAATCGGCATTTCATATCGAAATAAAGAAGTTGATTAGACAACCAGTAGACAACGACACAGCTGGGGGGAAATATCGCGTTGCCCATCCACTGTTAACGTGATATAAAAATTAAGTTGAAGTCGCCAAAAACTCTGTTTTTGCTTATACGTGCCGGTCGACAAATGACCATGATAATCGAAAACGTCTAGCAGGTTGACTAGACCGTCGAAAATGAGGAGCCAAGTTCTCACTATCTCCGCGGGGAGTGTAGTCACCTTTATCTCTTATCACCTGCTTATTCTCATCAATGTTACGTAATGAGTAGTCTTCAACTTTTTCTTCATAACGTTTCCCGATTTACGTTGACTCGATGGAGTTTCATCTTGTCACAGTCTATGTTTAGGTGTTCTGCAGTCTCTTCTAAGTACAGGTCGTACAGGAACCAATTAGGGAGTTTTTGCAACGCTGAGTCGTAGTCGATAGGGAGGGACTACGAACAGAAATGGAGCATTGCGCATGCGCGCAAAATGCTAACGGTTAGCGGTGCATTCGTTGTACGAAAAGAAAAATCCTATTCGGAGCTGAAGGGAAGCCGAATACAGCTCCGTTTACGCATGTAACCTTCCATGACGGTAACCTATAATAAATTTTTTGTTCCCATTTCAAGGTGGCATGACATGGACATTGTAATATTCGATATCCTGACAGCTGAGGACCCTCGAAATTTGAAATTAATCCTACCGTCACTAATAGAAAAACTCTACAACCGTTTTTGGTGCCAGGACATCAATCTGGTTTACAGTGCCAGATTTAATATGTTCTATAGGAGGATAGCGGACTATTCAGGTAGGCAGAAGTACTTGGGACTCATTCAAAATGTCCAGATTGAGAGGATGTTGTGCCAGTTGCGTCCGTCTTCAAAGTTTTTCGTGACTGTTTATTATAGAGGTACTTCTCATATGTTTAGAAGCGAGAGCTTATGCAATATATGCAATATGAAAGAAGCTGACACCCTCTGCCATTTTTGTGTACGTTGCCCGATCTTAGAACCGTACCGAAGGCAATTCATTGCGAAATACATTTGTGTGCTCCCATTGGTTGAGGATGAGGAACGTCTGGATGATTTGCTCGATTTTGGTGATGATAGGGAGAAAATGTTAAATTTGTGTCATTTTGTTACTAGTGCACTAGCACTTCGATCAATTGCGCTCACCGAATAGGTGTCTGATATGTACAGCATTAGCATTGTATAGTGTACACCAGGATAGACTTGTTGTGGATATTGTGCGGGTACCACAGGTATAGCGTGGATGTTATGGATTCATAAAGGATTATTATTATTTATATTAATTTCATATCGATGACCTCGTTTATTTTGCATGTACTTCATTAAGCTGCAATGCCCTGTTAACTAGATTAGGAAGAAGATATTTGACCTATTTCTTAGCTATTATATATTTTTCTAATGATAATGTGTAAGTGGACCTGAAATCTTTGTAATAATCATTGATTTAATACAGTAAACAACTTACTACTACAACTACTACATAGTAATATTCGTGGTTTTCAAAAAAGGTGGCTGGTTTGTAGGATTGATCCTAACATAAATTATGCTGATACCTTATAATCGATTCTAAAACTTCACGATCTACCATCAGTCCGATTTCGTTCGAGGGTATTAGCCTATAGGCTATAAGTCTTATAGCCTTCCTAAACCCCACTTCAAATTTCAGGCAATCCAAGATAATGTGTTACCACGATTGCGGATCAGACATCAAACTGGACCATGATGGGTATTGATGAAGTATTGATAATACACTTATAGTACTGATGATTGGGATAAGCTCGATCAATGTATGAAGTATTGATTGTGAGCAATGAAACTGGTAGAGGACCATCTACTACAAAACCCGCTCATTATCTGAAAATTTCATCAAAATCATATGAAAACTGTAGAAGTTAAGCTTTTTACTAGGATTTGCGGACCCACACACAAAACGAAAATTGTTCTAAATGCACACCGAAAAAGTAAAATTCGAGTAGAAATTTCGATTTGGCGAAAAAAAAAAGTTTCATTTCTTGGAAGCGAAAATCCTTCCAATGCTTCCAATTAACTATAATTATACTACTCCTAACTAGAACAAACCAATCCTTAAGAATAGAAAAGTTTCCTTCGTTAATTAAAATTCCATGAAAATCGTTCACGACTCGTTGAAAAACTTGTTGCTGTCAAGTCTACTCAGAGAGCATAAAAACGACTAACCGTTTGCATTTCACGAGAGCCTAGGGGTTGAAATTAATCTTCTTTTAGATCGTTAACTCGGCTGTGAATCGCAGTGTGGCTTTCAGACGCAGGAATGAGGAGGCTAAACTTCAGCAGATTTAGCTTGTTCCGATCTCAGTTTTCTCTTTTGAACGCCGTGCGAATTCAAACCTGGTATAACTGACAACCTTATGTTAATAAAATGAAAATGAACTTAGAAAAAAAGTTGAAGAAATGAAAATAAACACGATTGTGAATATTATATCTCGGATTAGTTTATTGAAACAGAAGACTGACAAGAGTGAACACAGAACTTTGCGGAAAACAACGCGCAAAACACCCTTGTGTAATGATTTGTAACATTTAGTTTACTTTCCTTACTTGACCCGGAGTCATAGAAAGTTTTGGAAAGAAAAAACGAAATTTCTATAGCCTAACGGCTATAATGATAAACATTGAACCTTTATAGTTTACTTAGCTCATCAGGTCGATCCCATACTTCTATTAACTCCCAAGCAAGTTGTACGGGAGTTGTAAAAAGTAGAAAATACCTCATAACGCTATTTCGAGCGGATATATATAGATATATATATATATATATATATATATATATATATATATATATATATTGGCGGATTATTTATCGAAGGAAAAACCATAACTGGGACATCATGATATGTTGTTGGGTCGTCACAAATGTAACGCGATAGTGATAGGTAGGTACGTCCTGGAACTTTGTTAATTTAATGTTACGTGAAGTTCAAATTAATCAAAAAGTCAGTTAAGATGAATTCCAGATTAAAATATCGTGCATGAAATTATGTCGTTCTTATGTTTTCCTGTGCTCTGAAAACTTTGATAACATTTAAAGAGATATATAACTCTTAGTACACACTTCCCACTTTCAAAATAATGTATTTTTCAAACATCACTATCGCTACTGGCAAATGTCAAAATGGTAAATTCTGTGGAATTAAATCGGAACCTTAATAATATTGTGGAACCGAATGGATAACAATCTCCAAGGGGACAATGGGTGGTGAGAGGGGAAGGGAAGGGGGTATAATTTTAAAGAAACTACATTTAATCAATTCTATCATACAACTCATTGAAGATTTAAATCTTCAATCACAATCAACACTCTGCGTACATGCCGAACCATCCAAATATCAAGAGTGAATCTTGAATAAACTCAACTGATGTTATTCCTACTGTTTACAATGCAAATGTAATATCGATTTGAATTCAATTTTCTGAGGAATTCATGTTAATAATACAGCTAGTCAAACTGGCCTAGTCCGCTGTAATTAATACAAATGGTACCTGATTAATTACAATATTGATTGTAACAGTAATATCTAAACTCCTCATGAAAGATGCAATGGGCTTCAACTGTGGTTTTGTATGAATTGGATTGAATGACCACACCAGTCTTGAAAAGCTAGGGCTTTCAATTTTTATATATATAGGAACTATTGACAAAATAATTAACATTTAACTTAATCAATTTTTGGATTGTAAAATAACATCTAGAATAATGTGAAGTGGTGTATTAATTGCTAGGTGGTAGGTACTTACAATTGTGATTATCATCATAGGTTCATCATCTTAGTGTTACCGTAACCCTGGGTTATCTTGATGAATTGTAAGTTTTAGTATCTGTACCTACTGGTTAGTGGATTTTCTGGTGAACTGTTATTAGACTTGGAAGGATGTATAAAATTAGTAAAAATCTTTAGGGAACAAAAGCACTGATATAAGTAAATATGGAAATATTGGTTTGATCTATTTTGTAATCTGCATAGTATGTTCTAGGAAGGATACAACATGGATTGTTGGTGGTTGTTCTGGGTGGTAGTAGTACTTTTAAATATTGGTTGTGATTGTAAGAGACATCTGGTATTGAAAGACCCAATGGGTTGAGTGGGTGATATTACATGAACGAATGTCAGATAAGATGATTGGGTAGAATATTTGGTTTTTTATTATCTATGAAATTATGAAAATGTTATGCCATGTTAAGGTGGAAACACTATAACATTGCCCACCCGGACTAGTCAGCGTAGGGCATACGGGGTTGGTCGCCTATGGGTATAGACAGCTCATAAATACTTATAGGGACTTCGTAAATAAACGCATAAAAATACTTAGGGGGCCACTCCTCGAAGAAAATGAGAGAAACCACCTGACCAGGGTCTGGCAAGGTAGGGGAGAGATTGGGAAAATAACAAAAGAATTATGTAGAAATGAACCTGTAATCTTCTTAGACAAATCAAAAACAAAATAATTATATTGCAGCATTTGCGGGGTAAATATGCTTGGTGATCCCTCCAGGCCCTAACATACTTAAAACTATCCTACTTACTATTTAACTAGCCTAATCTTACGAACTATACTCTTTTAAGGCTACGTGGCCGCGGATGAGAGACGGTGGAAAGGAATGATACCGAATAGACTAAAGAAAGTGTCCAAGTAGAATGGGTTGGAAGTCGACAAGATTTGGAAGGGTAGAAAAAGATCCCATGCATGGGATCTTTTAGGACTTCAAACCACAATATCTTCTCAGGGTCTTCCAAGTTGATGGATAGGTATATATATTTCAAAATGTTAGAATAAGCAACCTTGTAGATTCAGGCGAAGTAATTATATACAAGAGTCCAGTCATGCAGCATGACCCCATGAGCGAATTTTTGAAGAAATCTTCGACATTTCAGTCGCTATTGATCGTGTAGAGAAATTTTAGTTTATGATTTTGATAGACAAACATGGAATCAAATTATTAAAAATAATTAGGAGGTACTCATACTTTATTATTATTAAACTAATCTTGTAGATTTAAGGCAAATGCAGGTAAATATTCATAGATTTCGATGTCCAATGTGGTCAGTATTGAAGGCAGTTGAAATCTCAACAGTATCCTATCATATCATCATCAAATCTTGACATAAAATAAAATAACATACCGACGTCATATGAAAGAAACGTATTTCCACAGCCAATCGACGATGAGGCTTTATATTACGAGTGATATAAAGTCAGTTGCAATCTAATCTAGTATGTATTCTACTGCAAGAAATTGACAGACAAACTGTAGTCTCTGTGCATCTATTGACAGCCTAAATTATGGGGAAGTGATACATATTCTTATAGGAAATTTTACGCTGATTCCAAATATACCACATGTTAGTATGCTGAAAAAATTATTTCGCACAACAAATCGCAAAAAACAGGCTATTTTGAAATTTTTGAATACATTTTTGAAAATTTCAACCTGAAGATGTAATTCGATCATGCTGGCCAACGAACTTGAACTTTCGTTTTGTGTCCTTAACATTTTAAAATTTGTTTGAAGTTTCTAGCACTATTCTACGGACAGTTATCGTCTGGAATGACACATACATACATACATATATATATATATATATATATATATATATATATATGTATATATATATATATATACATATTTTACAAACCTCCCCTCAAAGGCGGAGGGGGCACACCATTAAATTGTAAAATAAACAAATAAAATAAAAAAGTGGGGAGGACGCCCAGGTTTACCCGACGCCGGCTCTAGGGATAAGGGAAGTTGCAGGACGAGGAGGAAGAATGGGATGAAAGGAAGTGCCCCTATTAAATGACCACCAGTTCAAGTAAGAACCCCTCAGAACGCGGGTGGTGATACCACGGAGTACTCCTGCCGAGATACCCAACTCGAGTAACTCCGTGGCGCTTTTCCCACACCACACCCCGCGCCATGACACGGTCGCGGCCATGACCTTGATGTTATTAGGTGCCACTCCTTTCAGCTCAGATATCGCTTGTCGCAGATCATTTCTATCATATTTACTTTTCTTAGCCCGCCAGGTCTGCTCCATGTCCACGCTGCCACTGACAACCTGGACATCCAGGATTATGGCAGACCCATCGGGCTTGATCGCAACGATATCTGGCTTCTTGCCCCGGTCACTCGGCATGTGATATAGTCTCTCCCTTTCGACATCCCAACCGCTAGATGACAAAGCGCCTGCTATCTGCTTGGCAACCGCATCGTGACGTAAAATGCGGCCACCGTGAGTACGAGGACACTGCTGCACCACATGATACAGATTCTCATTTTAACTCCGACAGGCACGGCAAAGGGTATCTACTGTCCCACGACTACCTCTAGAACACCTGACCACAGTGGCTAATGTTGCCACGCGGACGGCATGAAAATATCGGTAGTCGCAGGCCCCAATGCCCTCTGAAGCCCATTCAACCCACTGGGAGGAAATGGGGGATTCAGAGCACTGTCGGAGTTCTTTACCATCTACTGTATCATGCAGAGCAGCAGCGAACTCAACAGATGAGCTGGGTTTGGGAGCAGTTGGTGTTGCTCGGTCGCACCACAACAACTGCTGCTTGACAAAGTCAAGGTCAGCAGCAGTGCGGGCGACCTCCCAGCTCGAGCCCCTAAGGGCAAGCAGGCGCTGGCGGCGTAAAGATGGGATGCTGGCTGAGAGAGAGACAATACCGAGCCCACCGGCCTTGACCGGTGCATGGATGTAGGCACTTGGGACACGAGGTGGGAAGCCTAGCCAAGAGCGCACAGCAGAGCGAACTTCACGATCTAACTCAAGCAGCCTCCCCGCAATAAGCCTGCCAAAGACACATACATACATACATATATACATAAAAAAAATGCGTTAAACTTCAGAATATGATTCAGAATAACCTGAAACGGATTTCTGCATAAAAGTTTTTCAAAAATTCACATTCTACAAATTTTGAGGCGAGAGCAATAGCTTAATTTTCTTCAAAAATTCGCTAAAATGTAAGAATAAGCAACCTTGTAGATTCAGGCAAAGGAATTGTATGAAAAGAGCTTAAATAGCAGCTCACGGCATATACAGGTCTATTCAGGAGAAGCCTGCAGTATAAGAAATTGATTTTAATATAATTCGGCACTTCCCGTGATATAATTGGAGAAAATACGCTATTATCCCGCACAGCGGAGCGATAGAGAGATGACTCATGAAAGTCCAGCTAGAACTAAAGAGCCGTGGAAAGTGTTCGCCAATTCTAGGAGCATTAGGACGGAGCAGCGGGGACGATAAGGCAAGCTGAATCCTGTCGGTGTTGCTACTTCGGTACACGGTCGAGATAGTAGAGAGTTCCTGGTTACCACGGTGTCTTAATACGGTGTACGTGAATCTAGGGAGAACCAAAGTTTTGCTAATAACGCTGGCTGTTACTACGGTGTTTCATGTGTCTTCACACGTCGTCTCTTATCAATTTTGTAACCTGAAGCTGATTCCGAGATTCCGACATCTTGTATTTCTCTGACTCTGTTTTCCTTCATCCAGATCTCACATTCCATAATTTATTATCATGTGGTTTATTGTTCTGTTTTCGATTCGTAGTGTTCTTTGCAAAGTGAACCTTTGTTATCGGATAAGCATTTTTTTTTAATCTCTCTCCCAAAATTTGTTGGTTGCGTTTTAAGATACATGGATTTCAAAAATCGAATCAGTCCGTTGTCCGTTCTTCCGCCGTTTTATTTGTGCAATGAAATTCAGCGTGAAGTATTAGACTTCGTAAGCTTATATATCACGCTAGTTGATTAAGCAAAGACGAGCTCGACGTGTTCCAGGTTTACTCTGAAGACACATCCGTTCGACTTGTCTTGGCGATAGTTCGAGTAAGTTCTAGCTCAACTATGTTAGTAGTAATATTGGTGTATATAGATATTAAGGTCAGTATCAATATACAGATTATATGCATTTTGTGTAGAAACTCACTAAAATAATACATGTTCGTATCTTAAAAGTTTAATGTTAGTATCATGAAAAAGGTAGGTAGATATGATTAGAATGAAATTATTTTATCCGTTTTTCGGCAAACCTTTATCCTCCGATTTGTTTACTAGTTGTTTTTTGGCACTCGATAAATGGACTGCTTCGAGTCAAAATAGGATGTATATAAATAAATTTAGTATATTTTAATATAATTATATATTTAATTTATATTTTAAATAATATATTTAATATATTAATTCAGAATACATTTTAATATGAAAAATATGAACTGAATACGCTTATCACTGAAACCTTCCTTGGGTTTATACATTTACGGGCGAAGTGTCGAAGACTTGGTAACGAGGACGTACTAAGACTCGATCTTGCGTTGCCAATCAAGCGGTCTCCTACTCACGTCGTCCACTTCTACTAATTCGTCAGCTGTCAGTTGTTTCCAGATCAGCTGATCATAGCTCACGGGCACCGTGTAAACTAAAAACGTGGTAGGTAACCAGGATAGGGACGTTGCGATACCACCTAAGTATCGATACTCGATACGATCCGATATTTTTCTAGCAGTATCGATACCCGATATTATCGAAAGTAAAGTATCGATACTTCTCCAATATCGGCTGAAAAGTATCGATACTTTCGATATTGCGATACTTTTTTTACGTGTAAAAAACAGGTGGGGGGGGGGGATGACATTTGGTTAATAGTTTTTTATTGGAATTTTCTCACACCTCACGTAATAGGTAGGCTTCAGAGCATGCATCCAGAACTCTGTCGAAAGGAACTGATGATAGGATTCTTAATCAATGTTTTAAATTAATAGATATATCACTAAGTAGATTTCCAATTTTGAATTCTCAAACTTGTCCCATTGTTGATTCCAATCTCTCTTTTTGCTGGAAATTGGAAAGTTAACTTATTTATTCAAATACTCAATTTACTAAGTTGAATATTTCAATTTGAACCATAGTTTTCAGTTTCACATCTTCAATTCTCAATATTTCCATGACTATCTATCCACTTATTCATGACTAGCACTAAATAGTTTCACTAATCTTTAATCAAATTTTGTTGTTATTACGTAGGTGAACGTTAGGAATTTCATTCTGGTAGGGCTGAATAATTTAGGAATTCATTTATGGGTTTCAGAGCAGTTTCCTTTCACAGAAAAACATTTTAAGGTGAGTTGTCCAGTGAGGTGTTAAATTTTGCTAGAAACAATATTTTAGAGAAATTTCATTTTTTTTTTATTTTTTTTAATTTTTTTATTTTATTTTATTTTTTTTTTTTTTTAAAGAAAAAAAAATTGATTAAATTAAAGAATATTTCAAAAGGTAACACAAGATTTTGAATGATGAGAACAAAGTTTCATATTTTATATGAGAATTAGCTTGGCCATTGAAGGTATTGACTTGCCTATTTCACTTCACAACATGTTATGGTTTTCAGAGTGATTATAATCATTAAAATAAATGGAATCATAAAATACATCTACATCTTACATTAAAAGGTTCATGTGAGTAACTCAATGGTTTGATGAACTTGAGACGAATGTGGCAGGTCAAAACTTACAAATTTAACAGGGACATAAATTCATTTTAAAATAAACATTTATTAAGAAATTTTATTTCTGAAAAGGTGGTACTGAGTCTGAATTGGTGAAATATGGGTTCCCTTTGGAATTATAATTAAACTGAGTAGCTTTATCACCGAGTAGTTTCCTGCCTCAATAGCAATAGGGCAGGTGGTGGAGTGACTATGCCCCCTTTTAGGATTAAATTTAACAAAATTTGATAGGTAGATAATAGAATCTGGAGAAAATTATTAGAATGTTTTACTAAAAGTGATTTATCTATAGAACATTCGAAATTAATAAGAGATTATAGTTTACTATGAAAAACCACGAAAGGATAAATAAATCATATTTCTTGATTTGAGAAGACGTAGGTATTTTAGTGGAAATTAAATAAACACTATTAAAAACTATTATGATTTTAATTTGACAAGTTCAGGTTGAGCCTATATTAACTATTGCAATCCAATATGAATGGATTTGAATCTAAAATAATTTAATTGCAAGCCAATATTCTCAAAGTTCTCAACAAATTGAAATCATTACAATACTCTCAGGGCCTGGGGCAGGCTGGTCGTCTCCTGGATTGCGGTGGGAAAATTAGATTGAAAATCGACAAAAAATCAAGGAAAATATCGGTGGTATTGGTCACCAAGTATCGATACTTCCGATAATATCGGGAGAAAGTATCGATACCACGATACTATCGGATGCAAAGTATCGATACAAATATCGGTGGTATCGGAAGAGAAGTATCGATACCACGATATATCGGAAGTATCGCAACGTCCCTAAACCAGGAACTCAATAGTGATTTAGTGATATTCCGAACTTATCGGTGATTAAGGAATCCGAACTTATCGGTGATGTTTACGAATCGCGTAACAGCCAATCATATCTATTGCACCTAGGTGGTATCTGTGAGGGCAGTCATCATGGCGCCGAAATATTGCAGATACTGAATTAAAAGCCCTAACTTTTCAAGCCTGTTGTGGTCATTCAACCCAATTCATACGTGAACATCGGCCGATTCATAAACATACAACAAAGTACTAATGGTTTTGTAGTTTTTATCTGTAATTGCAGACGTCTCAGAACTATTACCTTCTCAGAACGATAATTCCTTTCTCCATCCTGCTGTCCTTGTGCCTTGAAGTAAACAACGAGGAAAACCGATGGCCTGCTAGCCAACGGGTGTGCGTTCACCTGAAACCCACTTTTTTTGTTATTCTCCTATTTCCCGTATTAGTTTCCTGTTTTCTAAAATCTTGAGTTCACGATCGTTGTCGTTGCAATATTCCCGTACAAGGAAATTCGATCCTGTCTCAACAACAATATTACTGTACTACCTAAGAAATTTCAAAGAAAACGGAGAGGTTCAGAGATTGGCTACTTTATGTTTTGTTCTTTTGGACTATTTTCCGAACTTTTCTACTTACCTATTACTTTTGTACTTTCGTAATTCGTAGAACCCATTTTCTGGTTGTTGAAAACCTAATGTCACCAGACAGAATTATCTACCCTCAAATACCCAAACACGTTAACCCTGGAATGCCCCGTGGGGTTTGTCAAACCCCAATCGCGATTTAAAGTCAGTTAATCATGTTGAATCCCGCACGTCTGGCTCTTCTCGCCCCCTTCTATATCACCCTCCCCCACTTCTTCGCTAAAGGCTTCAGCCTTTTTTCAGTTTATTACGTTCAAGACTTCTGTATAGTGTAGTACTTTCTTGTTCCTGGGGTTTGACAAACCCCACCGGGGAGTAAACCGCTAGCGATTTTCTCTATAGCTAGTGTTTTTTTTTTGTGGGCGTTCCCACAGTTTTGTTATTGGCTCATCGTTAGAAATGGCTGAAAAACGCAAGTTTTCGGATCCTGAAGACATTAGATCCATTTTGGAACAGTTGGAGGAAGAAGATGTGTATTTTGGCGGAGAAAATTCAAACACGGGAGATAATGTCGAGGTACAAGAAGTTGCCTCCGATGAAGAAGCGTCAAAAGTGACAGTTTTGGAGGAACTAGTTCGATGTTCCTTCTGTGAACATCATAGATCTTCAAAGTGTTGAGAATGTTGATCTTATTGCTTGGTGCCAATTTTATGTTACCTTTTCATTCTAGTTCTTGGGTTTTGTAAGTGGTATCAAACTAATCTCAGAAAATTGTTTTATAGATTTTATTTATTTATTTATTTTTGTTTTTAAATGAAAACGTGCTAATTTTATATTGAAATTTTGTTACAATGAGGTACCTTTCTGCTATTATTTTTTTCTTCAGAGCGTGAGGTTTGCCTTACTATTAATTTTTTCTTCATGAGCTTAGGTTTTCGTGTTTCTTTACACTCTTGATAACAGAATAAAAATAAAATTTGATTCAAGTGTAACTTATTTTTGAATTTTCTAACATTTTTCAAAGTTGGGGTTTGACACACCCCACCGGGGAGTTAAGTGTTGGAAATTTGGCCGGGACATTCCAGGGTTAATGTACTTTGTACATTACCTACGAAACGGCTGTAGTTACTAATGTTCCTGAATTAGGCAATAGTAACTAAATTAAAGGTGATCAAAGAAAAAATGTTCAAAAGGCTTCTCTACACGGGTTGAGGGAAACTAAAACTGTCATATCTTTTGATTCAGTATAATTTTTGAGCTTCCTGAGTTCTATTACGGAATCTCCTTGATCTATCTGGTTCTGTCTCAGTTTACCTAGATTAAATCTCTTCGACAGGCCTAACGCAAACACATCTTGTGGTATTCAAATACAACAACTACGTCCGAGGAAAGTGTTGGTTTTCACTCCACTTGTTTTTTAATGTGCAGCCAAGATTGAGTTGTTTTGAACCCAACACATGTGAATCAGCGGTGAAACATTTGCGTTGATAAATATTTCATGACACGTAGGAGGATGATGAGAATAAGACGAGTGCCATGATTCATTCCTATTCCCAGCCAGCCTTAGTCCACCTTTCCATAGATTTTAGAGGTTGAAAAACTTCACGGTATTGTACCGCATTGCTCTTCTGTATGACATTGCGAAATGTTTTTTTGTACTTGCAAAATGTTTGCCTAAAAATATGTTACATTATTGAAAAAAAAAAAATTATATAAAAATTAATTAGTTGCTTCTCATTGTTTCAGGTGAGTCCTGTTCGCTGAAGGTCTTGTTGAAAAGTAATTTACGTATAGCCTATCACTATTTTCTTACTAATTCTAAGATAACAACTGTGACCCGATGGTTTTCCCACGACAAAATATTGGTCTCGGAGCTCCCTCATCTGATGAGTGTTGGTCTGTCTACCTTGTTGTTGGTACCAGCAGTTTCAAACATCTGAAATCATAGCTTTTTAGCGTATATATGGAAATGTAGGATCAATGCTAATTTAGCTTATGAGAGTGACTCGTCTCTCACTCAATAAATTATTAAATTTCCAATTTCTGCTTCGAAGATTACAAATTACCATCGAGTAGAACCACAACGTATTGCTTTAAAAAACGTCTGCCAAGTTGGACCGGGAAGTATAGCTTCCTCACATTTTATAACATGAACGTATAGAATTAGTTGAAAAACAAATTACAAGTCAAAATGATTGATAAATCAACGTTCTTAGAAATTAATGTTTGCGCATGCGCACACTACTGTTACTCCAAGGGCAATGACATTTATAGGGGAACGTCTAGTAGCTAAACCGCACAATTGTTGAAAATTTCTTAAAAATCGGTCCATTAGTCGGAGTTTTGTCTGTCGGTCAATTTTACTTTTGCGCATTTGCTATAGTTATTACTGCACCAATCGCGGTATAATTCATAGGGAATTTTCCTAGAACATATATTTATATACTTCCCGAGTTTGAACAGAATCGGAATAATAGGTGATAAGAAATCGACGTTATAATAAATTAACATTTGCGCATGCGCTCAAACTACTATTTGTGTGACGGCAATGAAAATTATAGGGGACCGTTTAGAAGCTATCCCGCACAATCCCTGAAAATTTCATCAAACTCGTTCCATTAGACTCGGAGTTTTGCCTGTGTCCATCGATAATAGTTTCGCGCATGCTCAGTGGTTTTTAGTTATTACTCTACCAATCGCGATATAATTTATAGGGCATTTTTCTAGAACACATACCCATTCACTTACCGATTTCGAGCGAAATCGGACTAACAGTTGATAGGAAATCGACGTTATGAGAAATTCACGTTTGCGCATGCGCACAGACTAGTGTTGACTCGACGGCTTTGAAAATGACAGGGGACCGTCTAGAAACTAACCCGCACAATCCCAGGAAATTTCTTCGGAAGCAGACTGCAACTTGTTCGGGCGTGACAAGAGGCAGACAGACATCAGACAGACATTTATAACGTTTCTTTATACGGACAGTTCAGATTAGTTCAAGGTTTATAAAAAAGCCTCATCCCTCACTCCTCTCCCTCCTCCTCCTCCCTCCTCCTCCTCCCTCCTCCTCCTCCTCATCCTCCTCCTCCCTCACTCCTCCTCCCTACAATACACAACACTTGTGAGGTGTCCCATATTAAATTTCAAATTTTCGAAAATTTATAGTATAACTAACTTTTTCTTCGCGAAAATTTGATAGATTAAAATGTACGCCAGCATGAACTCGTGTGCAAAATTTCAGATCGATTGGATATCGGGAAGTGGGTTAAAAATCGATCTGAAATTTTGTCTCAAGAAAGAAAGAAAGAAAGCAAGCAAGCAAGCAAGCAAGCAAGCAAGCAAGAAGAGAATCGAAGTTAATAAAAAGAGTTAAAAAGGCGTTCTATCCTTAAATTTTTTTTTATTTTTATTATTAATGCTTTATTTTATTTTTTTACACTTTATTTAATTTAAAAAAAAAAAAAAAAAAAAAAAAAATATATATATATATATATATATATATATATATATATATATATATATATATATACAATTTAAGGACAGAAGGCCTTTTTTATGAAGCTTGTTATCAGACAGACAGACAGGGAACCAAAATTGATCAGCAAGCTCTAAAACGCAAAAAGCAAGTAAAAATTTTGATTTTGGAGGACTACAATTTTTTCGACTTCACATGTTTATTTGGATAGTTATTACTTACATTACAAAGATGGGTTTGCAATACTTCAAATAATAAAACCATAAAAATAATTGTCCAGTCACTTTAAGGACTATGCTGCTGAGCTCATCCATAAGGATTAGAACGCAGGTCCGAGATCCGACCCCGGACATTAGGGTTGGGGACAGAGCTAAACCGTCCAGCCCCCGGGTAGATGGAGGAAGGAAAATACTGAGAAGGTTCGATGTGCGTAATGTTCGTTGAATAATTGAATTGCAATTTAGTTTTCGTATGGTAATGTAAAACGGAAGTTAGTGAAAAAACGTTGTCTATTTCCACGAAAAAATAAAGAGTTATAATGTTGAATCGATTTCGACGGTTAGGTCATCATCAGTAACAAACAATAACTGAACACACATTAGAAAGGACACAGTTTTTTTAGTCACAGGTGAAAGGAGATCCCATTGGTCAAGAGTAAGGAAAGGGGGCAGGAGGTTCAACCAATTAAGTGCAAGCAAAGTGAAGGGCTAATCAGATGAAGTGAAAGGAGGGGAAAGAATTATTACTGGTTTCAACAATTTGAAGGGATAATTCCTAGCTTTACAGAAATGGACTTGACTTATCAGTGGTGTAATATATTGATATATCATTTTAACATCTACCAGATCTGTCTCTTTTGATAATTTCGAATTCTTCAAGTACATTCAACATACCTGGACAAAAATGAAGAAATTCTACAAACTGTCTGTCTAATCAAAATTGTAACTATGATTGGATTCCTTAAGATGTTTCGCAAATGTAGACTTACCCTTATTTTCCTTGAAATCCTCATGATGCTCTTCCATTCTTTCCCTGAATTTCCTACCAGTTTGACCGCAATATTCGGAGCCACATGAACATTTTAGTTTACAAACTAAATTATGGTTATGGCTAAAATTTTATGGTTTTGATGTATTTCAGTATGCAATGTTTGATACTTTCCGATCTAAGTTTGTGAAAAAGCATTCTGTTCCTCCCGACTCGTTGATATAACATGGGAACCTCACAGCTGCCTCTCGGATGGAGAGATTGAGAGGGTCGCCCGATAGAAATGCCAGGTGCTCGAATTACAACAGGGGAGAAATGTTGGTGTTGGCACCATAGACTCAGGGAGTAGGTATGGAGTATAGACAGTTCCGATCAAGGGCGGGAACTCGGGGTGCCCCTGATTGACAATATACAAGGGGGATGTTCTCTCTTTTAGCGGAGAGGAAGAGGGAAGGGAATCTCTCCTCTGTGGGCCCTCTGGGAGGGGAATCTCTCCTCTGTGGACCCTCCATTTCCCTCGCATTCACGGGGAAGTTTTTCGGAAATAGGGTCGAATGGTATATAGATAACAAAACCTGTCAGCCCTCAGATCCACACCCCTTCCTCGTAAATGACGCGGTAGAAACACGAAGGTATAGTGGAATATTTGAATATATTGTTGAAGGTGTTATTGTGAAAACACTGGAGAATCGTGGAGAAGACCGAGCGGGAAAAATCAATGAATTTCCACCATTTAGAATACAAAGAAGAAAAACCTAACCTCGTTGAATGCCACACATCATAGCTTTCTCATACATACAGGGTGGAATCGGATAATTGACGAAATTTTTTTGAGTTAGTCTGCATCAGAAATGTAGTCAACTCAATCCGTACTGGTGATATGCGTTTTTAAATTTATTTTCTGGGAGAACCGTGTTTTTTCCTTTCAAACTCAAATTTCTCCACTTTGCCTCATTTAATTTCAACTTTTGACCTCATTTCCGAAATCAGCGTTGAATTTCCTATTTACCCCCTAACACACATACATTTAAGCGTAACAAACAAACTAAAAATTTGTGAGTTTAAGTGTAAATCTTAGTTACAACGGAGTTGGAGAGATCTACAAATGTTACCATTCGATTCAGGGTGGAAAAATACGTAGAAACCGACCTCATACTCGTAGGTTCATGGAGGGTAATTTTTCAAGAAAACCATCGATTCGATGGAAAAACCACATTCCTCAACATTAAAACATAATTTTCTTCCCTAAAAAACGAAGTAAATTAAAATTGACTATACCGTTGGAAAGAGTAATAAATTAAACAGTTTTCATGAGATTTGCCAGTTTCCAGGGGTTTTTTTTTTTTTTTTTTTTTTTTTTGAAGAGTTTTAAAGGGTTTCAGAAATTTTATTGTTTCAAAATTTTCTATGTTTGAGCTAATTTGAAGGTCTTCGAATGGCACTTTTTAAGAACCCAAGTACACTATTCTTATAGGAAATTCGACGCTGATTTCGAAAATCAAGTCAAAAGTTAAAATTTAACGAGGCAAAGTGGAGAAATTAGAGTTTGAAAGGAAAATACACGGTTTTCCTGAAAAAACCTTTAAAAACTCATATCTCCAGTACGGATCGAGATAAAAATATGCTGTTGCATTTGACTACATTCCTGATGCAGACTAACGGACAAAAAATTTCGTCACTTATCCGGTTCCACTCTGTATAAAATCATTATATGGATATATAAGATGTATTGTGTTGTCCCCGTGAGACTTATATGTAAGTTTTAAGTATAGATTATTGGAAAGCTCGTTAACGGTATTGGATTACGCTCCATGAGTTGCCAGCTACGTTCCCACTTCTATTAACTGTCCGCATTTTATCTTTACTGCGCAACGCTCCTTGCCGTTGACATTAGTAGTGTGGAAGGTCAGTTCTTTTCCGTTACCGCAATTTTCCCCATTATTGAGCAACGCTTCTGGAAAAGTTTTACGAGGACAAGTATCGCATTTATTGCTCCTGAGCGAAATTGCTCTCCACAACCTCCCGAGACATTTTCTTTGGGTTCTAAGAAAATCAGCCAATTTTGTGGTAGGTAGAGCGTGTTGCCAGGCTGATAAAATTTACGAATGTACTTTATGTTTGAGGCAAAAGTGTTATTGTTGAATGAAAAGGAATAACGTCACGCAATGAAGTAATTCAAGCCATTCACTGATTTGTATGAGGAAAACTTAACCCATGTCATCACTAGGGTTCGGAAACATATCTACGCAAGTAAAACGGCCCACATATGCATCGAGAAGTGCCGATATATGCAAATCGGCCTAAATATGTCTACATAATATGCAAATCGGTATAAATTTACCAAAAATATGCAAACCCCCTTCCAAAGTTAAAAAATGATTATTTTAGAACGGGAGCTTAAAATGTTGGGTAAACGGATGAAATGAACACAACCAAATCTAAGTGACAATAGCTTATTTCAAACATTTATTATAAAACTTTACAGCTATGTGTTGCTCAAGGTTTTCTACGTTGAGCCTACACCTATTATCGGATAGTAAACATTTTAACATAGGGATAGAACGTTCAACGTCATGAAACTTTAGGTAAAAAATTCAATGTTGCTAGTTCTACGGGAGAGTACTCAAGTTAGAGTGTAGAAACCTCGCCGTTCATCATTTTGGAAATCTCCACAACGTTTGACCATCCAGAGTTTTTAAAAAAAAGCAGCAAAACAAGTCACCACCTTCCAATTTGAATGCGGAATCGTTCTCGATCCAACTCCAGAGGTCCTTCTGAGACGGCACGGTACGAGGTACGATCAAAAGTAAGAATACAAACGCTCTAGCTCACTTTAAAAAAATTTTATTTCGACAAAATTTACAGGGTGTGTACTTCAGGTATGTAATTATTTTTCCACGAAGTCGCCGTCTAATTCCAAACATTTTGTATACCAAGAAATGAGCTTCACAATTCCTGCATTGTAGTCCTCTCCCGCCACCTCTTCAAGCCAAACAGTAACGTCATTCTTGAGGTCCTCTTCATTGGAATAGTGTTTTCCCCCCAAAAATTCCTTCAGTTGACCAAACAGATGAAAGTCACAAGGAGCAAGGTCTGGTCTGTGCGGGAGGTGGGGGAAAATATCCCACCCAAATGACACTGCGTTTTTCCTGTCTTGTCCTTCGAGTTGAAAACGTTAAAAAACCTTCCGGCCAGCAGCAAGCCTTTTCACCTTTCCTCGTTCAACATTTTCGGAACCCAGCGAGCGCAAAGTTTGCTATAACCAAGGATTTCTGAAATAATGTTTTGCACAGTTCCATATGAGAGATCAGGAAAATGCTCATTAATGTCCACAACTCTTCGTCGGCGATCTTCACGAATCAAATTGTTGATTTCTTCCACGATTTTGGGAGTCACCACAGACGGACGGCCCCTTCTTTTTCGTAATGAACATCATTTCTCCCATTTTTAAATTCCCTGCACCATTTGGCTACGTTATTGCGGTTTATTACCTCCTCTCTATAAAATCTCACAATAACTCAAGAGAAAATGTTACCTCCGTTTAGGTGGCACGAATTTTTATAGGCAGGAAAACTTAGCTTGGGTGTGGAAAACAATAGAAAGCTACTCGTGTATCTATTAACAGGTACATACGGGTGTAAAGACGAAGGGCTACAATCCGATTTAGGCTTAAGCAGACGAATACCAGACATCTACCCAAGGGCCTTTCACTTGGATCCTTGCACAACATGAGACCACTCTGTCCCGTTAATATCTTGTTATCTAAATTCAGCCTGAACCAAAGCCAACGACCTCTTTCTAGCCAGAACCTGTCAAGTCCCAAAAATTAAACCGTAGGAATTTCTTGTGAGATATATGCTCGCACATGCAAACGTTAAAAAAACGGCAAATATATGCAAATTTAAATTTAAAATTTTCATCTCAAATCAGTGGGAAAAGGTTTAAAAGAATAAATTAAGAAGATATACCATACAAAAAGACATATGCAAAATATACCAAATTCCGAACCCTACATACATCACATTACCAATCTTGAGTTGGCTCAAATCATCATCTTTTCGACCCAAAGCCCGTTTTTTTTTTCCTTCTTCAACAAACACCGCTGGCAATTCTACTTCCAAATTATCGCATTATTATCTTTACTGCGTGATTAATTAGTTTTACGGGACAGTTATCTCAAGCCATTCTTTGGCACAGTTTTGAAGGGAATGTTTTACCACCATTTTCAGTGAATTTGACTGATTTTGAAAAATCTTTTCTTTGGAACTAATAAAAATAGAATTTTTGTGAAAATACCACCGTTTTTAGCAGGATCTCAAGAATCCAGAATAATAAAATGGCAATAACTCAATTTTGACATCCGGTAAGATAAAGGTCCCTTTTCCTAGGACGGGTCACATATGAAGAGTACAGGCTAACAGAACGGGCTAACTCGATTTTTTGTCAAAAGTAAGTTGAGAATGTACCTTATGTATTGGGGGTAGCCGAACACGGTGATGGGGGGGTCAAAACAGGGAATAAACGAGTCAATACTTCAAAACAGAGGGTGAGTATTTCGTATACAGCGAAAGAACGGGCTTATGGGAGCGTTCCAGGGAAAGAACGGGCTTGTGGGAGCGGGCCCAGGGTAAGAGCGGGCTAACTTAGAGGCTAACTTTTATTTCAATAAAATTAATTTCGTGAGGTAATTTGGCATTTTTATTTCTTTTTCCTGTACGTTGACAATATTATTTCAAAATTTCAGATTTTTTGATCGCAGGATATACATTTTATTGATTTTGGTTTATTATTTCCAATAATAAGCCTATGTGATCGTATAGCAAACAATTTTTATAACCCCCCCTCAAACTTCGTCACTTTACGTTTCAAGGTGCGTAGAATCCAAATTTGAAATGTCCGTCCGCCGTTCGCCGTCCGGGCCATAAAAGGCCTAAGAATTGACTTAAAACACCCGTTCTTTCGCACATAGACTCCATTTGGGGTCTAGTTGGTCCAATTGGTCGTTTAACTATCCCGATCGCTTTACTCGCATAGATGCTATGGGCCAAAAACGGGCGAAAAAGTTTCTTTTTCGAAGCTTTGAGTGTTAGACTTACGCACGCGCGCACTCCTGGCACGCTTGGCAGGGGGTCACAGTGGGTGGTGAGGGGGGTGAGCGGGGGGTAGAGTGAGAGGAAGAACAGAGGTGGATACTAGAAAAGAGACTGGCGAATGCTCCAGAGCATGCTGGTTACTATAGCTATCTGATTCAGAAATAATAAACCCATTATGTAATAATTTGCAGCGTTTTTTGCATTAAAATTGGTTTTTCTCGAAACTTGGGAAAACGATGATAGCCTGTTTTCCCCTGTACTCTTCATATGTATTATTTGTAGTTGATTGTTGGAAATTACGTTTACATCATGGAATCATACCTTACGAGAATTTGTGACTCATTTCCTACGTTGAGCCATTGACATTAGTTGTGGGGAAGGTCAGTTCTTTCTCGTTACCGCAATTTTCCCCGTTATTGAGCAACGCTATTGGAAAAGTTTCACGGGGGTAGATCGCATTTATTACTCGTTCCTGAGCGAATTCCTCGCCAGCGACCTCCTCTCCCTCGAGATTCTCTCGGGATTTCTCAGACTTAACGGAGACTCCCGCATTCCCGCGGGCTTGGTGACTCCAACAGCCTCCTAAGGTCGTTTGAAGTGCGGAGTTCTGCCCTCTCTCGAAGTCAAGTCCCCCTTTCACCGACCTATCGACTTGGAAAAGGTCTCGTCCTCGCGTCCTGGCGGCCTTGCAGGCTGCAGCTGCACTAGATAGCCAGATACCGATCGTGCTAACCAGCTGGCTCTTGACACGATAACCGGCAATATCCCTACATACTGCATTGCGTAGTTCCTCAGATGTGGTCTAGGAAACCTCGGATCCCACACGACTCATTTATTCATTTGAAAAGTACGGGCGAGCCCAATTACGAGAAGAAAAAACTCGGCGCTCCGCGCCTCGCCAGGGGGCAAGCCCCCTGGACCCCCGGTTACCTCTATTTACATACTTCGGACGAAATTATTGAAACACAGAATGTGTTTGCGTTGTCGCGCAACCAAGTGACAACCAAACAAGCGTCATTGTTTACTATTCATTTATAACATCAATTTATATAGTTATAGTATGAAACTACGAAAAAAAATACGAAATAAATTCGTGATAAATCAAGAGCGATTTATCAAGTAAATGTCCTAAAGAGGCTACATACGAAATTACAGCTTCCTAGAGTGTAAAGTATAGAAATTAGCTTTAAAAGCCACTCATCTGATCCGGACCCTGGACATCGTCAAGTAAATGTCCTAAAGAGGCTACATACGAAATTACAGCTTCCTAGAGTGTAAAGCATAGAAATTAGCTTTAAGAGCCACACATCTGATCCGGACCCTGAGCATCGTCAAGTAAATGTCCTAAAGAGGCTACATACGAAATTACAGCTTCCTAGAGTGTAAAGCATAGAAATTAGCTTTAAGAGCCACACATCTGATCCGGACCCTGAGCATCGTCAAGTAAATATCCTAAAGAGGCTACAAACGAAATTACAGCTTCCTAGAGTGTAAAGTATAGAAATTACCTATTCAAATTATTTAACCTCCGCTTCACAAATCAAACCGTTTTCGTAATACTCAGATCACCTGCTATGAATCAAATCATCGAAACACAAGCTCAATGAAATCATCAGAAATTAACAAGCGGTTGCAATCATGTTCACAATATCAATTATTGAGAATGATCACCTGTGTGTAAACAATTATTTATATAACCATGCTCATAACTCAGTTTGTTGGACACGCACTTCGCAGTAGTTAACATAATATTGTTGGATAAATCGAGAGCTTTCGAACGAATGGTCAACGAATTTTGTGGGATGAAAAACGACGAAGTACCATTTCCCTAGCAACGACTCGGTTGTACGTGAAAATCATCCGTCACACATTTCGTTACCATCCCGCGTTCCATTTTCGGCTAGTTAGTCCATGGCTAAAACACATTCTGTGTTAAAATTCGTCGTAGACCCCTACTAAGGAGAAATAAATATGTTTTTGGATGGTGTCTCTACTAATTTTGTGGAATTCCATTTTTTTAGATAGGGAGAATGACTTCTATTCCACAATTACGCAAATCCACAATTTTACTGAACGCATCGAGATACGTCGCAGCATTACCATGGTGCGCTACGTTTCCGTCCAAGGAATACGGATTTGTTTGCGGATACGTTATATTTATTGTGCCACTAAAGCTCTCTAATAGCTAAATATGTAGGTAGGAGTAGTTAAGTAGGTGAGTAAGGTAGATGTAGTTATGAGCGCATTACCGATGTTCAAAGCATTGACACATCTAACGGAAAACAAGTGGCTACTAAATTACTAACCTAATAGTAAGTAATGCGAACTCCGAACTGCAGACAAGAACGGGAAAGAAAAAATCTGTCTAGACAGTAAGACAAAAACCTCTGCCAAGTTGGGTGAGCCTCCTCACATACTGTTACATGGAAGTATAGAATTAGTAGAAGAACAAAGTACGAGTCGAAATTATTGATAAGTCGACGTTATAAGAAAGTAATGTTTACGCATGCGCACAGACTACTATTAATCCAAGGGTAATGAAATTTAGGGGAACGTCCAGGAGCTAAACCGCACAATCAGCAGTGGCAAAGGAGAGAGAGGGGCGAGTTCGTCCATTTTTTCGGTTTTTGGCGTATAGAACCTAAACTATGTTTCCTAGCTGATTCTTTTTGTACATAGCCAGTAACTGTGTTCCATGCTTGCCTAAAGTCCTCAACACTAACTCTTGATGGAACATGGTGATCAATCAGTGCCTTCAGCATTCTCCATTGACCCTCCCACTCAAATGTCAGCTTCCTGCGTTAAATAGGAGAGAAAATGGCGTTGGAGCTCACTCATCATCTGATCAGTGATCACTCAGGTGCCTTCAGCATTCTCCCTTGACCCTTCCTCTTAAATTTCAGCTTTGTGCGTTGGATAGGAGAGAAAATGGCTTTGGAGCTCACTCAGCTAATTTATGCCCAGTTGGTCGTCTTCAGCATTCTCCCTTGAGCCTCCGTCTCAAATTTTAGCATCCCGTTTAGAACCATTTGTGATAGCGGATGTAATTTCGTAATTTATAACTATGCTTTCGGCTCGTATCAGCAATTTTGTCTCATTTCTGGCCGGGTTATGACTGGACATGTTCCTTAAAAAAAAAAAAGTTTAATTACACAGATATTGGATAAAATAATGAATTCTTAGTTTGCTAAAGATTTACTTATTACAGTTACCAGACGTTTATTTAATTGCACAAAGTTTAATTCGGTTTACAACTATTCCCGGCGACCAGACTCCAATTTTGGACGAAATCGGCCCATTAGATTGCGAGAAATAAGATGATATATATCGTTCGTCGTGGGCTCACAATTCCTGCATATTTTATCAAAACTAAGAATTATGGAGTTTTGCAATCAACAACGGGTTTCACTCGAGCATGCGCAGTAGTTGTAGCCAATATAATGGCGATTAAATAGACAGTACGTAGGCTACATATCTTCTTTTAACTACCCTCCAATTGTTCAACACCGATACAATGATTTGTGTATACCATTTGCCTTTTGATTTGTGTATTTTAGATGTGTGATTTGTGGGAATGACGTAACATGATAACGCTGATGTGACGCTTTGGTCGGAGGTTGAGTCATTTCTTTCTGATTCCTTCTTAGGCTGTCTCAATTGACTTCTGGTCACTTTGATCGCTGACCCGCTTCCATCATTCACTCATACGGACTCGGAATCATGTCATTACTGTTCTCTAAACTGAATGGTGTACGAATAATAACTTTGAATCGGCTCAAGGAGAAAGCTGTGTTGTACCCTACAAATCTTTTCAGCTCAGTTATTGTCGTCTTCAGGTGTGGTTGATTGCCAAGAATTCTAACGTAACAGGTATTAAATAGAAAATCTTTCATCGTCTAGTTCCTACTATTCAATAGTATACCCACACTGTAGTGCCTTCTTTTCACATTATTATTCACTAGAGGCCTGTTAGGGCTTGGAAAGCCCTAATCTAGAACACGATCAAGATAAGGACAGAGACGAACGGCGACACTTAGGGCCGTCTAACACTGAAATCGATCCGTGAAGTTCTTCACAATTTGAAAGATCGTTCAGAAATAACTCTCCTAGATGTTAGTAACTACACCACGTTTCTTACTTACCGTGGCAACTGTTGTTACTGCCACAGCCTAATAAACAGAGAGAGTCTCCCTATCAAATTTCAACTTACTCCAGTGAACAGGAAAGGATTTAGCTCACTCAGCTGATCAGAAAAGACCTCATCACTACGTTTCTTACTTACCGACACCTGGGGCCTTGCTGATTCGGAATTATAAAAGACCGTTCGGAATTATATATAAAGACCGTTCGGAATTATATATAAAGTCCGCTAAGTTCTTCAGTTTCAATTTCTTCGTTCAGAAATAACTCTCCTAGATGTTAGTAACCACACTACGTCGTGAATTGATGGCAACCGTTGTTACCGCCACAGCCTAATAAACAACTCTCGTTGATAAGGACCGCCTAGAACACGATCAAGGCGGGTATAGTGACGAACGGCGACACTTTTGCAACAAACTTGGGGCCTTGCTGATTCGAATGAGCAGTCTAATACTAAAATCGGACCTCGAAGTTCTTCACAATTTCAAAGACCGTTCGGAATTATATATAAAGATATGGTTTCTTAGCAACGGTCCGAAGTTCATAACTTTGCGTAATAAATCAGCTTTCCTTCACACTACAATGGCTTAGGGTTCATGAGATATTGTGATAAAATGAGAGCATTCCAAAAAGTGGCGAACGATTTTCCTGCTATGAAAACTAAGGGAGTTACACTTCCCTAGTAACGCAATGGTTGTACGTGAAAATCAATAGAAATAGGTGGGAAAGGTACGTCGTGTGAGTGTCATACACAAAAGATGGGTAGTAGGCAGTGCTGCCAACCCGTTTCAGCGAAAAATCCCCCCAAAATCAAGAAAAAATCCCCAAGAAGAACTAGAAAATCCTAAATAAATTAAGGTGCCGTTAAAAGCGATTTCGGACACAATATCGATCGCAAATTGAATTATTAATTAGGTAATAAAAGGTCATATAACAATGTGAAAGAAATTAAAGAGCGGATTATTACAAAAAAGGAGAAACTCCGTTACCAACAGTAGCAGTTACTTGTGGTGAATCATGTTATCAATAAAAGAAAAACTTGATGGGTAACTTTTTTACGAGTAATAAATTTGAATAGGTTAATATCAACATAACACGGATCACCAAAAAAAATGAAAACCAACAAGTATGACTAGTAAGTAAAATGGGAAAAAATACAAGTACACCCACTGTACATGATGTGATCCATTTGTTTTTCCTCCAAAATTTTGGAGAAAATAATTTTTCTTGGGATTCAAACTCCTTCCCTTTCCTATATCTTCGCTAACTCTCGTCTGATTTGGTTTGGCTAACTGAGTTTCGTGCCTGACACTGTCCGTGCGTGTCATTTGTCGTTGTTCTGAGACCGATCTAGTGGAAGGATCATTTTAGCGAATTTTTGAAGAATTAGCGAATTTTTGAAGAATTAGCGAATTTTTGAAGAAAATTAAGCTATTGCTCTCGCCTCAAAATTTGTAGAATGTGAATTTTTGAAAACATTTTATGCAGAAATCCGTTTCAGGCTATTCTGAATCATATTCTGAAGTTTAACGCATTTTTAGCGAATTTTCTTAGAAAATGAAGCTATTGCAATGGCTCCAAAAATTTTAAAATAAAAATTTTCAAAAATTTTCTTCATCGAAATCTGTTTTGAGGCATTCTGAAATGATTCCTGGATTTTAACGCTTTTTTATATGTATATATATATATATGTATATATATATGTATGTGTCATTCCAGACGATAACTCTCGATAGAATTGAGATAAAAACTTCGTTCTTTCGCCAAAAAATCAAGCATTTCAAAAGAAAGGATGAGTTCGTTGGACAACAATTTTTGAGCACACTAAATTGGTCAAATTTCGAAAAATGTACCCAAAAAATCACTAAAAATGGCTAAAAACGGCCAAAAATCGTTAAATTTCTATTTTTTTGCAGAATTTTAGTCAAAACTGAATTTTCAACAATTAACTAGGACATTAAAAATTGTTGCTCAAAATTATTGTATGTATGTATGTATGTATGTATATATGTATGTGTCATTCCAGACGATAACTGTCCGTAGAATTGTGCTAGAAACTTCAAACGAATTTTAAAATGTTAAGGACACAAAACGAAAGTTCAAGTTCGTTGGCCAGCATGATGGGATTACATCTTCGGGTTGAAATTTTCAAAAATGTAGTCAAAAATTTAAAAATAGCCTGTTTTTTTGCGATTAGTTGTGCGAAATAATTTTTTCAACATACTAACATGTGGTATATTCGGAATCAGCGTAAAATTTCCTATAAGAATATGTATCAAGTTTTCAAAAATTTCAAAGTTGAACAATCAGTCAAAAATCGAAATAATGCCGTTCGCTAGTTGTAAAAATCGGTAATATTTGCATGAAACATTGTCCAAATTCAGATTGAACTACTCTTATGGAAATATCCCTATATGACCAATCCTAGAACCATGCTGTTTAAAACGTAGGTAGTAGGTGCTTGTTAAAAAAAAAAAAAGAAAAAAAATGTAATCACAACTGATGAGTTTACTCTGTGAAATATTCCGTCCTCCGATTCTCTCGGTCGCTCTCTTTAATGTTTTATGCTCAACTGTTTTAGGACTTGATGTAGCTTTAATACTGACTGTGGCTTAGAAAATATCAGCCATGAAATTATGAAGAAGTTCTATTTATGTACATACTAGCACGGAGACCCAAGGCCAAAATGTGACTCCGCTCGTATTGTCGAAGATTTCTTCAAAAATTCGCTCATGGGGTCATGCTGCATGACTGGACTTTTTATGTATGTATGTATGTATATATGTGTCATTCCAGACGATAACAGTCCGTAGAATTGTGCTAGAAACTTCAAACAAATTTTAAAATGTTAAGGACACAAAACGAAAGTTCAAGTTCGTTTGCCAGCATGATCGGATTACATCTTCGGGTTGAAATTTTCAAAAATGTAGTCAAAAATTTCAAAATAGGCTGTTTTTTGCGATTTGTTGTGCGAAATAATTTTTTCAGCATACTAACATGTGGTATATTCGGAACCAGCGTAAAATTTCCTATAAGAATATGTATCAAGTTTTCAAAAATTTCAAAGTTGAAAAATCAGTCAAAAATCGAAATAATGCCGTTCGCTAGTTGTAAAAATCGGTAATATTTGCATGAAACATTGTCCAAATTCAGATTGAACTACTCTTATGGAAGTATCCCTGTATAACCAATCCTAGAACCATGCTGTTTAAAACGTAGGTAGTAGGTGCTTGTTTACAATTTCATTCCATGTTTGTCTATCAAAATCATATACTAAAATTTCTCTACACGATCAATAGCGACTGAAATGTCGAAGATTTCTTCAAAAATCCGCTCATGGGGTCATGCAGCATGACTGGACTTTTTTTAATTTGGATTTATGGTGAAATTCATCTTTGATTCATATGTAAGGCAGTAAAAAATAATAGAAATCAAGTATTGTCAGTGAAGCTAAAAATCCCCCAGAAATCCCCTCCCACACTTCATCCCCCTAGGGCTCTGAGAGCCCTTGAAAATCCCCCACGTGGGGATAAATCCCCCGCGTTGGCAGCACTGGTAGTAGGTTTTGTTAAAACAAAATTTTTCATGGGTCCAATATAACGCAACCGGAGAGTGCTGCTTAATTATTGTTGCTGCCAACCTCAACCATGCATTGAACTGCAAGAAGGGGGGTCTCGTAAAAAGAGGACATGATGGAGTCCGAGATGAATGTGCGAAACTAGCCGGGATGGCCTGGGGAGCAGCCACACTGGAACCTGTACTGCAGGAGTCAAGCGAGGAAAGCCCGATGCTTGTGGCCGAAATTAAAGTCCAGGGAGTTTGGGATAGGGCGAGGCCAGCGTTTTTTGACACACGCATTATAAATGCTGACGCTGCCTCGTACCTTTCCCAAACGTGGGACTCAACGGCACAGTCTGCAGCAAGAAAAAAACATGAAAAATATGACAGAGCAGCTGAGCACCTTCGAGGTTCGTTCACGCCACTTATTTGTTCGTGCGACGGAGCAGTCCATCGGGAATATGCAATATTTCTCAAAAGAATGGCAAGTACGCTAGCTGAGAAGTGGGGCAAGCCGTACACCCAAGTGTTAGGGTGGGCTAAGGTACGAATCCAAGTATCAATAATAAGAGCTGTGTCTCTTCGACTAAGGGGCACAAGGAAGGTTATTAGATCGCTTGGATTGGAGGACGGAGCAGGAATTCCCTACATGTAAGACTGAAGAGAAGAGGGATTTCAAAACAAAGAAAAAAAAAATCTCGTGAAGAAAACCTCCCTGCCACGATAAACCCAAAACTCAAATACAATACGTTTTCAATTCTAAAAAAAAAAAAAAAAAAAAAAAAAAAACTCGGCGCTTTGCGCCTCGGCGGGGGGCTCCGCCCCCCTGCACCCCCCGGTTTATTTCTTTTTCCATACTCTGTATGAAATCATAGGAACACAGAATGTGTTCCTATTTCCTTACCAACGGCTTGGTTGCACGTGGCATAACACGTGGCATAACACGTGGCATAACACGTGGCATAACACGTGGCGTAACGGTTTTTCCGTAACGGTTTTTTCTGTCGGTTTTTTTTTTCGGTAGGTCATCGCAAAAACACATTCTGTGTTAAAAAGCCACAGTTCCTTTGAGCCTGACGGCTAAAATTAAAAAGTCCAGTCATGCAGCATGACCCCATGAGCGAATTTTTGAAGAAATCTTCGACGTTTCAGTCGCTATTGATCGTGTAGAGAAATTTTAGTTTATGATTTTGATAGACAAACATGGAATCAAATTCTATCTACAGCATGGTTCTAGCCTTAAACAGCATGGTTCTAGAATTGGTTACACAGGTATACCTTCCATAAGAGTAGTTCAATCTGAATTTGGACAATGTTTCATGCAAATATTACCGATTTTTACAACTAGCGAACGGCATTATTTCGATTTTTGACTGATTTTTCAACTTTGAAATTTTCGAAAACTTGATACATATTCATATAGGAAATTTTACGCTGATTCCGAATATACCACATGTTAGTATGCTGAAAAAATTATTTCGCACAACAAATCGCAAAAAACAGGCTATTTTGACATTTTTGACTACATTTTTGTACATTTCAACCCGAAGATGTAATCCGATCATGCTGGCCAACGAACTTGAACTTTCGTTTTGTGTCCTTAACATTTTAAAATTTGTTTGAAGTTTCTAGCACAATTCTACGGACAGTTATCGTCTGGAATGACATATATATACATACATACATACATACATACATACATACATACATACATACATACATACATACATACATACATACATACATATATACATACATAAAAAAATGCGTTAAACTTCAGAATATGATTCAGAATACCCTAAAACGGATTTCTGCATAAAAATTTTTCAAAAATTCACATTCTACAAATTTTGAGGCGAGAGCAATAGCTTAATTTTCTTCAAAAATTCGCTAAAACATGAATATGCTTTAGCCGTACACGACTCACTCCTCGTCGATTCTCTGAACCCGACCCCCCATCGGCCTCTGAACTCTGTTTATCATTCAAAACAAAAAAATGTTTTAGCTCCTCGCTCTCACTTTATTATAGAAATGATCACGACCATTGAGCTCTTGTGAGATGATGATCTCCTAATAGAAACTCGCGAGTAAACATTCACTTTATTATAGAAATGATCACGACGATTGAGCTCTTGTGAGATGATGATCTCCTAATAGAAACTCGCGAGTAAACATTCACTTTATTATAGAAAGAGGCTAAAGAGGCTACATACGAAATTACAGCTTCCTATAGTGTAAAGTATAGAAATTACCTATTAAAATAATTTAACCACCGCTTCAAAAATCTAACCATTCTCGCAATATTCGGATCACCTGCTATGAATCACATAATCGAAACACCAGCTCAATGAAATCATCAGAAATTAACAAGCGGTTGCAATCATGTTCACAATATCAATAATTGAGAATGATCACCTGTGTGTAAACAATTATTCATATAACCATGCTCATAACTCAGCTTGTTGGCCACGCACTTCGCAGTAGTTAATATAGTATGGTTGGATAAATCGAGAGCTTTCGAACGAATGGTCAACGAATTTTGTGGGATGAAAAACGACGAAGTATCATATCCCTAGCAACGACTCGGTTGTAAGCGGAAATCATCACAATTATTTGAGGATTATATTTAAGGAGGGACATTTTTAAGTAGTTAGGTCACGGCTAAAGCATATTCATGCTAAAAATTGTTGCTGCATAGTTAACGAATTGGTTTATCGGTTGTAGCGTTGCATTTTTTTCAGTCGCAAATTTTAGAATGACCCCCAGCCCAAAAATATATTCATGTTAAAATGTCGCCAGTCGTTGTAAAGCTCTCGATTCACCTAACCGTATTTTGACATTTTATGTCTTTACTTTGGCACATAAACGAAAAAAGTGTTAACAAAAAGCGTTAAATAAAAGCGTTAAAAAAGCGTTACGGTTGGTTTTCTGGTGATTTCCGCTTACAATTGAGTCGTTGCCAGGGAACTGGTACTTCGTCGTTTTTCATCCCACAAAATTGTTGACCATTGTTGAGCTCTCAATTTATCCAACCATATTATGTAAAGTACTGCGAAGTGCGTGGCCAACAAGCTGCGTTATGAGCATGGTTATATTAATAATTGTTTACACACAGGTGATCATTCTCAGTAATTGATATTGTGAACATGATTGCAACTGCTTGTTAATTTCTGATTAACAGCAGTGATTTAATTGAGCTGGTGTGGTGTTTCGATGATTTGATTCATAGCAGGTGATCCGAGTATTGCGAGAACGGCTTGATTTGTGAAGCGGTGGTTAAATAATTTTAATAGGTAATAGCTATACATTACACTCTAGGAAGCTGTAATTTCGTAGTAGCCTCTTTAGGACATTTACTTGATGATGTCCAGGGTCCGGGTCAGATGAGTAGCTCTTAAAGCTAATTTCTATGTTTTACACTCCAGGAAGCTGTAATTTCGTTTGTAGCCTCTTTAGGACATTTACTTGACGATGTCCAGGGTCCGGATCAGATGAGTGGCTCTTAGAGCTTGCATACGAGTGTGCAACTAAAGACATAAAATATCCCAATGTGTTGCAGACTCGTATGCAAGCGTTAGTATAATTGCTGAAGCATCGGTAAAAACTAAAAACTGCAAAAAAAAAAAAAAAAAAATCTAAAAATTTAACTGTCTTAACTTTGGCACATAAACGAAAAAGCGTTGGTTTTCTGATGATTTCCGCTTACAACCGAGACGTTGCTAGGGAAATCGTACTTCGTCGTTTTTCATCCCTCAAAATTCGATGACCATTCGTTCGAAAGCTCTCGATTTATTTTCGTTGTTTTTTACAGCATATTTATGGCATATTTGGGGCGTTTATGCTACATAAAAATCCGGTCTCTATGATATACCAACCTTTAGACTTCGGTGGACTTGGACACCTACTTGAGGTCGAAGTCGTCAGTGGAGCGGGACTTAGGTCGGGACTTAAGCGGTCAAGTCGTTGGGGGACTTGACTGTAAGGTTTCCCGCGGTCCCCTCCTTCCCCGAGGTCCCGCAAGGCCCCCGTTGTCAGCCCCTTGGCCTCTCCAGCCCCTTGGCCCCCCCTGGGGGGGGAGGGTGCAGCTTTTCAAGGTCGCAAGAGGTCATGCGTACCGTTGCGTCCGCCGGGCAGGTGGATCCGCTGACGCATTCAGCCATGCAGGAGCTGAGGACTTCATACAGTGAAGTCCCTTCCTAGATCGCTAGGGCTCTTCATCAGTACGTAGGTACATCTACATATCAAATTGGAGGTTTTACTCATCAAATTGGAGATTTCTAATTTCAAAGTGGAGGTTTTTCGAAATCAAAGGTTGGGAGGATGATTGATGGTTGTTTTTATATCAATTTGGAGGATGATTTCAAATAAAGAAAGTCCAGTCATGCAGCATGACCCCATGAGCGAATTTTTGAAGAAATCTTCGAGATTTTAGTCGCTATTGATCGTGTAGTGAAATTTTAGTTTATGATTTTGATAGACAAACATGGAATCAAATTATTAAAAATAATTAGGAGGTACTCATACTTTATTATTATTAAACTAATCTTGGAGATTTAAAGACAAATGTAGGTAAATATTCACAGATTTCGATGTCGAATGTGGTCAGTATTGAAGGCAGTTGAAATCATAACATCATCAAATCATGACATAAAATAAAAAATTTCATGGCTGATATTTTCTTTGCCACAGTCGGTATTAAAGCTACCTCAAGTCCTAAAACAGTTGAGCGTAAAACATTAAAGAGAGCGACCGAGAGAATCGGAGGACGGATTATTTCACAGAGTAAACTCATCAGTTGTGATTACATTTTTTTTTTTTTTTTTTAAGCACCTACTACCTACGTTTTAAACAGCATGGTTCCAGGATTGGTTATACAGGGATACTTCCATAAGAGTAGTTCAATCTGAATTTGGACATATACAGGGATACATCCATAAGAGTAGTTCATTCTGAATTTGGACAATGTTTCATGCAAATATTACCGATTTTTACAACTAGCGAACGGCATTATTTCGATTTTTGACTGGTTTTTCAACTTTGAAATTTTTGAAAACTTGATACATATTCTTATAGGAAATTTTACGCTGATTCCGAATATACCACATGTTAGTATGCTGAAAAAATTATTTCGCACAACAAATCGCAAAAAACAGGCTATTTTGAAATTTTTGACTACATTTTTGAGCAGTTTCTAGCACGATTCTGCGGACAGTTATCGTCTGGAATGACACATACATATATACATACATACATACATACATTAAAAAATGCGTTAAACTTCAGAATATGATTCAGAATAGCCTGAAACGGATTTCTGCATAAATTTTTTTCAACACATTCTACAAATTTTGAGGCGAGAACAATTGCTTAATTTTCTTCAAAAATTCGCTAAAATAAGTTTTTTTATCTCATGTAAAAATCATCAGTTTCCTCTCTTGTGGTACCTACAGTACACTCCAATACATACGAATTACGTGATGAAAAAATTTTGGTGGATCTGACAGACGCTGCTACTTTACAGGGCAAGACTTAGTTTAAACGCTGCAAATTATTTCACAAAGGTTTATTATTTTTTCAATTGGGTTGTATCGTAGTTTTAGTTGGCTTGCGTACGTCATAAGGCCTGTCCAGACTCCTCGGCGTGTCCTATTTCGAGTTGCCACAACCTATACTTCTATAATTATATACTCATGTTTATATTTCAGGATTTGAGCTCCTATCTATTCAAATAGTTATTGCCTTAATAATATCATTATCTAAGTACGTACGAAAAGTCGAGAGGATATGTTATTAAATATGCGTAGGAACAGCATTAACACACAAATATGACCTAGAAAAAAACATATATTCATGCCTCGAAGGAACGCCTTACCCACCTCATTGTGCCGCGGTGTATTATATGGGTATAACGTAAAAGTAATAAATATCCATTCTCTTACGCCCCTGGTTACTCCAGCCACCACAAGGTGCCGTGGCGCCTCCTCTCACTCCACCCCCCGCTCACTCCTTTCGCCACCCTCCGTGACCCCCTGCCAAGCGTGCCAGGCGTGCGTCTAACACGTCTAACACTCAAAGCCTCAAAAAAGACACTCTTTCGCCCGTTTTTGGCCTATAGCATCTATGCGAGTAAAGCGATCGGGATGGTTAAACGTTAGGACCAACTAGACCCCAAATGGAGTCTATGTGCGAAAGAACGGGTTTTTTAAAGTATATTCTTAGGCCTTTTATGGCCCGGACGGCGGACGGACTTTTCAAATTTGGATTCTACGCACCTTGAAACGTAAAGTGACAAAGTTTGAGGGGGGGTTATAAAAATTTTTTGCTATACGATCACATAGGCTTGTTATTGGAAATAATGAACCAAAAAATTAAGTTCATTCATTCATTTTGGATCATTATGTTCATTCATGTTTGTTGATTAGCCATGATTTTCATTATGAGTTCGTTGTGGTTCTCGAAACGTCTCGTACTATTTATTCATTCCTATTCCTATTCATATTTACAAGTTCCTTCACCATCTATCATGTATTATTTGTTTTTCACGTGTTAATTTTTTTTACTGCTTTTACAGAATTAAATCATGTATTTACTAAATTTCCGTTATCCTTCTACTTGAAACCAAAAACCTCAAATTTGAAATGAAAACCTCTAATATGATGTGTAAAACCTCTAAATTGGTGTGTAAAACCTCAAATTTGACATGTAAAGGCTATATAAATCGTAGAGAGTGAGTAAATTTTGCTCTCTTCACGTTTTCTTATATGTAAAAGGATTTATATGTAAGCATGTAATGTATGAGTAGATTTATATACATATAAATCTGCTTTTTCGTGTTCTCCATTATGTCTGAATCATATTCTGAAGTTTAACGCATTTTTTTAATGTATGTATGTATGTATATATGTATGTATGTATGTATGTATATATGTATGTATGTATGTATGTATGTATATATGTATGTGTCATTCCAGACGATAACTGTCCGTAGAATTGAGCTAGAAACTTCAAACCAAACAGACACAAAACGAAAGTTCAAGTTCGTTGGCCAGCATGATCGGATTAGGTACATCTTCGGGTTGAAATTTTCAAAAATGTAGTCAAAATTTCAAAATAGCCTGTTTTTTGCGATTTGTTGTGCGAAATAATTTTTTCAGCATACTAACATGTGGTATATTTGGAATCAGCGTAAAATTTCCTATAAGAATATGTATCAAGTTTTCAAAAATTTCAAAGTTGAAAAATCAGTCAAAAATCGAAATAATGCCGTTCGCTAGTTGTAAAAAAAAGTAATATTTGCATGAAATATTGTCCAAATTCAGATTGAACTTCTGTTATGGAAGTATCACTGTATAACCAATCCTAGAACCATGCTGTTTAAAACGTAGGTAGTAGGTGCTTAAAAAAAAAAAAAAATGTAATCACAACTGATGAGTTTACTCTGTGCATATTAATAATTGATGAAATGTCGAAGATTTCTTCAAAAATTCGCTCATGGGGTCATGCTGCATGACTGGACTTTTTTTTTTTAACCAGGAATTTCAAAAAATACAATATTCTCGTCGAAACTGAAAAAATCGAGTAATGAGAGCAAGTTTATAAAAGTTGGAGTCAATCTCCATGATCGTACTCATGGGCTTGGGAGAGGGAGATATGAGAGCTGTTTGATGGAGTTCAGTACCATGGTTTATAGGGGAGCTGTCAAGAGAGTAACTTTAGTTTTATTATGAACCAGCATCATTGACAGGTATCGATGACAACCCAGACCTCGGACACTGATTGTGCAAAACTACACCACTCCAGTTTGACGTTTATTCTTACACTAGCCGCTCTTATACTAGCGGCTCACTTTTATTAGCGAATTTTTGAAGAAAATTAAGCTATTGCTCTCGCCTCAAAATTTGTAGAATGTAAATTTTTAAAAAAATTTTATGCAGAAATCCGTTTCAGGCTATTCGGAATCTTATTCTGAAGTTTGACGCATTTTTTTATGTATGTATGTATATATGTATGTATGTATATATGTATGTGTCATTCCAAACGATAACTGTCCGTAGAATTGTGCTTGAAACTTCAAACAAATTTTAAAATGTTCAGGACACAAAACGAAATTTCAAGTTCGTTGGCCAGCATGATCGGATTACATCTTCGTGTTGAAATTTTCAAAAATGTAGTCAAAAATTTCAAAATAGCCTGTTTTTTGCGATTTGTTGTGCGAAATAATTTTTTCAGCACACTAACATGTGGTATATGCGGAATCAGCGTAAAATTTCCTATAATAATATGTATCTAGTTTTCAAAAATTTCAAAGGTGAAAAATCAGTCAAAAATCGAAATAATGCCGTTCGCTAGTTGTAAAAATCGGTAATATTTGCATGAAACATTGTCCAAATTCAGATTGAACTACTCTTATGGAAGTATCCCTGTATAACCAATCCTAGAACCATGCTTTCTACTAGATTAGTTTAATAATAATAAAGATTAGTTTAATAATAATAAAGTATGAGTACCTCCTAATTATTTTTAATAATTTGATTCCATGTTTGTCTATCAAAATCATAAACTAAAATTTCACTACACGATCAATAGCGACTGAAATGTCGAAGATTTCTTCAAAAATTCGCTCATGGGGTCATGCTGCATGACTGGACTTTTTTATAAAGTGTTGATCACTAACATCACAGGTGCTACGACATAACTTCAACCTATTACACTGACCTCCCCCCCCCCCTCCCCCTCCCCCCTACAACAATAAACCCTCGAATCTGGTACTGGTCCTGGGGGTTTTCGACAGCGCTAAATCCGAAGTCCGTTTTTCACGTATCCGTCTAATTTTGAGGTTAAGACACCGTTTTTGAAAAAATCACTAAAATTCCAGGATAATTTATGTTCAATTAAAAGGTAATATTCGTGTTAGAAATTTAACGATGAACACGTTTATATCACATATCATGGGTCTGAAATGCCTCCTAAACGTGTGTTTTGCCTAAAATTCGCTTAAAAACGTGATTTTACACCTATTTTTGACGATTTTTCTACAGTTTTTTGATCATTTTTGTACATATTACACCACTTGGCGACCTGAAAAAAAAATTTGCTATTACCTGGACTATTTTTGCGTCTAATGAGACCACTCGCAGCTCTGGAGGTGTGATAATTTATTTTTCGCGATTTTTCAACTTATGCTCCGGAGGGTGAGAAACCCCCCATATTCATATTTTTAATTTTTGTTTTTTTCACCAAATTGTACTATTCTTATTGGAAATTCAATTGCTTATCACGCCTTCACCACAAAATGACATGTTTTTTCGTCAAACCATTACCGGAAAAACGTGTTTTTTGTCAGTTTTGACAACTCATTTTTTCTCGGTATATCCACAAAAACACGTTTTTCGGTAGTTTTTTTTTAGACAAGTCAAAAAGTGTTGTGGAGGCGTTTTTGACCATAATTTGTGGTGTAGGCGTGATGAGCAATTGAATTCCTATAAGAGTGGTACAATTTGATGGAAAAAAAAACTGAAAAATAAAAAAATATGTTGTCAAAAGTTGAACAATCCCAAAAATCAATCATCACACTTCCAGAGCTGCCGTTGGTCTCATTCGACGCAGAAATATTCCGAGTAGTGGCACAATTTTTTAAGTCGCCAAGTGGTGTAATTTGTATGAAAATTATCAAAAACTGTAGAAAATCGTCAAAATTCGGTATAAAACCAATTTTTTGGCAGTTTTTAGGCAAAAAACACGTTGAGGAGCCATTTAGACCCATCATAGGCATGTTCAGCGTTAAATTTCTAACAAGAATTATACCTTTTAATTTACCATAAATTATCCTGGAATTTGAAATGTTTTGAACAATACAGGTGCATCCTCAAAAATTATACGTCTACATGAAAAATGCCTATATAAAATTTGAGTACATTTTACCGTATAATTTTATTCATTATTTGTTTCAAGTTATGTTCATTATTGATTATATTTTGACATGGATGTGTCTTTTGGCTGGGGGTCAAGGAATTTTTCGCGACACTTTTTTTTCTCCACGGGTCAACGAACTTTTCGCGACACTATTTTTTCTTCACACAAAATGCAACGCTCCGGCACTTTAGATTATTATTAACTCGAAAAGTGAAGGCTAGGTAGAAATCAATGAGGTACTACCGCAATGTACTTCTACAAAATATGCATGTGCAACTGATGATTTAACTCCTGCGTTAAACAGCTCATGTGGTAGAACATGTGATGAATGAGGGAACCATACAACCACTGTCTTTTGGCTGGGGGTCAAGGAATTTTTCTCCCTATCTCGTATGTATTTTATTTATTTTATCATTTTAATTTTTTAATTACACCTCCAACAATGGACATATCCATGATCTACTGTTTTTCCCCCCAAGGAAAAATTTCTTTCTCATGCTTGGTTTCCTACCTATAGAGTGGCCACTGAAGAAAATGAAGATGTAGGAAATTTGACTAACATTCTGAGAAATAAATATAACAATATTTTTAGCCATTTTTTGCCTTTTTTTAAAGTAGCGATTTGTTATATACAAATCTAAAAAAAACCTTTAATTGTATTAGGAAGTGGTTTAATTATTCTGGGAAACGGATGAATTATTTTGGCAAAAGGTTTAACTCATTTGGAAAAAGGTTGAATTCATTTCGTAAAGGTAAATCGGCAAATCCTATAAGTACTTGTTTCTGATGTTGTTGTGCTTCAAGTGCTTTGTACTTGTAAGTAAAATTTGGCGAACACTGTTTATACGAGTAAATTAAATCCAGCTATTACGAATACTCCTTCAAAAATCCAAGGGTTCCTGTTGAAGTGATTCTCGCATGCAGGGTATCCCCTTTCATTTCCCCTGAATTCAGCGTAGAAAGTTGGGACCAACGCCATTCTTCATAACTTTTTACCTTGATCTTTGGAAAAAGATCAAGAAAAAAAAAAAACAAAAAAAAAAAAACAGAGTAGATCAACTACTTGGGTCGTTTTAAAAAAAAATGTCCGTTTTCTCAATTTACTGTGTCCCAAAGATTTGAAACATGATTCTGGAGCCAATTTTCAACTTATAGCAATGGGGTATGAATCAAAATGTTCTTTAGGTTATCCTTTGTAAAACCAACTATCAAACATGACGTTTTTCTCACAGTTAATAGGTTTGTCAACATCAACAGTTTAAAAAAAAGTCCAAATAGTTATGTCCCAGTGGTACTTACGATAGTTACTAAGGTTTGTAACTTTTGACTAGAAAATGTTTTTTTAGATCTGAAAAGTAATTTCTATCACACATTAATCTATAGATAATGACTTAGCAAGGTTTTTAGAATTCTGAAGAGTAGAGGGCAGCTAGAAGAAAAAGCACCTTGTCCCAGGACTTTGGTCAAAATAGTTGTGTCCCAATAGTCACGCGAGGGGTGGTGGCTGGAGAGTATTTGGAGGGGAAGTGGAGGGTCTAGCAAGTGCGTGTGACGTTCCCCTAACGACCTTAGTTGAGTGCCACGTGCTCTGCAGCATCTTTGGTGTCCAAGGATTTTTCACCTTCATCACAATGGTAAGTGGTTTGATTCAAGGTCCCCATAGTTACTATGAATTCTCTAGGGAAACGTTAGTTTTTAAACATCATTTATTGAATAACTAGCGTTCCCCCCGCGCGCGTTGCTGCGCCCAAATTTCTCGCTGGATAAATGTTGGTTCATTTTTCAATAATAAACTTTAGTAATCGACTAATTAAAATCATTTTTCAACATACCGAATTCGTTGCTTTATGTTTCATGATGCGTAGAATCCGAAAAACATATTAAAAAATAAGTAAATAAATAGACATAATCCCTCCTCCCTCCTCCTCCTCATCTTCCCTCCTTCTTCTCCTCCTCCTCATCCTCATCCTCCTCCAACCTCACTCCTCCTCCTCCCTCCCTCCTCCTCCTACTCCTCCTCCTCCTCACTCTGCCTTCGGTCTTGGCTTGGGTAGTTAATTTTGTAAACAATAAATTTCTAAAACCTGACACTGCACCCTTTTATGCCCTCTGGGTCAGAGCCCTTTGAACGGATTTGCACCAAACTTTACAGGAACAATCCTTGAATCATGCCTAATAATACCTGAAAGTTTCATTGCAATCTGTCGAGCGGTTTCGGAGTCTATAGGCAACATACATATATACATACATCCTCTTTTATAGATATAGATTTATACGCCTAAATAATCTATATTTTTGCATATGTTAACCAATCGTTTTTTATGAGATTGGAGGATTGTAGCCTTGTTCGAAGTTGAAATGTCCAGATAGTTATGATAACTATGGTGACCGACTAATTTTTTTCTGTTTTGCAGGGTGTGGTACCAGGCAGTTGATGCACAGTTCGAGTAACTGAGTGCTGTGCCAATGTTGCACTGTACTCATCCGGAGAAAACACCAGTACTTTTGGGCGTCCTCCACAGATCGCGCAAGGGTGCTGTAGATTTATCCTCAGAATACTTTCAGAAGATCGGTCACTGTTGTCATCTGATTCAATGTTACGATGGACGAACATTTTGACAGTTTTCGGACGGTTTGGTGGTGAGGGTGTAGAAGTGGATTGTAAATTGTCCAGTGAGGCTTTTCTTGGTATTGTGTTTGGCACATCTTAAGTTTGATGAACATGTGAATGGGCTTGAACCTGATATTGGAGTACTCGGTCCACCCATGCTCTCAGTGACTTGGAAATTCAGCAGAAATTCACAGCTGTGACTTGGATGACACTCCTGATTACATCCCTCCTTTGGAATTAGTGTATGCCTCAGCAATTAAATGTGGAACCTTCGTGTTGGTGGAGCTACAAGGTGGGGAGCTACAAATATAATACTCTAACTTTGGGACATTGGTTTGGTTTTCAAGAATTCATGAAACAATTAAAATAAGTTGCTAAGTAATTGAATAGTTAATTGGAGACAGTTTCATTAAAGAACTTTATTGTAATTAGCCCTGAATAAAATTGTATCCAGTTTAATTGCCTGGCTTGAGTGTTTCGAACATGTTCAACCTATTTCCCTCACTAAGTGTCCCACGCAGCTGTAGTGTTCAATAACACTTTTTTCGCCTGAATTTAATTTTTTCTAAACATATGTGCTATCGACGTTTGGAGTTTTAGACATATTGAAGGAAATTCCAGAACCAGATTGCTTAAAGAAACAGTTCAACATGAAAAAATAAATAAATAACCATTACCAACGTAACTCCTGTGACAAAAACCACAAAAATAAAATTACCATGACAATCTATGCCAACAATTTCAACATATTTGTACGTAATTATTATCTCTGAGAAGTTTACTCATTCAGAAAAATGAGTCTGCCTCCCGTAATCCATCTTTTAAAAAAAAATGCACCGTAACTACAGTGACCAAAAAATTGTGCTTTTTTTTCAATTTGAAAAAAAAAATATTTAGAAGTGAAACAACTCGCGGCTTTTACATAGAACCTTATTTTAGACATCTCCAAGTATATCTGGAGCAAATCGGTGGCTAAAAAGATCAAGATTTAATTTTGACTGCTTCACCACCTCAGAAATGAGAAAACGGACATTTTTTTTGAAAACGACCCATATATATGGGACGAGTGCGTATTTTAATTGAGGTTTCTTCGGTTGGACTAAGATACCGTTCTTTACATTCTAACTCAGATCGAAGATGGAATTAAGTCCACAACTTACTGATCACAATAATTCATTCATAATATGTCAGGTTAGAATATTTCAATACGTGTATGTATTTCTCTCTCTGGAAATAGAGCAGCTAGCAAAAGGCAAAAATGTGGTGGTTTCTTATTTGCCGAGCTTGATAGCATGGTGGACACTGTTGTGTTGTGGACGTCAGACCCGGTTTTTTTAAATAGACCCATGAAGAAATTGTAGCTCCTAGTCTACTCTGTGGTAGCTCCATGTGTAAATCGCCCTTATTTTGTCGTTCTACAGATACCAATGGGGATGCTAACGGCGCTATCTGCCAGACAGAATTTATCTGAGGGATAATTTTATCCGCTTCGAAATTCGGCATTGATAAACGACTCACATTCTTTATCTGGAGTATAGCGCTATACTCAGTATAGCTATTCTGCAGTTAATGTAGATAATTGATAAAACGGCCCTTAGAGCGGGATTGTGCACATTTCGAGCGGAATTACGCTCATTTACGCGGACTTTTTCTTCATGAAATTGTACGCAGAATTCAAATTTGCAATAAAAAATGGGGATTCCCATTAAAAAAAAAAGTTTATGTAACTTGCGCCCATCTCTGGAGAACGTGGCGCGAGCGAAACTATTCTTCCTGAGATTTACGTACAAAATGATAATGAATGGCGTTAGTGTCAATTTTTTACACTGTATTCAGTTGGAAATGAAGGGGGGTGTAACCTTTCCGTGGGACACCCTGTATTTTACACAAAACTTCCTTATTAGAGAGTTCCTAGTAGATCCGTAAAACACAATACGTAGTGCGGTATTGACAATCCAGAGGCCGTAACTCTGACGTAATGAGTTACGGTGACGCATCCTTCCGTACAGATACGTTAACGGATCGCAATCCGTAAAAACGTAATCGTCTAAAATCACCTCCTTCCATGGACCTCCTAGGGACAATTTCCTCCTTCCATGGATTTAGCGTTACAACTAGATCCGTTAAGGATCTGACGTGACTTTAAGGTGCGGTAAAGTTTCTCGTTACCGCACGCCGTATTGAGACCGACGGATCTCTAGGAACTCTCTAATATCTACATGACCCCAGATCCAACTCCAATCGGCCATCCAATTTAGCATTAAGATAGATATAACCATCTTCTTTCGTATGCCGGAGTGGATAGAAATCCCGGGACAACAAAAACAGCTTTGCTGACTTTCTGCCCCACTTACTCCAAGATGAGTGCGTCTCAGATTTCAATGAATATGTACGGGGGTGATCAGCTATTCAAAATGGTTGTTTCCCCATGACCCCGTTGTTTAACTTGCTAATTTGCTTGCTAATTCCTTCCTGATACACGTGGCTTGGGAGCGATTTTCGTCTTTTTGAGGACGTCGAGTTTACATCAGAGCGCTCACGCCCTCCTTTGAGAGGAATATTGAATATGTAATCATCGAACAGTAATTTGCCTGATAATAATTGCGCCATTCTTATAATTCGAGTTATTAGATGGAGAACCCTAGATTCTTAGATATATAGCATTTTTCAGTCAAATGAAACCTTTTTTCTATCAAATGAAACTTCGTATAGACCAAATGAAACCTTGTTCCAATCAAATGAAACCTCGTACACCAAGTGAAACCATGTACCAATCAAGTGAAAGCTCTTTTCAACCAAATGAAATTTTTTTTTCAAACAAATGGAACTTTTTTTCAATCAAATGGAACTTCTTCGAATCATCAAGAGAAAAATTACAATTTATTTCAGATTTTTGCTAAACAAGTTAATACAGAGAGAGGCACTACAAATTAATTTAGTGAAGCGGGTGTCCAGAAGCTGCGGCAGCAGTTTCATCATCATGTTATCACGAAGTTGGAGCAATCTGTCACGATGATCAGCAATATGGTGGACTGAAAAGTTTCATTTGAATGAAATGAGGTTTCATTTGTTTCAAAAAAGTTTCATTTGGTTGAAAATAGGTTTCATTTGATTGGTAAGTGGTTTCATTTGGTAGGTACGAGGTTTCATTGATTGGAACAAGGTTTCATTCGGTCGGTACGAAGTTTCATTTGATAGAAAGAAGGTTTCATCTGATTGAAAAATGCTATATTTTTAGCGAACCTTTCAAAGAAAAAGTTCCAGTTATGCAGCATGATAGTATGACCGAATTTTATTAAATTATCTATCCTAATGTAATATATTAAAATGTAATGAAATTAGAGCAATTTCAGTAGAACGTATTTGTTAATTTTATGGCAAAAGAAAACTTGTACTAACTAAAATTCGGTGATTCAAAAAAGATTTTGGAGTTTTAGGTTTTTCGCAGTTTTTAAAGATTTTTCTGCAAATATTAATTGAATTTCAGTACGTTTTTCGGCATAATTTTGTTTTGACAAAAATTCTGCTAAAATTTTTTGGCCGTTTTTAGTGATATTTTTAGTACGTTTTTTGAAATGTTACCAATTTAATGTACTCAAAAATTGTTGGCCAACGAACTCATCCTTTCTTTTGGAAAGCTTGATTTTTCGGCTCAAGAACGGGATTTTAATCTCAATCCTAAGGAGAGTTACTGTCTGGAATGACACATACATACATTTTATTATTATTATTTATTTTTTTTTTCTAAATATAAAATCCAGGATTACCCGACGCCGGCTCTAGGGATAAGGGAAGTTGCAGGACGAGGAGGAAGAATGGGATGAAAGGAAGTGCCCCTATAAAATGAAAATAGTTTGTAAATGCGGGGATATAACAGTAGGTACTTAAAGACCCAAAAATTTCAGTGGAACGATCCTAAGGGGAATTTAAAAATCAGTAGATTGTCGCAAGAATCATCAAAATCGGTCCACTATTGACCGAGAAAAGTTGAAAAACCCGCTTACATCCGGCGCCCCCTTAATTTCCTTTTTCTTCATTTCGTAAGAAAATTTGCTAACAGCGAGGCAGACAACTTCACAGTACAACTTCTGAGAATCTATCTGTAAATGGACAGGTCGATTTCAATCCTCTTTCCCCCCGTTTCCACCCTCAAAACCGCAGGCCTCAGCCCCTTTCGGTTACCCCGGAACCGGACGTTGTTCATCCCGGCAACCTCAACTTCCTTTTCAACCCCCTTTTCCCCAAGAAAAGGGGTAAATGTTAAAAGCTTCCTCCCCCGCGTTGAATTAGTGAAAATACGCGAGAGCAAAGAGAAAAGGCGAGCTCTACCCAACCCCCGACCAACTCCGAGTTGAGAAGATTATTTCCAGCGCCCGTCTGGTGTAGTTCGCTCGCTAATTGAAACGCGAATGTTTTCTGCGATGCTGTTTAGTCTTTCAATGTTTCAGTTCACTTCGCCCCTTCGCTAGATTGCCTCCCAGTTTAAAATAGATTTCCAGAACTAAAAGTCGGTCTCGAGTTTTACCTCTATTCCTAATTGGCGCTACGCGTTTCAAAAATTACTTCGTTTCTTCTGTGAAGAATATTAAAACGTGTAGTTTAGTGAACTTTGGTGGGAAAAGCTCTTAGTAGAGGTGGTTTCTTTAGATACAGAAGAGTCTAAAACTGAATTTAAAGAACTAAATCGAAATTCCATTCCGTAATGTTGATGTTGGGGTTTGCGATTCGTTCTTGTATTGATAGCGCGACTGCACACACCATATTAAGGAGTCTTCTACAGGGTGGTCCGTAATAAACGGACACATTTTAAAATCCTGTAACATTCAAAAATTCGATCGTAGGGATTAAAAAATAAGCAGAACGTGTAGAGAAAATCAGTATGTTTTATTCACAATCGAAAAATCGGAAAAAAATCATCAAGTTTTAAAAATTATGTCATTTAAATGACGACCCTGTTTGGTAACGCACAGTTCAAGACGGTCCTTGAAGTTCTGCATCACTCTTTGCACCACATCTTCCGGTATTTCCGCGATTTCTCGTCATATTGACTGCTTCAATGCTTGAATGGTTCGTGGTTTGTCCACGTACACTTTAGATTTCAGGTGGCCCCATAGAAAAAAGTCACAGGGGGTGAGGTCTGGGGAACGCGAGGCCAGGGAACATCCCCACGCCGGGAGATCACGCGTCCGGGAAAAATCGTTCGCAAAAAGTCACCTGAAATCTAAAGTGTACGTGGACAAACCACGAACCATTCAAGTATTGAAGTAGTCAATAAGACGAGAAATCGCGGAAATACCGGAAGATATGGTGCAAAGAGTGATGCAGAACTTCAAGGACCGTCTTGAACTGTGCGTTACCAAACAGGGTCGTCATTTAAATGACATAATTTTTAAAACTTGATAATTTTTTTCCGATTTTTCGATTATGAATAAAACTTACTGATTTTTTCCACACGTTCTGCTTATTTTTTTAATCCCTACGATAGAATTTGTGAATGTTACAGGATTTTAAAATGTGTCCGTTCATTACGGACCACCCTGTACATGCTAATGGGTAGCTATAGAGGGTTTTGGCACAACAGCGTGTATAAATCGAAATTTTTTGTGGTATCCATTGCCTAACAGTACCTATATAATACACGTTACACCTCTGAAAGATGACCATGAAATGAAATGAAATTTTCTTGTGAGTTGTTAGGCATATGAGAATTTGATAACATAATATCTTTTGTAGTAAGACCCCAATATTGGTTATGGATTAAAGAATTTTTAAATGACCTGGATAACTTGACCAGATATTATTATAAGCACAAAGAGTAAATAAGATATATACCTATATTTATACTTTTTTGAATTGAAACAATAGTTACAATTAAGAAATAATAATAAGAAAATATAAAATTATTAAAGCTTTTATCTCTATACGATTATTGCTTGAAAGGTTGAGTTTTTGTTGGAATTTGAAGTGCCGATTTATCAATTTAACTCATGTTTGTACCACACAAAATCTTCTATATCAAGAATCTCAACAAGATCTTTTTCGCATTACGGTTGGAGCAATGGACATGGGCATTCATATCAGTCATTGTAGCCTTTAAACTATTTCTCATGTTTCAAACTACTGTATGTTTCCATTGAACTACAGGGTGGATTCGGATGAGTGTGAACTGTGAAAAATGTTTTTGAGTGAGTATACCGCAAATATATTAAAACGCCTTCTAGCGCGAATTTCTGTCTTAATCCGTTTTCAAAATTATTGGGAAATGCTGAGGAAATTCGTAGAAATTTTAACGAAAAATTCTAGTTTCATGCATAAAATGAAAACGACTCTTCTTTTATAATTACCTAGTACCTACAGTGGCGAAAATCAAGATTTGATGAGGATTAGACTTCTGAATAAGTCTCTTCAAATTAAGGGTCTTATAGCCACCCAAATTTCTCAACTTCTCCCAATTCGGTAAAAACTGAGGGGGGAAGCTCCCCTCCTATCCTCCCCTATAACGACACCCTTGACTGCAAGGGAGTCCGGTGTGACGTCATAGGGCAAAAAAATGAATTTAAAGAGCCTTTTCACTGGTCAGATACCCAATGTATTGCACCTTTTCGGAAAGCTCTCGCTATCTCATCGCTACAACTCTTTTTTTGAGCAAAAAATAACCATGAAAATCACCCATGGCGATCATTTTTGTAAATACCTGCTCCAATCATACCCAACTAAACCTCAAAATTCGTCATTTGAAAAGACACAGGTTAATTCGATGCCACACTGGTGTTCTGATTTCAGCGGATAAATGTCGTCGGGTTCTGTCATCAAATTCGTGGCTCTAATTCTATAACGGTTCTCAAACTGTCGAAGAACCCATAATATCTGTGGGCGAGAAGTGGTTGAAGCAATAATGAAATCTCCAGCTCGCGAAATTGCAGTCTTCGTCAGAACTCAGTGCACATTCAAATCACACGGAAAACTTGGGCTTTGACGTTGTGCATGAATTAGTATGGATGTCACTCAATTCTATAGAGACCGATTTGCATAGTGTTGTCACCCCTTAAGAATGCGCTACGCTTGCAATTCGTCATAGCTTGACAAATCACTCAGGCCAACGAGTAGGTAATAGACAATGTGTCTGTGCCACTTCAACCACCACCCAATCCAGCTCGTGTACATGCTGGAAGAATACAGCGAGTAACGATGTACACCGTCTTAGCGAATTTCCGTAGAAAATGAAGCTATGGCAATGGCTCCAAAATTTTAAAAACCAAAACTTTCGAAAGTTTCTTCATTGAAATCCGTTTTCAGACATACGATATGAATCCAAGAGCTTATCGCTTTATACGTATATATGTACAGGGTGTTGACACTTTTGGTTACTAATCTCCTAGGGGACGATTCTACAACTAATTTTCAACAAAAAGTGTCTCTCAGACTTTTTTTTTTTGAGGCGTTATTTTCAAGTTATTCACGATTTATCATTTTTGTCGTGTTTTCAACCTTACATCAAAATATCTGCTACAACTCCTTTCGATATTGAGTAAATTCAAATTTGAGAATACCGTTGAAAGAGCGTTAAATTTCCTTTCGTATAGGCTACCCAGCGTGATGAAAATATGCGGATTCAGTACTGGTCACAAATTCACGCCAAAGTGAAAAAATTGTCGGAACTTTAAAATTTAGTATTTTTTGAATCGCAGGACGGCATACTTAATCCCCTGAATTCCCTATTTTTACACTTTAAGTTTTCACATTCACTTTGAGTTTTACACTTTAACTCACGAATTTTTCGTTTCATTTTTGTGCTCAATTTGACGTGTTTTTAAGGGTAAAACTAGTTAGTTAAAGTGTCAAACTCTGTAATAACGCAGTTGGGGAGATCTGCTAGTGTTACCATTCGATTCAGCGTGAAAAAACACTTGGAAACTGGCCCCAAACTGAAATTTTTTTAGAGGGTAATTTCCCACAAAAACCGTCGATTTCATATAAAAAACCATGTTTTTCAACATACAAACATACTTTTGTCCTTTAATTTGCAATGTTAAGTGAAAATTGATTATACCGTTGGAAAGGTGAGAGTTGGGCCAAGTTTTTTTCGTAACGTACGCGGGAATTCAGGGCTTTATGTATTCCGTCCTGCGGTTTAAAAAATATAAGATTTTCAAGTTTCGACCATTTTTTCGCTTTGGTGTGAATTTGGGACTACTAAGTCCACATATTTTCACACGTTGGGTAGCCCGTCCAAAATGAAATTTAACGCTTTTTCCAACGGTACCCTCAAATTTGTATTTACTCATTGTGGAATAAAATAAATAAATGCCTAAAAATATTCCTCTATAAAAATAAGTCTAAGAGGCAATTTTTGTTGAAAATTAGCTGTAGAATCGAACCCTAGGAGGTTAGTAACCAAAAGTGTTGACACCCTGTAGATGTGTCACTCCTCTAGACGATAACTCTCCTTAGTATTGAGATAAAATTCCGTTCTCGCGCCATAAAATCGAACTTTCCAAACGAATGGATGAGTTTGTTGGTCGACAATATTTGAGCACGTTTAATTGGTAACATTTCAAAAAATGTACTAAAAATCGCTAAAAATTGTTTAATCTATATTTTTAAGCAGTCTTTAAATCCAATAAAGCTAATCAACGACGAACTAAAACCATATAAAATGTATGTAAAAATATCTACTCAAATTTCATTAATATCTGCTGACAAATCGATAAAAACTCTGGAAATGGTGAAATTTCCAAATCTTTTCTGAAACGCAGAATAATATTTAGAATGAGTTTTGGCTATAAAAAGTTCTTTGTACTCAAATAGCTCAAGTTTCTATGAAATTCAACTTGTTATAATATGATAGTAGCAATGTCTGATGATTGAAGGTATGATAGCATCAATGCCTTAGTAGGTATTTAGAAATTTCGCACATACGATCATGCTGCATGACTGGAACTTTTTACTGTTGGTTTACACTACTTGTCTACTTTGAACTGTTTACTCTGTAAAATCTATGTACGCCACCCTATGCAACGCATTGCGAAACCAGCTAGCTATGAACGTTTAGTTCCGAGTATGTAACCTGACGGGCGGACGTTTTCCTGGTCTTGAGTGACATCTTTTCCTTCTTATTTTGGAACGCGCCAATTATTCTAATACGAACCCGGAACCGAATCGGAGCCTCTACGTGTAAAACAGGTCCTTGATTACCGATGAGGTGATGGGGAAAACAAAAGACACAAAAGCCCGACACCTTGTTTTGTTGGCGGCGAATGTCAGGGGGGAGTGGATGTGATGTGGACCGGTTGCCCAAGGACAACTTCGCGTGCCTTCGCATCAAGTAGAAACTCGCAAATACCTTCAAGATGGGTGGCAGATCCGAAAATTGGAACTGCAGAAAAGTTTCAACAGATTAATAACTACTGAATGGGTGTCTAGAAAAAGGGCGTATGTTATTGTTCGCAATTTTCAGGAGGACGAAAAAACTTTCAAAACTCACTTTTTCAGATTTTTTCAGTTGGTTGATACCATACGCAAGCTCGCATCTCAAAATAAAAAACATCCCAAATCAATCCTTTTTGTAAAATATAGATTAATTGGAAAAATAGATCAGAATGATGTGCATGTGCGTAGTTCAAAGGTCTAGATGCTCGCATCTCAAAAAAGGAAAATAAAAAATCCTAACAATTTTTTCGGTAGAATATAGATTAATTGGAAAAATGTGAATGTCTGACGACAAATCTCTGAGAGTGTCTGTGGAGGAGGCACGTCAAAATGACAGACTCCGACCCATTCATGTCTTTCTTGCTAATGATAGAAAAGTTGTGTATAACCCTAATTCAAGTGAATAGATACAATGGAGAACAATATATATCTATATATACATATAGAGCGTCAAGTAAAATTCGCTTTTGACAATCTGGGTTGAGTTATTTGTTCGTTGAAAATCCCGTGGGGGGCAGGACTAAAGTTTTTGACAAGGGAAAAACTTTATTGCTGCCCCCCAACTTTTTCAAACCACAATTAAATAATGTAAATCTATTTTAGGATGTTTCAAATTTCAATGACGAGAGAGAGGGGATCTAACGAATCTAAATCATATTTTGAAAATTAGAAAACAATGGTTTGAAGTGGAGAAATCTCGTGTTGAAAATAGGGGGCAGGACTAAATTACACCCACTTGTTCTAATTATCATTTAGCTTGACAGATAAATAATTATCGTCTGAAATTATGACATGTATATAATACTCGTACATTCCGCGTTTACTTTGTCAACTTAATCATTACCTTAAATGACTAGACATATCTTTAGCGAAATTACTACCAGTTTTTAGAAGAATGAAGTTTTTAGTTCACAAGAAAGAAGAACTTATTAATCTTGACTGATATTTCCAGCAGTTAATTGCAATTGAAATTGTTCACATTGCTCCTACATAGATGCAGACAATGTAAACTATTTATCATTTCATTGAGATGGTACTCCTTAGGTTCGAGATATATTACCCGATTGCCTATTATTACACAATTTAGATCCTATCCATCGATTTAGGGTCAGGCGGGGCAAGTGCGTCTCTTCGTTTTATTTTGCCATGAGGCCATTCATAAGTTTCTTAGCAAATGAATGGTCACGGGAAAGAACGATCCGAGTCAATTTTTGGTCCGAAATGAGATAGCGGGTGCCATCTTGCAGGTCTTAGAGAAACGAATCGAAGCATGTACCGCTTCGGGAAAGGATGATAAAGGTTAGCGTCAAAACACAGAGGGAAAGATTTTAGGTGTCGCTAAACAACGATCAGAGAACTGACGGCTAGGAAAGGACCAGAGTCCTAGAAAGCCTCACTTGTTGATCGGTGTCCATTAATTCAAAATCAGTTTTTCCCATTCTCTTCATAGTTTGTAAAACATTCCGATTTTGGTTTCTTCATTAAAATGTGTTTTTTCAATGAAATTTTATTTGGGGTTGAGAATTATTTACCCTAAACCCAAAATATTACACTTGAAAGTTTAAAATTTGAATTTTGCAGATTTGTAAAGAAGTGACTCTGATCGTCATTCCCCGCGACCCTTCAAATGACAGAACAGGTTTTTATTATCACCTGATGAAAATTTTAACCTCCTCAGTGAACAAATAAGCATAATTGGAACCATTTTCTGCGAAGCCTTCGATATCAGAGTGTGAATCTGAAGGAGGTACAGTTTTCAGTGGTTTTCTTGTCAAAAAACCCTCCCTTTCCTGTTTATTCCACTGTTCATCTTTCAAACCTTTGTCTCTGTATGAACTGCGCAAGGCTACGAAAATCGCTGCAGTAAATCAATAAAACTTTCTTACCCCTCTTAGACAGTGGGGCAAGTGCATTTTCAAATAAGGGGCAAATTACTGAAAAATAAGAAAATCAAAGTCTTGAAGCCTAGTTTCCATTCAGAACCTCTTCCTCAACCCCCACGCACAACCGCACGCTTCTCCCAAACCTCAGTCCTATCTGATTCTGCAAAACTCAGGAGTCTTCGAATTCCCTCTCACGCAAACCTCATTCCCCAACCGACAGCGAATCAGAGGATAGCCAACAAGTGGATGAGTTTATTGACCATTTTATCAACTCAGGAACTCACGTTAAGTTGCTAAAAATTATCTATTTTGCGACGTTTTATTTTTCATTAACAATTCATTTAAAAATATACCTAAAAATCTACCTACATTGGTTCATTTTATTTTTATTATTTTTCGGGTAGTAATTTGAAAACGCACTTGCCCCACTATAGGTACGCACTTGCCCCCCAAAAGGGCGTTGTTTGAATGCTTCTAGGTTTTTCCCAATTCTTCATTAATTACTAACTTCAATTCAATATATATATACACGTTTTTCGACGTAGAAAGGTCTGGGGAATGTGATTAAAATGTAGTCATTATCCAACTTGTAGTTTGCGGGAAATAGTAGCATCACAAAGTCAGATTTATGAAAAAACGCTGCAAATTATTTCACAAAGGTTTATTATTTTTTTAATTGAGTTTGATCGTAGTTTTAGTTGGCTTGCATATGTCATAAGGCCCCCGTCCAGACTCCTCGGCGTGTCCTATTTCGAGTTGCCACAACCTATACTTCTATAATTATATACGCATGTTTATATTTCTCGATTTGAGCTCCTATCTATTCAAATAGTTATTGCCTTAATAATATCATTATCTAAGTACGTACGAAAAGTCGAGAGGATATGTTATTAAATATGTGTAGGAAAAGCATTGGTATTAACACACAAATATGACCTAGAAAAAAACATATATTCATGCCTCGAAGGAACGCTGTACCCACCTCATGGTGCCGCGGTGTATTATATGGGTATAACACGTAAAAGTAATAAATATCCATCCTCCTACACCCCTCTGCTACGCCCCTGGTCACTCCAGCCACCACAAGGTGCCGCGGCGCGGCGCCTCCTCTCACTCCACCCCTTCTCACCCCCCTCACCACCCACCGTGACCCCCTGCCAAGCGTGCCAGGCGTGCGTCTAACACGACTAACACTCAACCTTGAAAAAGACACTTTTTCGCCCGTTTTTGGCCCATAGCATCTATGCGAGTAAAGCGATCGGGATGGTTAAACGTTAGGACCAACTAGACCCCAAATGGAGTCTATGTGCGAAAGAACGGGCTTTTAAAGTCAATTCTAACAGGTACGCACCCCCCCCCCCCCCCCCCCTATACTCGTATATACGTTTCAGTGGGTAATGGATCACCGCTTGTTTGTTTTCTAAGTGAAAGTGGACTCAATCCCAAGATTTCAACGCTCAAGTTACGTTTTCCTGACCCAAGGTTCCGCCTCCATTGATCGAAGCTGAAAGCTATCGGACAAACATCGATTATATTAACATAAACCTCAATATCCTAATACCTCTGAGCTGGTTTTATTATTCTTCAATAAGTTTCCTCATAGCAAAGTTTATCGACGTCGCCGCAAGAAGCGACCAACCTTGAGAGACACAACACTCCTTGATGTAGGCCACATTCCGTGCGGGATGATTCAGAATGATGAGGAACTCAAAATCTGGTTTTACCAGTGTATTGAGCATGAAAGAGAATATTATTGCTTTATTTCTTTCTGGTATTTCAAAAAACTGTGTTCAAAATATCAATAAAGCAGAATTTAAGGATTTAGCAATCTAGCGACAATCAAGTACAAGCCATGCCAAAATACTTGGGATTTTAATCCTTACCGCTTTGTAATCGCATTCTTGGAGCGAATCGTTTTGTTTGGCAGAAAAGAGCCTCCAGGTCATTCATTCCTGGTTAATAGACAACAAATTAACGTTAAACATTAAAAAAACAAACTTCATTACCTTCTCCTTGATGTCTAAAACACAGCCAGTTCAAAATACGTTGAGACTACACAATTCAGAGTGTATTATTATAATCAGTGTACCCAGTGCGAAAATATTGAAAAAGTGCAAAAAGGCAAAGTACCTACTTGGGAATCGTTATATATGAAAAGTTGAAATGGGATCGGCAAATAAAGGAAACCAATAATAAATTACGAAAGTTGATATACATCTTTGCCAAATTAAGAGTTGTTGTTCACACAAGAGGCCTTCGAATGGTTTATGATGCCTTGGTTTCATCTATATTGCTTTATTGCCTTCCTGCCTGGAGTCAAAAAAACTATTAGAATAATGTCCCATTCTGGATACCGAGCGCCTTCTCTACCGCTTTTCAGGAAAATGAAAATATTACCGTTCTCTTGTATGATGGGCGTCGGTTGCATTTCGCAAATGCTACGGGAAAATGCTTTGGCATCGCCTGATCACCCACTCTGTACGAGATCGAAGGAATCATGCGTGATAAATTTGCACACTCTACCGAACTACACTAGCGCAATTGAGTTGTATATATAAGGGTATAATCGGTATTAATAAGTTAAATCTTGAAGAAAGGAAAAAACTATTGTTGAGCAAAAAAACAAAAATGATTACCTTAAAAAATATCTACCAAGAGTATTACTAAGATAATTTTAACAAAATGAACTAACAGCAACTCATTTCCCAACGCGAGCTAATGCAGCTCATATGGGAATATTAACTTTTCCTTCCTATTTGATGTTGAACAAAAAATGTTTTTGGAAACTTTCTTGTTTACATAGTTAGTAACCATACCTTGTTATCTTGATGGAATGAATGTACTTAATTTAAAAAAATTAACAAGGTGCATATTCTAATGATTGTTCAATTTTAAATTTTCAGTTTTTCATTTTCCTTGATAAACAAGATATTTGAACCGCTATGAAATATTTATATAGCAATCATTGAAAAAAAGCCTTGTTCGTGAATGGGCCTCCGACAGGGTTAGGTGTTATAAAACTGTATTTGTCCTTTGTTTAATCTGATACATCAAAAATATCATGTACTGTCTATATAGTCAGTATTATTTTTTACATTGCAAACATGGGATTATTAATATAACGGTGCCAGACAGAAGCGCTGGTTCTGCGGATGAAAAGGGACAAATGCGCATCCAGACCACCAAACTATGCTCAGCATTTTGATTTATTTGTCACATAATCTGGCTTTTACTAAAAGAATTGATGTAAAATATTTTTATTTATTTTCGGGATTTGAGAATCCGGACTACCAAACTATTTGGCCATCATTTGGCCATATCATACTTTTTTCGCTGTCATCATTTGTCAAATTTTAACCACCGACGCTTTTGGTTAGGATTGATTAACTGACGATTTTGGGAAGTATTTGAACAGTACACCAGCGCTTTTGGGTGTCAGCCATAAGTAATATTGAAATAGTAAATTACTGGAAAATATTGTTAGATTATAAACTCTGTGTTTCTACTATTTCTGATGCGGTTTTTTTTTCTGTTACAGCAACTTAAAGATGAGCTCGGTGAAGTTGTCTCCGAAATGGAGAATATGGACACTGCTGAGGAGAGGTATGCATAATTTCATTTCCTTTGTGACTTATACCACATATACTGTACCAAGGCATGGAGAGAAGTGGGGAGTGTAGATTCTTCACATATTGTGACTTGGAAATATAGAATCAGATAGTGACAATATTAGAGGAAATTATACGATTATTATATACTATACCTATGCAATGCTTCTGCATCACTTTTACTGCAAGTAGTAAGTAGTCTTGTTGGTTCAATGGCAATATAACGCAGTCCAATTTCTAGAGAAGTCATAAAAATATTCCAACATAATCAGTGTTTTTCATATCCAAACTTCAATCTTGAGATTAAATTGAAAATTATGAAAAAAATGAGACCATCCAATGGTGAGTTGAATTGATCATCAGATTGTGAGAAACACTTATTCCATGTGAGCTGGCTATTTTGGCGCAGGCGCGCTCACTCTTAATGATCCAACGATCTCGGATAGAGTCCAGAAGCCAAGGCCGAAAATGGGTAGTTTCAGGAGAAAGTTTGAGATTAGATTTTGGAAATTTAGTCCGTTCTGAGTGGGAAAATGTTCGCCTGCCATCTCGAAATTGGTTGAACACAAAATGGCAACCGCATAAATATGGCTTGATTTGCCCATTTTAAAGTTTTTCTCTAATGATTCCTACACAATTTATCCTACAGAAATTTTCATACGTAGCAAAGTTTTAAAACATAAAAATACAAAGCGATCCAGTCCAAAAACTATGAATTATCTCCCAGAATAAGCGAATTACAAACAATTGAAAATCGGACTGATTTTGCGACAGTCCTCCTCCCCCTCGTCTAGACTTTTACCCTTCAAAATCGCCTAGCACCCTTAATTTTGGTCTGATTTACGTCTGCTAAACTTCATTCAATTCACGATTAAATACATTCCAAAGTTCACTTCGAGCAAGTTTTAGCTGAGACTCATTCCCATTGACTTAAGTAGAACTCATGAATTTTATGTCATTTTATACATAAAGTTAGCAGAAACCATTTGGTGCTTTTTACTAAGTTTTTAAGATGTTTGGTTACCTTGAGTATGTAGGTACTCAAAACCATCCTTTTCGTGGGAGTCAATGTCTAACTGCGATTTTTTAATAATAAATTGGTAATATATTCTTTCACAAATGCAATTACCTAAAAAAATGTATCTTTTTCCCAGGCCTCACCTTCATTATTACCACCAGTATGCTAGAGTAGGTTGGTTCTTTATCATTTAATAATAATTAACAGGACGTTTCCATTTTTTGTTTTCGTCACGTCACGGTGGGGTTTTCTATTGATTTTCACGTACAACCAATGCGTTACTAGGGAAGTGTAACTCCTTTAGTTTTCATAGCAGGAAAATCGTTAGCCACTTTTTGGAATGCTCTCATTTTATCACAGCGTCTCATGATCCCAAAGCCTCTGTAGTGCCAAGGAAAGCTGATTTATTACGCGCAGTTATAAACTAATATTGCTAAGTAACCATAATCTTTGTATATAATTCCGAACGGTCTTTGAAACTGTGAAGTACTTCGCGGTCCGATTTTAGTGTTAGACTGCTCATTCGAATCAGCACAGCCCCAAGTTTGTTGCAAGAGTGTCGCCGTTCGTCTCTTTACCCGCCTTGATCGTGTTCTAGGCGGTCCTTATCAACGAGAGTTGTTTATCAGACTGTGGCGGTAACTACAATTGCCATCAATTCACGGTAGGTAAGAAACGTAGTGTAGTTACTTATATCTAGGAGAGTTATTTCTGAACGAAGAAATTGAAACTGAAGATCTTAGCGGACTTTATGTATTTTCCCCGATTCTACTTTTTGTTTAGTCTCATAGTGGCGAGGACCACCTGAACTGGTGATATTTATTTTATTACATTACTTACATTTTGATCGGTATGTCCTCTTTTTAATCATTCAATAACATCGCCTTAGCTTTGCACCAGCTCACATAACGCCGCAAATAGGTAGGACTTATATCGTTACTATAATGTGCTGAGTTCCTGTTAGGTACTAGATTAGGGCTTTCCAAGCTCTAACAGGCCTCTAGTGAGCTAATGATGTGTAAAATTAATCATTATTAAATGATCTGACTGTGGAACCGTAGGTCTACCGTCGGTTTTTTTTTTTGAAGTTCGGACAGGAAAAACTCAGGGAAATGTCAGGGAAATTAAAAATTTCCATTTGGACCCTGTCATAGTAATGGCTCATTAACGAAAAACTAATCATCATCATAGGGATCCTGGCTATTATCCAGTTAGTCGACTGTTGTTTTCCCCACCGGCTCTTCGATGAACAGATGGTAATCCAGTAATAGTAATCGATAGGTACATTTATCTGTGTACCTTCGTCCTCCGTGGAATTCGACCGCCAACGTTCTCCCGGAAGCGGCTTATCTCCAGTCTGTGAAATACAAACAAACTCCGTTTCACGTCACACTCCTGGTGGGGCTCATAATGGGCAGACTCAGAATATGATGATTCACTCCCGTTGTTATCGTAATTCCCTGCGACTTGAGGCGTGTTGAATTGTCCTCATCTGACCGAGGGCAGTGTCGCCCCAGCCGCCGACGGTACCGTGTAAATTTAACGTGAACCCAATATAGTGTTACTCGATCGGAATTCCTTAATCATGCCCTAGTTATGTTATAATCGAGCACCTGTGTTGCCATCGGTTCACGTTCTACTGACAATGGATCAAAACAAGAACACAAATTCGCCCTGGTTGGGTAGAAAAACATTATTTTGCCTTGAAGTGGTTTTCCCACGGGTTTGTGAGGCGGTGTTACTTCCGACAACGCCAGAACTTCCAACGTAAGTACAGCAAATCGCTACTTCGAACGACATTGTTATATAAAGGAATAAAGAATATTCAATTCCGAAAGCATTAGGGTGGTAGGGACAGTGTTGACACTTTAAGAAACATTTGGACTTTGTCAAGCAACTAAGTTATGTTTTTCGTTTGTTTAAACTTGAATCTTACATCTATTGCTGCATCAGGATGTCCTCAAACTGCTCGGTGTTGAAAAAATCACTAATTGAAGCCGCAAAACATCATTAATTCGTTTTTTCTAAATCAGTGTTTCGACCCAGTATTTGACAGCCACATTTGTTTTTTGTACCTACCTGAGATTGACACCCTAAGATTGACATAGCAGTTCTTCTGCAATGAATGATTCCGTGTATCAACAAACATTTATTTCAACATTTACTAATAAATTGAGCATTTGAACTTAGTTTCATTGATCTATGTAAATATAAAGTTAATATGAGTATTCATAAAGAAAATCAAAATAAAGTTCCATGCTAAACGATAAGGTTGTATTCGATAATCATTAGTGTCTGCAACACATTGGGACATTTTATGTCTTTAGTTGCAGACTCGTATGCAAGCTCTAAGAGCCACTCATCTGATCCAGACCCTGGGCATCGTCAAGTAAATGTCCTAAAGAGGCTACATACGAAATTACAGCTTCCTAGAATGTAAGGTATAGAAATTACCTGTTAAAATGATTTAACCACCGCTTCACAAATCAAACCGTTCTCGTAATATTCGGATCACCTGCTATGAATCAAATCATCGAAACACCAACTCAATGAAATCATCAGAAATTATCAAGCGGTTGCAATCATGTTCACAATATCAATTATTGAGAATGATCACCTGTGTGTAAACAATTATTCATATAACCATGCTCATAACTCAGTTTGTTGGCCACGCACTTCGCAGTAGTTAACATAATATCGCACCCATCCTAGAATAAGGGTACAACTCAAAAATTGTCATTTTCGGCAAATCGCATTCAAAGTTTTCCTTCCACACCATTGGCTACCCGTTCTTTGGAACACGATGAACATAATTTATCTTTGCGAAACTAGTTTCCTACATTAATGCTCTAACACCCCATGGTGAACAAATAGTTTTTTTGCCAGTGGGAAGGGAGTGGGGGGAACGGTTTTGTTGATTTTTTAAGAATTTTTGAGTTGTTCCAACTCAAACACAGAAATCTCACCAGTCGGGATCCAAAATGTTCAGAAAAGAAAGACACAAGTTAAAATTGTCCACACAAAAAGGAAACAACTCAAAACGAGACACAGACTGCGTGAACTCAACTGAGTTGTGTCTTTCTTCCTAGGACGTGAATTGGTTACTCCCTCCATAGAAGAAAGACACACGCACTCTCTAGCGGAATTAGAGTGCCCTACACATATCTCCACCTTCTACAGACAAACTAGACCGTTTCTACTTCTCAGAACCACAACTAACTCAAAAATCGCGATTTTTGAGTTGTACCCTTATTCTAGGATGGGTGCGATATGTTTGCATAAATCGAGAGCTTTCGAACGAATGGTCAACGAATTTTGTGGGATGAGTAACGACGAAGTACCATTTCCCTAGCAACGACTCGGTTGTAAGCGGAAATCATTAGAATATTTGGTAACAAATTTTTCAACAGTTTTCGAGTTATGTGCCAGAGCAAAGACATAAAATGTCAAAAACATTTATTTCAACATTTAACAAATAAATTGAGCATTTGAACTTAGTTTCATTAATCTAAATATAAAATTAATATGAGTATTCATAAAGAAAAAGTTGAAACCGGATGTTTCATCACAAAATAGGTACAATGTTTTCTCGATACCATAGGTGCAATACGTTTCTAATGGTAAACTAGCAGCTTGTGAGTTGCTATGTATTTATATAAATATAAAAAATACAGAACGAATGACAAGAACGAATAGAGATCCATATTGACATCACTGTCAATCACTGAGTGGAGCATCAGTTTGGGAACTAGTAATTGACATTTGCATTTTCACATGTTATCTTTGGTTATTTCCAAAAAATGATAGCATATATGCAATCACACAAAAAACCTATTGAGAAAAACCATGGAAACAATCGAATTTTAAAATGTGGAGGGCATGGTGGAGCAAAATGAAACGCTTACCTCCTTAGCAAAATCTCAACAGCACCAAAGAAATCACAACACGAGGTACTGTTGGGTAACCTTCTCCAGATTTCACAAAAACCCGCCTGAAACCTTTTCCCGCCTCTGTACTTAACTGAGAAGGTATTTTGCCTCAAAATTCAAATGGATCAAGTCTGTAAAACACTTTTAAATGCCTTATTATTAAAACTTCTTGGTGAATTACTGGGTCCTTGTCAATCACTAGTCCCTCCACCCTAATATCTTTTTATTGGAATTAACTCCACTTGTGTTTGTTGACAACCAAACATGTCATAAAAACACATGTTGAGAATGTTCCAAACAGTCTTGTGTTGTGTTGTAAAAGTTTTACGAAAATATAATTTGATATTTTGTAAACACGGGATTTCTAATTATAAGAGGTTATGGGCCCAGCGCGCCTCTACTGTGCCTCTGATGAAGTGGTGGCAAATGTCTATGTGTTTCGTCCTGGGGTGGTGTCCGGGTTCTTGGCCAATTCTATTGCTCCGTGATTGTCGTTCATTAGAGTGATTCTTCTTTTGACGAATTGGAGGTCTTTCAGAAGTTTGCCTAGAGAGATGGCTTCTTTGGTCGCTTCTGTTGACGCCATGTACTCAGCCTCTGTACTGGAGAGTGCGACAGTACGCTGTTTTCTTGATTCCCAGCTTACTGCTCCTCCAGCCAGAGTAAATGCATACCCGGTGTATGACTTTCTGTCTTCCACACATGAGCCCCAGTCAGCATCCACATATCCCAGCAGCCTGTCACTCCCTTTTCTCGTGTATCGTAGGACGTAGTCTTGAGTTCCCTTGAGGTATCTCAAGACTTTCTTTGCTGCTATGAAGTGTTCATATGTGTAGTTAGAGTTGAATTGACTCAACATACTAACTGCATGTGTGATGTCTGGTCGTGTACAAGTTGAAAGGTACAGCAGTGACCCAATGAGACTCTGGTAAGGATACCTCTTCATTTCTGCGTGATCGGCTGTTTCTGGTTTCTTCAACTTCACACTCACATCGGCAGGTGACTTCACTGGATTACTTTTTTCCATTCCGAATCTCTGGAGGATTTCATTGATATATTTCTTTTGAGAAAGCTTGATCTCCCCCTCCTTCTGGGAGTAGTCTATTTCGATTCCAAGACAGTAATGAACTGCTCCTAGATCTTTCATCTCAAAACTTTTTCGTAGCTTCTCTTTCAACTAGTTCATAATTTGAATAGATATAATAATGAAATTAAAATCTCTCACAGAACACAGAATAAACCTCATGTGCATACATAACAATCAGCTGGTTCCTCTGGCGGGAAGTAAATAGGCCATTAGGGTAATCACAGCTTAATTAAAGACCAACGTAAGACTATCCTTACATCATCTTCCCTCTAATCATCAAGTCCATATAAGAGTCAATATTAACGTGTAACATAATCCTACTATTGAATTATTTTAGGACCCCAAACTGAAGTTAACATTTATAATGCATTGCATGCTTAAAATCAATTCGAGCAATTCAAGAGATTATCTTATTCTTACAAAGTAATCATAAAATTCAATGAGCCTTACTTTCCAATCACATAATCATCAAATTTTTGTAGTTTTCTGACTACCCTGCCTGTTCTGGTGACTTGAGGGCCATTCAGTTCACATTCCCTATCAGATTTTGGGACAGAGGAATCTGGGCTTAAGATCGTTGTTGGGAGGGACAATTATCCTGAAACTCAGCTCTGGAATAGGGTTATATAATGTTATATGTTATATAAAGGAATAATGGAATGTGATATAAACCATAATAATAATAAGTATAATTATAGTATAATGTTAGTAATAATAAATATAATGGAATAAGTAATGTCATATAAAGGAATAAAGAATATTCAATTTCGAAAGTATTATTATCTTTTAATGATATCAAAATCTCTTACAGAACTGTTACAAGCGTAATATACCTAAACCACATGCGTATACATAACAATCAGCAGATTCCCCTGGCGAGAATAAAGTAGTCCGTTAGGGTAAGAACAACTTAATCAAAGACCAACGTAAGACTATCCTTACATTAGATATCATTATAAGATTCAAGATTCTTTATTTTGGCACAACAAGAAAATTAACAAAAGGAAATATAGTCATCAATAAAGAAATACATTTAAAAACATATAAAAAACTTAACCAATACGTTATACACGTGTGCCCACAGACGCTTAAATTCAAAGAATTTGTGTCCCTCTGTGGAGTCGCACCTATCCCTCATGGTATATCAAAAATAAATCACTATTTAGTAAAAGAAAACAAAAAAACATATAAACTAACGATCGTTCTTAACGAGCAAAAGTTTTGATCCCTTGCAAACACAAGTTGGTGATTTAATTGGAATCGTTGTGTACTACTGCTATCAAATCATCTGTTGCAAACAATCGATTGATCGGCTGTGACGAACGTTCGGAGAACTAATTTACCAGTCCCTTTCACTCGTTCCTACCTCTCACCACAATATTAAAATTCAATAGAAGCCCCAATACTGCATCATCGCGAATTCGATTGAAATAGATAAACATGTGTTCATTTCAAGCGAAATAAAAAAAACGCTGCAAATCATGTATTACCCAATGGTTTATTATGTCTGTATTAGATTCCATTCAAAACCCTTGTCTATAATTATTTAATTAATTAATTATACAGTATCTAAATAAAACTGCATAAAAGTTGACGCCTACCGAGAAGAAATTAATTAAATGAAATAAAAACACCTACAATTAACTAGTCCTGTATATTATGTCGTGCCCGACTTGTATAAGACTTTTAGTCTCTTCCTATAAATCAAGATAAGACCCTCCTCCGACTGTGCTTTGCCTAGTAGAGAGGGGAGAGACCATACCCTAGAAAGGGAATCACGAAGTGGGAGAGAGTATATTAAAAGGCAGTTGCTCGCTTGGAGAACACATACCACTTTAGCTTACAAACCACTCAGGTTTTCTCTCTTCAACCACATCATTCACTCAACAAGTCATATTTACGTGCCATGGCTGGTATTTGTGATGTGGCACTCCAACCTTTTTTTACAGCTTAAATTCATATCTCTTTAGTTTTGCTTGCGAGTCTACGGTCTATATAGGTAGTGGAAGCATTTTTTTCCCCACTTTTGGGGGAAGAACAATTTTTTGTCTCCAAAATCAAAATTTTCACTCGCATTTTACATTTTATAGACCATTCTGAACAACTTTGGTTCCGTGACTGTCTCTGTGTGTTTGTGTATCTGTCGTGTGTCCGCAAATCCTTGTAGCAAGCTTAATTTTCACACTTTTCAACTGATTTTGATAAAATTTTCAGGGATTGTGCGGGCTAGGGTTTATATGGTGTTCCATCAGTTTCATTGTTGCCGAATCAATACTTCGCTGTGCGCATGCGCAGAAGTAAATTCCACCTAGCATTATTTTCTGACGCCCTAGTCGTTCGATCTCGGTCAAATTTGGGGGTTAGTTGGGAGAAGATATTTTGTGCATTCCGTATAGATTTCAAGATGATTGTAACAAGTGTAGCTTCTGCGCATGCAAATTGACGAAACGTTGGAAAGCACAAGTTTTGAGAAACCTTTTCTATTACGAAACCGAAAAAAATAATTTTTCCAAAGATGTGTGTACACCAATTTGGAAATTACAGTGGTTTCGAAAATGTGGTGACATCTTCATTTGAAACCTAGATTCCATTGAATGTGCTTGAAACTTGAAGGGTAATATTTTGAAAAGAAATTTTAAAACAGGCTCTTCAGCGGTGTGCGTATTTGTGATTTTACATTAAAAACAATTTCTTATAACAACTTTTTGTTGAAAAATTAGTTGTATAATCGGTTCCTGGAAGGTTCTTAACCAAAACTGTTAACACCCTACATGTGTTATACGGGATAGGATGTCTCCATTGATACCTAATTGTCTCCATTAATATGATTTACATTGAGATTTATTGATAATATATAATTATGAACCTATAATGAGAATCTCGTGTATAAATTTGCCGATATCAACAAAAGTCAGGTCCCCTGTTAATTTAATTGAAATTTTGTGTTGCAGCCCCCCCCCCCCCCCTTCTTTTGTCAAGAATGACCCGTTCATATTGTCTCAATGCAATTAGGTCATTGCAAATGAAAAACAACTACCTAAGTCATCAACCATTTTATTTGTTAACAAGATATTCCTCGTCATAAATAAGAATAAAACAAGCATACTCATCACCACCGTCATACAAATATATTTCCTTTATCATGGGAAACAATACGGATAGATAAGCAACCCACCATTTCAAGAATCAATTATCTTTTCTTTGACATCTCCGTAGAAGATGGTGGATCTTGGAGTATTTATGTCTCGAGGCCATATCATTAATTTAGTTAGATATATATATCTATCAACGTGTCGTATATAGCGTGAGTGTCATATATATATGACATTCGAACGCATCATTTGATCAGAAACTATGATGAGGCTGCAATTCTCTCCAGAATTTCTTGTGATTTGTTGCTGAGTGCTTACTAGTGGGATGGATGGCCGATCTAGCTGGAAATAATTCATGACCGCTGTTGAATTGCTCATCATATAAATAGTCATCTAGTTCGAAGTTTAACTAAGACAAATTCAATAGAGTATGTATAAATTCAAACAAGTAGATCAGTGCTCACGAAGTGAGTCTCATGGTAGCGCATATTCTTGTAAGGAGGTCCGCGTGAATTAGATGCTTCCTGCGTTGAATATCAGACAAAATGGCTTTGGAGCTCACTCAGCTGATCAATGACCACTAATGCGTCTTCAACGTTCTTTCTTGAGCCATCCCACTGAAATTTCAGCTTCCTGCGTCGAATAGAAGACAAACAAAAGTTCGTCATGCAGCATGTTCGTATGAGCGAATTTCCGTTAATTATCGTATTGTCCGATGTAAAATTGGTTTGAAATTTGAGCTTTTTGAGTGCAAGGAAATTGTCAACTAATAATCATATGGCAAAAAACGTATTCTTATTAACAATCTATTAGCCAAATAGAGGTTTTGGATTGTTAGCTTTTTTTGCAGTTTTTATCGATTTTAACAAATTCTGATGAAACTTGAGTTCAATTTTGACCATAATTTTTTTCATAAATGTTTGAATGTTCTATTTTATAAATAATAAACTTTATTTGAGCAATATTCTGCCAGAAATATAAATTTTACGATTTTTATCAATTTTTAGTGATTTTTCAGCATATTTGTTGGCAGTTGACCAATTTAATGGGCTCAAAAAGTTGTCAACGCATATCTAATTTCGTTATAAAGAATACCTCCGAAATATGGGAATGTATAGCTTCGAATCATGGAACAGTGTTCAATCATTGTGAATAAACAAGTCACGTTTTACGCCGAACGAATTGACGCATTTTCAGAGAAGGGTGAAATGAAACGTCATTACAGGGATAAATAATTGCTAAGTCAATTACTCCGGCTCTCCACTGGCTTCAGTTGGCAACAGGATGAACATACCTGTGACAACTGTCTACTTAATATTCACACAAGTTTTTATATCATAATTGTTCCTTTCTTCATATTAAGTTGTTTCCTATCATTCGATAGCGGTTTCTAATTACATTGGAGAAGGTTTAATATTATTATAAATGACGAATATGTTTGCAGAAAGTTCAACTTATTTGATGAATGCTATAAAATTAGCTAGGCGAGGGTTAGAAACTTCCGAATCCCACCGCATCGCTTTGAGCCTTTGAACACTCTTCAATTCTCATTCCATATTCCATCTTCTAAAATATGTACTTTCTCTAATTCATGTCATGCTAGAGCTTCTTCTCAGTGCGCGTTTTGTCAGTTATCGAACTCATCAGAACTGGAACGGGAAATCCCGGGGCGTTCTGGAACTTGTGGAACCGCGTTCTGCACTGCGAATGATTTCAAAACTTGGAATTGGAATAACCTGTGTTGTTTTTGTAACCTCACTCAACTCGTGTTACCTTCTGGTGCTTCTTTTCAGAATATTTTTAGTTCCCGAGATTATATTACCTATTATGCCCGTGAATATTACTTAACTATTACCCAACGGTAATAAAAAAAAATCGCTGCAAATCATCACACAAAGGTTTATTATTTATGTATTAGACAGCCCTTCTACGTAGATCTCTGGCCATAATTATTAAACGCCGCTAAATATTATAGAATATTTAGTACCTATCGGAACTCGGAGCTTCGGACCTCACAAATGGGTTCAATCCATTACAGCAGCGTAATCTCACAATTTTACGCTTTTTAATATAGTTGATAAATATGACAATTTATTACCAAGTCATCTTTCCAACACATAAAAGTGTTACCTATAGTGTATATTGATGTCATTTAATTGGTCAAATTTCAAAAAATGTGCTGACAAAATCACTGAAAATGGCTAAGAATCGTTAAATTGATATTTTTTAGCATAAGATTGGTCAAATAAAGTTTATCAACTATGAAATAGAACATTCAACAATTTATGTACGAAATTATGCTAAAAACTTGAACTTCATTAAATTTTGTTTTAAAAAATCTATAAAATTGCAAAAAATAGCCTAAAATCCAAAATCTAATTTTGAATAGAAGAGTATCATTTAGAATACTTTTTTTTCCATAAAATTAATAGCTAACATTTTCTTTTCACTCATAAATCTCCAATTTCTATACAACTTGAAATATACAAAAAAAGACACTTTTTCACCTATTTTTGGCTCATAGCACCCATGGGTGTAGAGCGATCGAGCTGGCGAGAAGTTAGGACCAACTAGACCCCAAGTGGAGTGTATGTGCGAAAGAACAGATTTTTTAAGTCAATTCTAAGGCCTTTTATGGCCCGGACGGCGGACGGACATTTCAAATTTGGATTCTACGCACCTTGAAACGTAAAGTGACAAAGTTTGAGGGGGGGTTATAAAAATTTTTTGCTATACGATCACATAGGCTTATTAATGAAAATAATAAACCAATAAATGAAAAAAAAAAAAAAAAAAATCCACGATGACTGAGGAGTATACTCGAAAAAACTTGAGTTTCGTAGATGTAGACGAGATCCAACTGTAACTTCAATCTCGTCCTCATCATTTAAAAACCAAACACCATCGTCGAAGCTATCGCTTTCCGGACTAGACGAGCTAGTTGACATTTCGATCATTGAATGGGTACCTACTTATGCTACCTAACGTATAAAGACTAAAGTATGATTAAGTATGATTTCGATGAAGAAGAAGAGAGTTGTTTACTCCACAAGATCCGAAAAATTGTGAAATGCGCATGCGTCAACTGCGTCCTTGCGTTCAAGTTCTGACAGTTCCGAAAAAATGGGGACTGAGAACCGTTCAGAACTGGGTTCGGAAAACACTGCGAACGCCGAACTTGGCGTGCTTGGCGTTCCGGAACTGGGCGTTCTGGCACTGCGAACGACAAAAGTCCAGTCATGCAGCATGACCCCATGAGCGAATTTTTGAAGAAATCTTCGACATTTCAGTCGCTATTGATCGTGTTGAGAAATTTTAGTTTATGATTTTGATAGACAAACATGGAATGAAATTTTAAACAAGCACCTACTACCTACGTTTTAAACAGCATGGTTCTAGGATTGGTTATACAGGGATACTTCCATAAGAGTAGTTCAATCTGAATTTGGACAATGTTTCATGCAAATATTACCGATTTTTACAACTAGCGAACGGCATTAAGCTGCGTTTACACTAGCGAAACTTCCTCGCGAAACAGTTGCGCGAAACATCCTCGCGAAACTTCCTCGCTGCGAGAGAAGTTTCGCACCTCCCAAAACAGAGCGCAACTCAGAGCGAGACGTTGCGCGAGTAGGGTGAGCCGCCTTCGACAAGCCTCAGTTCTCGATGAGCTTCAAGCTATCCTCCTGGTTCATTTTACTCGCGAAACAATAAAGCCGCGTTTACACCAGCGAGTTTGTTTCGCGCGAAACACTTTGATGCGCGGACGAAAACCGACTGCCCTCCGGCTCACAGCGAGCGTCCTCACCCCGAAACGTTTCGCGAGTGGAGAGGCGTCTACACGGGCGAGTCTGCCTCGCGCAACGCCCTCGCGCAACTGTTTCGCGAGGAAGTTTCGCTAGTGTAAACGCGGCTTTAGGGTAAAAGCACCAATTGTTGACACTCATCCAAATGTTGACACTTCAATTTCAAATTTAAGAAATAAGAAAATGAGACACTGTAGATCATCAAAATCGACGTCATTCGGAAGATAAGAAAGTAATTGTTAAGGATGACCAATTCCGCTAGTTATGAAGAAAGTAACAAATCGTCTGGGTGATGTGATATTGATGACAATCGTTACCTGTCACTTCAGTGACATTGTCACAGCTATGCAGCTTAGTGAGGTGAGTCTACAAATTTGGATGTTTCGGGTCAAGTATATGAGCAAAAAGTCCAGTCATGCAGCATGACCCCATGAGCGAATTTTTGAAGAAATCTTCGACATTTCAGTCGCTATTTACAACTAGCGAACGGCATTATTTCGATTTTTGACTGATTTTTCAACTTTGGAATTTTTGAAAACTTGATACATATTCTTATAGGAAATTTTACGCTGATTCCGAATATACCACATGTTAGTATGCTGAAAAAATTATTTCGCACAACAAATCGCAAAAAACAGGCTATTTTGAAATTTTTGACTACATTTTTGAAAATTTCAACCCGAAGATGTAATCCGATCATGCTGGCCAACGAACTTGAACTTTCGTTTTGTGTCCTTAACATTTTAAAATTTGTTTGAAGTTTCTAGCACAATTCTACGGACAGTTATCTCTGGAATGACACATACATACATACATACATACATACATACATACATACATACATACATATATACATACATACATAAAAAAATGCGTTAAACTTCAGAATATGATTCAGAATAGCCTGAAACGGATTTCTGCATAAAATGTTTTCAAAAATTCACATTCTACAAATTTTGAAGCGAGAGCAATAGCTTAATTTTCTTCAAAAATTCGCTAAAATTACGATTTAAATTCAGATGATCTAATAATGATATGAGGAAGAAGGCATAACCATGAAAACCCTAACATTTCAACAGAAAAATATGGTATTGTTCGGTGTCAACATTAGGTTCCATAAAACGTGTTTGTGTCCTAATGTTGACACCTGTGTAAATATCAGGAGAAACGTTTAATTTCATTGTCAAGTTGATAGTTGATTTAAATCAGCGAAGGAGAATATGGAGAGGTAATATTTCTAAGCAGATATAGATAGAAAAAGAATATTTCTAAGCAACCCAACATAACCCGTACTTTTATTGTATCGCTCCATTTTCTAATGGTGGCCTTACTAACCCGAATCCATTTTAAGATATTCTTTGAGAATATATTTCTACGTGTTCACAAGCATTTTTGTCTATTTTACAACAACGACAACTTCAGGTAAAAGAAGCATTAATATTTATCATAAGTGTCAACATTAGGAACTGAAAATGTCAACATTTGGAATTTCTGAAGGCATGTCTGTCAACATTTGGTTGAAAAAGCTGAATTTCAAAAAAGTGCTTTGTAATAATCAACAAAGTTATTTGGAGAAATTGAATACATGCAAACTATTCTCAACGAACTCACAATTTATAATACCTACTTGGAAGTTCCATTTTCTTGAACACCTGAGTAAAAAACAGAATCTAAGAGAGATGTCCCCTAATAGTGTCAACGATTGGTGCTTTTACCCTATTTCGATTTTTGACTGATTTTTCAACTTTGAAATTTTTGAAAACTTGATACATATGCGTATAGGGAATTTTACGCTGATTCCGAATATACCACATGTTAGTATGCTGAAAAAATTATTTCGCACAACAAATCGCAAAAAACAGGCTATTTTGAAATTTTTGACTACATTTTTGAAAATTTCTACCCGAAGATGTAATCCGATCATGCTGGCCAACGAACTTGAACTTTCGTTTTGTGTCCTTAACATTTTAAAATTTGTTTGAAGTTTCTAGCACAATTCTACGGACAGTTATCGTCTGGAATGACACATATATACATACATACATACATACATACATATATACATACATACATACATACATAAAAAAAATGCGTTAAACTTCAGAATATGATTCAGAATAGCCTGAAACGGATTTCTGCATAAAATGTTTTCAAAAATTCACATTCTACAAATTTTGAGGCGAGAGCAATAGCTTAATTTTCTTCAAAAATTCGCTAAAACTCGACTGCGCTTGCCCAGAATAGTTCCGAACTCGCCGAACGCACACTGAGAACGAAGCTTATGATCGCGAACGTGTTTACCTATGAACTTCATTGTAGTGAGACGAAAAAACGAGACGAAATGTTACTAACTCTACAATAAATCTATTATTTTAGCGTTTTATCAGCTATTTCATACAAAATGTTGAGCTGATTAGTATTATACTCCAAGGTGGTTCCGCATCACGTTCAAATTCTATTCTACCTATCTCATACAGGCCCTGTTTCAAATTTCAGCTTCGAGATTAAATTCCGTAGAAATCAGCTTTAAGTGCCAATCAGCTGATCAGAGGTCTACGTATCGTCTGGTTCCTACTGCTTACAAGTACCCCTTACTCAATAGTACTTACCATGCCTTCTTTTCGCATTATAAGGTTTGTTCCATCCACCTCACCGCGGTTAACCCACGGTCAGCACGTGGTCCACAGCCTCTATGATCGCGGTTGGACGACCGTAACCACGATCCAACCATGGATGGAACTCTCAACCGCAAGTGAGGTAAAATAGCGTTAACCAGTCATTTCGTGTGACTCCACTCCATTGGAAATAATTTCATCGCATTGACAACAGTCGACTGTACACAAAAACCACTTTTAAGTGATTTTCTATTCTCATTTTCAACAACTCATTGTAGTGATTTTATATTCTCATTTTCTATTTCTGGCCGGTATTCATTTTTAAGTTCTCAACTTCACACACAAACACAGAGTACAAGACGAACGAACTAGGCACACGACGTTAGACGAGCAGTATTTAATATCAGGAACTGTCCGAAGAAAAATGATAGGAAAACAAAACGTTCCACGAACAAAAGCAAGAAAATTAACGAATAGAACTGAAACAATGAAACAGACTCTTACCTAAATGAATTTCTCGGAATAAAATAGAGAATAAAGAAATGAATTTCTCAGAATAAAATAGAGAATAAAGAGAATGAATAGAGAATAGAGAAATGAATTTCTCAGAATAAAACAGAGAATAAAGAATTTCCCAGAATAGACCTACATACACGCATTGACGGTAAATTCGCAAGTGTTTTATCTTAGAAAAAAACATATGAAATAATTATTTTGGGAAGAAACCAGGGAAAAATATAAATCAATACTGTTTGGGATTCAAATAAATCTTTATTTTTCAATCTTGAAGCCATTTTCCACAAGTAGGTTGAGGTGTCCATCCACCGAGCTCGAATTTCAAATGAGGAAGGTTATGAGTAGGTTTCAATTGCGTGAGGTTTCCTATAACAACCGGAATGAACCGCACTCCATCGGGCGTTTTGGTTCGACCGCGGTCGACCCGTTGTCGACCACGCTGCAATGATGGAACAGCGGTTCAACCGCTGTGTTGAGCTGATTGTTGGGATGGAACAGCGGTTGTCGTTACTGCGCGTGAGTCTGTCGACCACGGTCGACCGCGGTTAGGTTGATGGAACAAAGCTATTAGTTCATTATAGTTACTTAGCAATATTGGTTTATAGCGTTGCGTAATAAATTAGCTTTCCTTGACACTTCAGCTGCTTAGGGATCATGAGATGTTGCTATAAAATGAGAGCATTCCAAAAAGTGGCGAAGGATTTATCTGCAATCGTTACACTTCTGTAGCGACGCATTGGTTGTACGTAAAAATTAATAGAAAACATGATGGCTCGCGCTTAGTTTCGCTTAATTTTTGAGCTCAAAACCAAGCAGTAAAACATGATACATGTTTGAAACGTGCTATGGAAGCTTAGCCAGACTAATCGACAAAATTGGCAACATTTTTGTGGAGGGAACGATGCCATGACTTGATGGGGAAAATATGACGTAAAAAAGCGGATAGAAATTTCAATTAAAAAATCATTTTTCATATTTTCTGAAAAGAGTTTTTGTATTGAAACTCTTAGGGTGCTAGGGAAGCTTCACCACCAGACTAATCGACAAAACGGTCTACTGTCGTGCATAGAAATTTCGCGTTGTTGACCTCCAACTCGCGCTGCGTGTCTGATCCGAAAGTAGGTACTGAGGCGCTGTTTGATGTAGAAATATCTCCAAAAGGTTTCTACGAAACGAAAGTTAGTGTCTCCTTTGTTATAACTATTCACCCATACAGAGGCGAAAGAAGGCTTTTCATCCAACCCAATGAAACACAATGCGCTCTATCACGTTATGCAACCCTTTCGTGTCGCAAATGAATCAAGTAGATACACGGACCTATGAGGAGGGGTTTCTCATCCTGATCGGGTCGCTTCATCGATCTACACCCAACACATACGTAAGAGAACTTGTATTGCAACCCCTTCCTTGTCAATGTCTCAAGATCAAGGGCCAATTCAGTTCACCTTATCAACATCCGAAGGAATCAACTTCTGTAAGATTGGTTGGCCAATATTGAATTGGCTTTCCTTTTTATCCTTACTCTTCTATGGTGCAGGGTCGTCGTAGCCCCGGGGATAAGTAGGCCGTGTGCCAGCAACTTTTCCATTACCAGAGAGATAACCAAACCAAACTTCTAGGATATGTTTGGGGGCTCATTTGAAGTGTTTTGAGCTATGATAGACATCACAGTTTGGTAGCTATCAAAAATGGCGGCAGGGGAAAGGGGAGGGGGAAGGCATTTTCTTTAAAAAATCGTATGTTTTGAACCAGACAAGATAGAAAAGATTTTCTAACGCCAAAATGTTCCTAAAAGACTCTAGTTTTAATTGGTATAGTCATATTTGGTGATACGTTAAGAGGTATGCGTGAAAAAGTGGTTTGAATAACAAAAAACGTGGTTTTCCAAAATCGACATTTTCTTATTTTGCTTATAAGTCAAAAACGGTTAGAGTTATCGAAAAATGTCTCGAACTAAACTTTGTAGAGCAAGAAAAGAGCTTTAATTTGATGTATAATAACGTGCAAAACGGTTGAGTGGTGTGGCGCTGAGAGAGCATAACGTTCTGGAATCCACAACGTCGGGTCGCTGGTCGCGGGCTTTGTCCATTCAACGGACCCCGTTTGTCGGGCGTTCACATGCTTTATCGCCAATGGCCGATACGTTTTCGCAACTTCTTACCATTTTTGGGTTATATTATGACGTACTCTCAATAGAGAATACATAGTGGGCCTGCTGACCAGGTGCCTCACGTCAAATTCGAGCGTGCAACAGACAAAATACATGTTGGCGGTACTGTCGCACTGAAATTACAGCTCGAATCAATATAGAGCCTCGATTACTTTCAGGTACAACTAATTATACAAGAAGAAATAAAAAAGACATCAGCAAATGGGTATGATGTATAAATTTCAGGAACTGTATTTTTCAATAAAGGCAATTTTATAATTTTAATAGCTGTATTGGTTACAGCTGCCGAACCTTTTTTTAGAAGAAATAATTATGGAATAAGAATAATACAAATAAAGTTGAAATATCACGTCATCATTGCAACTGACTCTATCAACTGATGATATAAAAGGAAACAAGCGAGTCAGCATAAAATAGGTAGGTATGATTTAAAATTTACAGGAACTTTGTTTTCCTCGCAACTTATTACTACTTTCGACTAATTATTAAACTTTTACATAATCGAAAAATAAGAATACTGAAAATAAAGCCCAAAATTGCACATATCTCTATCAGCTCTATCAGCTACCAAACTGTGATGTCTATCATAGCTCAAAACACTTCAAATGACCCCCCAAACATATTCTAGAAGTTTGGTTTGGTTATCTCTCTGGTAATGAAATCCCGAAATTTGGGGTCTGGCACACGGCCTAAAGAGACGCAACTTCGTGTTTCTTGGATTCAGACAGCAAAGTAAAGGAAGTAGATAATTTATCTTCTTCGCTTCTTCCATGCAGTTGAATTGAATCCTTGTGTTTGAAAAAAGTTGATGAATTGATAGAGAGATATGTTGATACTGATAGGTACTAATTATTGATAGAGGTTTCTTTCTTCTCGAAGGACCATTAGGTAATATTGTTGCACCTACTGAATATGATTATGGAAAAGGTTAAGAAATCAGTACTGCGATTAAACAAATGATACTGCCAAGTATATAATTGCAAATAGAAAAGTGCGAATACAATATGCATATAATGAGTAACCTACTGGCCAGATAATATTTATTATTAAATTCAACGAATCCCCTGACGACCACGTGTCGCCGCAGCGACGTAGACGAAGATCCCCAGGTAGGTCGGTACTGGAATCCTTTGGTCGTGTAGCAAGCCGGCCGGCGTGGCAATCTACCTGATATTTCAGTTTTCCGTCGGGAAAATACGCACTGAAGCTTCGTGCTGACGGGGAAGAAACTGTCTCCAAGAACGGTTAATTTGTCGGAGCACCGTAAGTAGGTAAAACTAAGAACTTGAGAAAGATGAGAAAATCGTAATCGAACTAGGTAAAAGATGGCGAGCTAGGCAGCGAGAATATAGGTTTGTATGTACAGTGAGTCCTGGACCTGTTCAGAATCGAACTAGGTTCGAAGGAGCACCGACAACGGAGGGGGTGAGAACTGGTTCATTACTCCTCGCAGTCCATACGCGTTTCGAACCAATTCGGAACTGATAACCTTCACTCGTAACCTTCTTCTCAATAGGATTCTTCTCAAAATTGAACGGCTGAACCATTGAAGTCAAAGGCAGCCAGACTTTTTAGTGTTTTGTTAATCTGTGCTGTCAAACTGACATTCCGAATATACCTTGGTTCCAAATCGGACTGCCAAGGTAATAAGTACGAGTCTTATTTCAGTACATTAAAATAAAAACAAATGCAATTATAGCCGAAAATATTTTTTAAAATTCGCTAAAAATGAGAAGTTGTTTGTGAGCGGTACCTAAGTATATAGTTTCTTCGCACCCGTCAACTGAACATATTGCTCCCCCAACTTTTTAGAAGGAAAATATAGGTAATATTGAAAGAAGAATAAAATAGAAGAGGCTCGGCTCACAAGAATTTCTGTGAAGTAGCTAGTAATGTTGTAATGACCTACCTAACCTTCGGGCGGTAACGAGTTCCACCAATTTCCGATTGAGACTGTAGGAACTTGATGAGCCTTTCTAGTTTGGGAAAAGTCTCGGAAGCAAAGAGTTTCACGAATTTCCGAACTGAGCCTTACACAGAAGAGAACAGAAGTATTGAAATCCAGGAATCGTTTCAAAATACCTCCTCGAAACGGATGTCACGAATTTAAATTTAATTTGTAAAACTTTTCTAGACATTGCATTAAGTAGTTTCATTTTCCTCGAAAATTCACTAAATGTTCCAATTGTGCAATATGACCAAAAGAGCAAATATTGGCATAAGTCAATTTGTGTTATATTTGATTATATATCACTAGAATTTTGTTTGCTATCAAACTAGGTAATGACTTAGTCACAATATCAGTTACCGAAAATCAATTAAATCTATGTAATGACGCAAACAGTATTGCCGAAAACAACATCAACTAAACTCCACTTGCGATTGCGAGCCCACAGGGGAAATCGTAGGGGGCGGAGCGTAAATAGTTGACTGCGCATGAGCGGGACTAGAAGTTCCGAAAAAAATCCCGGACCGATAGAACGTGTTCTGGACAGTCCCGCACTGGCTCTGTGAACAGCGAACTAAAAATCCCGAACTCGTTCGGTCGCTGTGCATACAGCCAAAAAGGGGCGTGGTCAGTTCAGAACCGTTCGGGACTCACTGTACATACAAACCATATATCATAATGAATATGCGAAAACGGAGACGGTCTGATGAGGAAGGAGGGGGAGAACTCCGAACAGCTGATGTGCCTAATTTCTCATCCCCTTCGCAGAGTTCGTCACGCCAGGTAAGGTTGTGGTCATCGGTTGTGTGGTGTGCGCATGACGAGAAGACAGTAGGTACTCCTGTAGATTAATGAAGAATGATGGATGATGAGATTGATGATGGATGATGTTCGTATAGATTTAAATATTTTCAACGTGGTTAAACTAACTAAATTTCATAGATAACAACAATTCAAACAAAAACTGAACAAGTCGGAAATTCCAACAAATCCTAACCACCTTGTTTGTTAACTTGTTGATGATTTGTTTATGGAGTTGTGACGGTATGACGGAAAAGAAGTGAGAAAATGAGAAAACAATTATTCGCCAGTTAGTTTTGAAGAACGGAGATATTGTTAAAAACAAGAAGAGTTATTGGTATACCTAATGAAACTGTTGGACAAAAAGAAGACGTGAGATTTTCGGTGAGCTTCGAACAATCATATTTTCTTGGAATTCTCATTGATTTTGCTATCCTGATGAACGGAAGGTACCTACCATCAACTCATTCCACTAGCCAAGATGAATCGGAAAATCATGCACTACAAAGTATGTAAAGATCGCATAAAATCTAAGAACTTTTGAGACGCCCTGTATATTGGTATATACATCTATGGGGCTACTATACGGTAGGTCGGTGGGTAGACCATTCTCTCGGCTGAGACACGAACCGTCACAAGTATGAGTAAACATTGCTGAATAAACACCATGTTATTCATTCATTCAAGTCGCACATACCTCGCAGTGCCGAGTGGCGGTATATGTAAATAAACTAGGTTCTGATGAACCTCCCATACCCTTGCTCTCGGATGAATCAATGTTGACAATTTAGGCCTGTTGAACTGCCCCTGTTTGAATCGTGCGAGGTTTATGGTTGACATCACTTGGAAATGAATTTCCTTTATCCAATGAAGTGTTCGTAGTCCACCTGCCAGTCAATCATAAAAGCGCTGCAAATTACTACACAAAGGTTTATTATTTCTGTATTATATTCCCCTTCTATGCAGATCACTGATCTATAATTATAATATGAACATATGAAGTTATTTACTATTTATTGTGATTTATTATTATTAATTGCTATGCAATTCTTAGGCCGACCCCCAATAATTTTTTATGTAACGCCCCAAACTTTTTTTGTAACGTCCGTGACGCGAAGCGCGAGTTCGTGGGTTCGAATCCCAGCCAGGCTTGAAAATTTTTTTGTATCCACATTTTTTTATATCAATTTTTTTCGCATCGTGGGTTCGAATCCCAGCCAGGCTTGAACATTTTTTTATATACAAATTTTTTCAGCCTAAGAATTGCATAACAAATTATCCTCGTTTTCTACGCAGTAGAAAAGAGAAAAGATCCGGCGAGTCGCGAAGCGCCGAGTATAGATTAGGGGGGTCCAGGGGGGCGAAGCCCCCCGGCGAGGCGCGAAGCGCCGAGTTATTATTATTATTTTATTAATTAACGTATTAATTTTACGCAGGCCCAACTGAAAATTAATGATATAAAATAAACACCTACCTTGGTTTTACTAGTCCATCTATGAGTGACAAGAGTTGTAATAAACTCGATTTCGTGAAGTGAAAATTCAGTTGGAATAATAACAGCTGATACCCGGAGTTTATTAGGCGAATTTTACTCGGTTCATACCAGTTCTAAAAGGAATTTTACACACTTAACGTTGTGAAATGTTTATTATTTTTAAATATGTAAGTAATTTTATGAGTATTTTTATGACATGGGTGGATCTGCTCCAGTATCCATGGCCCTTCTTTGTATAGAACTCTGTGCTTTTGGTTGAATGGACCTTTTGGCTCTGTAGTCGTGAAGTTCATTATCACATTAGGCATGAGTACCCTGACTTCTTTGCCAGGCCCCTATTGCCCGATAGTTATTTTGTCGTTCTGTTTCGCAGCAAAAACACGACGAGGGCGAAGCAGATGTCGATCGGACGGAAGAAGTTCAACATGGACCCGAAGAAAGGAATCGAATACCTCGTGGAGCACGGACTCCTCCAAGCGACCGAAGAAGACGTAGCAGCTTTCCTTTACAAAGGAGAAGGACTCAACAAGACCGCCATCGGTAAGGAATCGGTTGATTAATCAGCCAAATTGGCATCAGTTTAAATCTTGGAAGTTGGCACCTACCCATAGTGCTATCTCCTTTAAATCATAGTATACTATAATAATATAGTCCATCCCGAGTCCGTAGGAAAAATCCTGTTGAAATCCGAAGAATGTAGGGGATGTTAATTGCTTTACTCGCTTGGGGTGGAATGTATATTTTTGATGACTTTTTGAAGGGGAAAATTCATTTACGAATATCTGTCTGCCTACAAATTATGACGAACACAGATATAATTTATATATATATACTCGTTAAATCCGAAAAAATGAAATAAAATAGATAAATATATCCCCATCTTTCACGAATTCCGTGGTAAATGAAGACCATTCGATCGAATCGGTTATCACTATACCATCTAGACCTTCCGCGATGATTTCAAGAGGTTCTAATACAACTTTCAGAGTAGGTACAAACTTTTCGAAGGAATGGGAAGAGCGATAGCTCTAAGACAAACGTTTGTCGGCTATATTTTCGTTCACTACAATCGGAAAGCACAATTTCAAGCCTCGAAACTTGAATGGGACCCAAATCGGAACTCCAACGAACATTTTAAGACCAAACTAAGCAAAAAACGTCATAATTTACTGGGACTGGCGCCTAACAAACATTGCCGGAATGAATTTTTTTCCTTATTTTCTAGATATTTTTGGTGATTTCTCCGGGAATTCAGCATCTTTCGGTATTAGGGACTCCATACACCCTTCTATGAGGGTCAAAACAAAACGCATCGCCTCTTTCCCGAGAACGAAGCGCTGATAAATTCAGTTTTGTTCCATTTCTCGAAATAGTTGACCCTGTTCCTCACTGTATACGTTCTCCTTTCCCGCTTCAAAAAAAACTGAAGTTGAAAACGGACTTCTCTCGTTGTCATTGCTCTTGTAGAACTCAAGAGTTATTAGCAATAATCATCCATAATATTATCAGATATTGATATATAAGTCAAATAGTTCTCTGTTTGTCTGAACCGCAAACTTGAACCGAACTGAAGAACTTCTGAGAATTGAGGAGAAAACCGTGAACGCTTATAAATATAATAGCACAGTGCTCCAAAAATCGCTAATGAAGGTAATTAATGGCTTTTAAAACATAAGGAGGTCCTTCCATACACGCTCGTTTTGTGAAAATATTCCTACAACTTACTGGCGCGGACGATTAGAGAGCTCTGTGGCTCTTACTGAATCGATCCTCACAAATTTCAAAAGCTATAATCTTGGGACATTCCACCTAAATCTTCTAATGTCGACTGAATCCTTGCCTCTAGATTATCAGGTGTGGAATGAAAAGCATAGATATTCATGTTTGCTATTATTTACGCATAATCTTTGAAGGCTGTAATGATCTCAACAATTTGCTATTGTTAGCGAATTTTTGAAGAAAATTAAGCTATTGCTCTCGCCTCAAAATTTGTAGAATGTGAATTTTTGAAAAAATTTTATGCAGAAATCCGTTTCAGGCTATTCTGAATCATATTCTGAAGTTTAACGCATTTTTTTATGTATGTATGTATGTATGTATGTATGTATATATGTATGTATATATGTATGTATGTGTCATTCCAGACGATAACTGTCCGTAGAATTGTGCTAGAAACTTCAAACAAATTTTAAAATGTTAAGGACACAAAACGAAAGTTCAAGTTCGTTGGCCAGCATGATCGGATTACATCTTCGGGTTGAAATTTTCAAAAATGTAGTCAAAAATTTCAAAATAGCCTGTTTTTTGCGATTTGTTGTGCGAAATAATTTTTTCAGCATACTAACATGTGGTATATTCGGAATCAGCGTAAAATTTCCTATAAGAATATGTATTAAGTTTTCAAAAATTTCAAAGTTGAAAAATCAGTCAAAAATCGAAATAATGCCGTTCGCTAGTTATAAAAATCGGTAATATTTGCATGAAACATTGTCCAAATTCAGATTGAACTGCTCTTATGGAAGTATCTCTGTATAACCAATCCTAGAACCATGCTGTTTAAAACGTAGGTAGTAGGTGCTTAAAATAAAAAAAAAAAATGTAATCACAACTGATGAGTTTACTCTGTGCATGTATTAATAATTTGATTCCATGTTTGTCTATCAAAATCATAAAACAAAATTTCTCAACACGATCAATAGCGACTGAAATGTCGAAGATTTCTTCAAAAATTCGCTCATGGGGTCATGTGCATGACTGGACTTTTTTTTCGCTTGGACTCATACAGTCTCGAGACAAAAACTGTTCCGTTAGCTCTCAAACGCAAAAAGCAGGTGGATATTTATGTTTGGGAAGACAAGCATTTACTGAAAATCCTCTTCTTGAGGATTTACTAGATTTTCTGCTTTGGATAGTGTGGAAGCAACTTCACCCTAAGTGATAGTGAAAGTAACTTCACACCAGTTTGATTGTGAAAGTAATTTTCCCCATAAAAAAGCATTTTATCTCATATATAAAACTAGTACACGCATTAAGTTAATTACATTGCTGTAAAAAATACCTATATATATAGGATAGCTCATAGCCATGCAGGATTTCTTCATTCTTCTCCCCAAATTGACCGTTCTCAATCCATTGCACGTACCATAAGTGGCTGAAATTATAACTTCTGAAAAAACCTGACAAAATACACTTTCGTATGGATCTGTCCTCCCCTATACACCTAATGAGGCCTAGCGACAGGCGAAACTAGTTGTTTTGAATAAACACATAAATAAGGAAGAAGCCGTGAACCTTCCACCCTCATACCAGTATTCCGTAAGAAGTAATGGCTACCTGCACGAATACCTATACCCTAAGTGTGTATTCTGAAAGAAAGATACCTACTTCATATGGATCCTCCTCGTACGTTGACTTTAGTTAAACTAGGATTTGGTATCCTAAAATTGCATATTTAGCTTGTAACCAATTCCGCTTATTGGATGCCTTTCGCGTGACACCTGTTTAGAAAGATCTCGACAAGAAAAGCGCTTTCTCGTGGTAAAAGAATAAAGCAGGTGAGAACCTTGAGCAGGTGTACTGGGTCGACTGTCCTCGTTTCCCCTCAGCAAAATAATGTGCCTATGTTTAGACTTATACAGGGTGAGTCTCTCGCAAATGCAAAAAAAAAAATTTGGGTAAAACTACATCAAAAATGGAGTAAAATGCCGCCAACTGCATATTTTTTATCTCAATCCGTACTCGAGATATGATTTTTAAAAGGTTTTTTCCCTTTTAAACTCAACTTTCTTCACTTTACTTCATTTAATTTTAATTTTTGACCACATTTTCGGAATCAGCACGAAATTTACTATAAGAATAGTGCACTTGGGTTTTTGAAAAGTACCATCCAAAGGCCCTCACATCAGCTCAAACATTGACGATTTTGAAAAAATAATATTTCTGAAAATCTTTAAAACTTTACTACTCTTTTAAAAAGAATCCTGGAAACTGGCAAATCTCATGAAAACTGCTTCATCTAATATCCTTTCCAACGGTATTATCAATTTTACTTTTATTTTGTTATTTAGGGGAGAAAATAATATTTTAATGTTAAAAAATGTGGGGTTTTCAATGAAATTGTTGGTTTTCTCGAAAGATGACCCTCCATGAACCAACGAGTATGGGGTCGGTTTCTATGTATTTTTTTCTTGCTAGATCGAATGGAAACTCTTGCAGATCTCTCAACTACGTTATAATCGAGTTTTACACTTTAATTAACTAGTTTTACCCCATAACACACATACATTTAATCGTAACAAACAAACTAAACATTTGCGATTTTAAGTGTAAAACTCGGTTATAACGGAGTTGGAGAGATCCACAAATGTTACCACTCGATACAGCGTGAAAAAATACATAGAAACCGACCCCATACTCGTAGGTTCATGGAGGGTCATCTTTCGTGAAAACCAACGATTTCATTGAAAAACCCACATTTTTTAACATTAAAACATCATTTTCTCCACTAAATAACAAAATAAAAGTAAACTTGATTATACCGTTGGAAAGATTATTAGACAAAGCAGCTTCCATGAGATTTGCCAGTTTCTAGGATTCTTTTTAAAAGAGTAGTAAAGTTTTAAAAATTTTCATAAATATTATTTTTTCAAAATCGTCAATGTTTGAGCTGATGTGAGGGCCTTTGGATGGTACTTTTCAAGAACCCAAGTACACTATTCTTATAGTAAATTTAGTGCTGATTCCGAAAATGTGGTCAAAAATTAAAATTAAATGAAGTAAAGTGAAGAAAGTTGAGTTTAAAAGGAAAAAAACACGGTTTTCCTGAAAAAACCTTTAAAAAATCATATCTCGAGAACGGATTGAGATGAAAATATGCAGTTGGCGGCATTTTACTCCATTTTTGATGTAGTTTTACCCAAATTTTTTTTTTTTTGCATTTGCGAGAGACTCACCCTGTATAGTTTATTATTGCACTTCATAGTGTTTTGACTTGGATATGTCTTTTCTTGGGGTATTTGAAAAAATTGTGTAAAGGCCGTATCACACTTCCATTTTTTCAGCTTTTTTCTCGCATTTTTAATGCTTTAACGTGAAGGCAGTGTTTTTTTTTTTTTTTTTTTTTTTCCCCAAGGTCAGCTGTGAATGTTGAATAGGAATAACTGCAAAAACAGCGTATTTTAGCGGAATGCAGTTTTATTAAGTTTGTCAGGTTTGGAATCCCAGGGGTTTTCCATTGAATTGTTACCTTCTCAAGGGTTACGGTTTAGCATTTTTCGCGTTGAGGTAAAAATTAGAACATGCTCTAATTTTCCCAAGTGAGTTTAAAAATGCTCCGCCAGGATGCGCAATGGTCGAAAAAGCTAACCATGGAAAAAAGCGCTTTGCCTTCTTTACGTTCGAGCATTGAAAATGCGAGAAAAAAGCTGAAAAAATGCAAGTTAACGTTTTGTTTAGCCCGAAAAAGTGTACGACAAGCTTTATTTTCTATTGATTTTAACGTAAAACCAATGCGTTACTAACGAAGTGTAACTCCCTTGGTTTTCATAGCAGGAAAATCGTTCGCCCCTTTTTAGAATGCTCTCATTTTATCACAACATCTCATGATCCCTTAGCCATTGTAGTGTCAAGGAAAGCTGCTTTATTACGCTACGTTATAAACTAATATTGCTAAAAAATCATTATAAACTAATTAATTATGCGAAAAGAAGGCACTACATGGTAGATACTATTGATTAGAAGGTACTTGTAATCGGTAGGTACTAAACGATGCATAGACCTCTGATTTCCTCCGTTGGTAATTGGAAAAATGAAATACCTATTAAGGAAAGACATATCCACGACCTTTTGTTTCTCCTATCAAGGGACAAATTTCTTTTATCTTGAGACATGAGATGCCAATCGGGTTTTGATTTCATCGTTGTTATTAAAACTTCTGTTATATACGCAGGTGACTATTTGGGAGAGAGAAACGAATTCAACGAGAAAGTTCTCAAGGCGTTCGTCGATCTCCACGATTTCACGGATCTCATCCTAGTCCAAGCCCTAAGGTAAGAGTTTATTTGTAAAGGTTTGGGGAGCCTAATTACATGCATATTTAATCATTACATGGCGGAACTGAAATATTCGCTAGACATGATGATGATAAAATTATATGAGTAGAGAAAGAGAACATGGAACTAGACGCAACTACATTCAAACAATACCTACCTAGTTCTATATAAAATCGTTGACTGCTGTTGTTTCCCCTCCATGAAAAATGACCTCAAAATACATGCTAGCAAGCAGTCCAATTTGCGAAGACAAGCCCGCATAGTGCGCAGTGCCTCGTGCACACCTTCGGCCACGCGTAGTGGACATGCGGGCCCATCTGCCTCAGCCCGCATGTCATGAATAGTTAGCACACCTTGAACACATTGTCTCATCTGGAACGGTTAAATCGATTCGACATCTGGAATTGATTACTTATTCAGGAAAACTGCCGTAAAATTTCCAAGCGCATTCCGCATACATAATGCTAGTCTCGCTATTACGGCTCTCTAACCATACGATCTGTCTCCTCATCCCCATACAAGCTGTGAAACCAGTTCCATTTCTTATTACCTCAACCCGTGTGTTGTTGTTTAGTGCTTGTTAGTTCAGGGTGCTTCTCTGAGATCACGCATAGCTTGAATAGCGTCATGAAAATTGCGATACTTAATGAGCCTTGTCAGACAGCGTCTAAAATGACATATCTGCTTTATTATGATTTTTTGGTTCTAATATTGTTGATGTCATCCATAGTTCTGTCATGATACATACCGTGATCTGAAGACTCTGCCTTGAAATTAAGATAAATTTCTCTCAAGTACAAACTTATAATTTATCCTTACAATTATTTTGGCTCCAACCACCCCTATACCGGTCTATATATAGAAATTATGTGACATTTGAGCTTCAAGAAGTATTATCTTTCAGTTTATTTTCTCTAAGGGGATGATCAAATTCAACCTGAATAGGACCCAGATCCTGGGTTGAAACGTCGCAATAAAGAACATAAAACTCAAGACTAGACTGGTCATTCTGCAATACTGAAAAAAAAAATATATATATATATGTATATGTATATATATATATATATATATATATATATATATATATATAACTATATATATATGTATCCTTCCAGACGATAACTCTTCTTAGGCTTGAGATAAAAATTACGTTCTTGCGCCAAAAAATCAAGCTTTCCAAACGAAAAGACGAGTTCGTTGGCCAGCATTTTTTGTGCACATAAAATTGGTCTAATTTCAAAAACGCTGCAAATTATTTCACAAAGGTTTATTATTTTTTCAATTGAGTATGATCGTAGTTTTAGTTGGCTAGCGTACGTCATAAGGCCCGTCCAGACTCCTCGGCGTGTCCTACTTCGAGTTGCCACAACCTATACTTCTATAATTATATACGCATGTTTATATTTCTCGATTTGAGCTCCTATCTATTCAAATAGTTATTGCCTTAATAATATCATTATCTAAGTACGTACGAAAAGTCGAGAGGATATGTTATTAAATATGCGTAGGAAAAGCTTTGGTATTAACACACTAATATGACCTTGAAAAAAACATATTCATGCCTCGAAGGAACGCCGGCGCCGTACCCACCACAAGGTGCCGCGGCGCCGGCGCCTCCTCTCCCTCCACCCCCCCCGCTCACCCCCCTTACCACCCACCGTGACCCCCTGCCAAGCGTGCCAGGCGTGCGTCTAAAACGTCTAGCACTCAAAGACACTTTTTCGCCCGTTTTTGGCCCATAGCATCTGTGCGAGTAAAGCGATCAGGAATGGTTAAACGTTAGGACCAACCAGACCCCAAATGGAGTCTATGTGCGAAAGAACGGGTTTTTTTAAGTCAATTCTTAGGCCTTTTATGGCCCGGACGGCGGACGGACATTTCAAATTTGGATTCTACGTACCTTGAAACGTAAAGTGACAAAGTTTGAGGGGGGGTTATAAATTTTTTTTGCTACACGGTCACATAGGCTTATTATTGGAAATAATAAACCAAAAAGTGCTGAAAAAATCACGAAAAATAGGAAAAAAGTCCAGTCATGCAGCATGACCCCATGAGCGAATTTTTTAAGAAATCTTCGACATTTCAGTCGCTATTGATCGTGTTGAGAAATTTTAGTTTATGATTTTGATAGACAAACATGGAATCAAATTATTAACACATGCACAGAGTAAACTCATCAGTTGTGATTACTTTTTTTTTTTTTTTTTTTTAAGCACCTACTACCTACGTTTTAAACAGCATGGTTCTAGGATTGGTTATACAGGGATACTTCCATAAGAGTAGTTCAATCTGAATTTGGACAATGTTTCATGCAAATATTACCGATTTTTACAACTAGTGAACGGCATTATTTCGATTTTTGACTGATTTTTCAACTTTGAAATTTTTGAAAACTTGATACATATTCTTATAGGAAATTTTACGCTGATTCCGAATATACCACATGTTAGTATGCTGAAAAATTTATTTCACACAACAAATCGCAAAAAAAACAGGCTATTTTGAAATTTTTGACTACATTTTTGAAAATTACAACCCGAAGATGTAATCCGATCATGCTGCCCAACGAACTTGAACTTTCGTTTTGTGTCCTTAACATTTTAAAATTTGTTTGAAGTTTCTAGCACAATTCTACGGACAGTTATCGTCTGGAATGACACATACATACATATATACATATAGGTATACATACATATATACATACATACATACATACATACATAAAAAAATGCGTTAAACTTCAGAATATGATTCAGAATAGCCTGAAACGGATTTCTGCATAAAAACTTTTCAAAAATTCACATTCTACAAATTTTGAGGCGAGAGCAATAGCTTAATTTTCTTCAAAAATTCGCTAAAACTGCTAAAAATTATTAAATTTATATTTTTTAGCATAATATTTCCCAAATAAAGTTTATTTACTATAAAATAGAACATTAAAAAATGTATGTGCAAAATTACGCTGAAAAGTGTTCTTAAATTCCAATAGAATGTGCCAAAAAAAATCGATGAAAACTCCAAAAAAGTTAAAAATTTAAAATCTTTCTTTGAATCGCAGAATATTATTTAGAATGAGGTTTTGGGCATAAAATTGGTAGTTGAAAGTTCCTTTTCCCTCAATTACCTCAATTTTCAAAACAATGTAAATGTACGATATTTTACGAAAATTCGCTCATGCGATCATGCTGCATGACTGGAACTTTTTTTATGACGGTTTAGTCAACGCAGTTAATTTTTAGCATTAATTAAGAGCTTTTCAACGAGTTCTCAAGGGGTTTAAACTTCCTGAGTTATTTCTACTCAGTAATGGAGAGTTTGCGGTAATGACGGTGCCTACTTATGAAGCCTAATAACCTAACGTTTTGCTGTTGTTGACTCGCAATTAGCAAGGTACGTCTATCTACCTACTCAGGGATACCCCATAGCTCCTGCCCATGGGCCTTTCGATATAGGATGTCATTACGAACGATTTGAAGTTATTTCGCCGTACCTACCTGCTTAGTTATACCTGCGGTGTACTTCTATAATAGCATTAAGATAGATAAGCCTCTTGATATATTTGCGTCATTCCCTAATAATTGGGGAAATATTGAATTCGGTTTTGAAAAGGTTGAATTCGACTTGGAAAAGGTTGTATTTGAGTTGGAAATGCTATATTATGGTTTATGCATTTGAACATTAATAAATAAAAAGCCTTAACCTCTTTAATGGGGAAGTCATTGAACACGAAGACTTCAATATTGAAACGGTGAGAAAAATTGAAGTCAAAAGTGGACATTCAAATGTGATTCTTTCCTGGAAGTTGTAAAATGTTGATTTAAGGACCTTAGAATCAGCACATACAACTTGTAGAGTCATTATTAAAATTTTTTAATTATTTGTCAGATGCATGCCCCTAGTTTGAACGAGAGATTTGTGTTATTTTTTCACTTTTAAGTATTAATTATACAGAACTGTCTTAGTTTTTATTTAAAATTAATTATTTATTACATCTGGGCATACTTCCTGAGCCCATAAAATGTAAACAATTTATAGAATATTGTCTAGTTACCGTTTTCTTGGCATGTAATTAAAAGTTTTTAAATATACGAGCTTTATCATTTTTGTGGGGGTGTCGAGTCGTCTCGATCCATCAAGTTGTGGGTGGTCGATTTTTCGAGTGCTCTCAAGGGAGCGATTCGTCATCCGCGACAAACAACCGACGTACGGCCCTAATAATAGCCACGTAGAACTCCCGTGGGCATATCAGGTTGTATAAATAGTCTCGGGCAAGCTGACGAACTGAGGTTTCGAACAACACAAATAATACTCGAGTATGCGGTCAACCTTGAGTGGCATTCGCGGTCCAGCGGTATGTTTCCACCTACCTGCGTCATCTTAGCGTCCTTGTGACCGGTTTTTTTCGACGGCTCATTTAATCTACGTTAAGCAGAACTTTAATTCGTTCGTTCGAGTGCGTGTTACCCACAGGTACCCCCTAGTCCAGGTGCCTAAGGACCAAAAACTTGACTGATTTTACTATTTGTAATCCAAGGCCAAAAACAGATAGTAATTTCCAGAGAAGGTTTCAAATTAGATGTCATAAATTTAATCCATTCTGAGTGAGAAAATCTTTGTCTGCCATCTCGAAATAGGTGGAATACAAAATGGCGGCCTCATAAAGATGACTTAATTTGCCCATTTTAAGGTTTTTCTCTAATAATTCCTAAACCGCACATCCGACAGAAATTTTTATACGTAGCGATTCGACCCAAAAACTATGAATTTTTATCTCCCAAAATGAGCGAATTACAGACAATTGAAAATCGGTCTAATGTTGGGTCAGCCCCCCCCCTCAAGACTTTTGCCCTTCAAAATCACCTAGTGGCCTTAATATTGGTCTGATTTAGGTCTGCCAAACTTCGTTTGATTCAAGGTTAAATACATTCCAAAGTTCATAGTGAGCAAGTTTTAGTCCATTAAAGTACAACATTTTTTCAGATTCGTATTCTACACTTAATTTCATGAAAATTTGACCCCTAAACCGAATTTATCGGCTTTGCGCAACCCGCTATAGGAGGCCGCAAAGATACGCAATCCCAGCATTAGGCCGAAATTCGGTTGTTAGGCAAACCCAAGTGTGGCTCATGTTTTTTCACTATTTCTTAACGCTGAATCACGTGGTGATGCCCATTTTTTCATTTGATTGAATTTTAACGATTTTATAGCAATAAATGGGGTTCTTGAAAAATTATCATCTAAAAAGTTGGTTTTTCGGTAATAATTCGACTAAACTTTAATCGAATCGGGAAATGGGCTCTTTGTGGCCTCCTAGGGCGGGTTGCGCGAAGCCGAAAAATTCTATTGAAGGATCAGATTTTCATGAAATTTAGTGCAGAATTCGAATCTGAAATAAAAATGGGGGTTCCCGTATGATAAAACGAAGTTTGAGTCAATTGCACACTTAGCACACGTGCGCAGTGCACTATTCTGTCATTTTTGAGATCGTTGCAAAAATCAAGATGATTTTAAAAAAATGCTCATTTAGCTGTAAAATAACGATTTTAGAGTGGGGGTGAGCGTCTCGTTGGACACCCTGTATGCCCTGTATGCGGGGTCTATCAGTTGGTTTTGGCCTGGTAGATCGCCGGCACCATTCCTCTCACATACCTAGCGGAAAACCCACCGTCTGTCAACAGCCCAAACAATCTCTTATGGATCCAAACTACACAGAAGCTGTAATATAACCCACTTTACCCTTCAAAGCCTTGATGCATTTTCTTCCATTAAAGTAGTTTATTGCTCTCGCCCTCGACTCTTTTACGAGGCCCTCATACTGCGGCAGTGTCGCCCTTAGACCTTATTTTTACTTATCCCAAAGATTATTAGAATCTTTATGGCGATTTTATAGCTCTCCATCTGTCGACCTCGTTCCATCTTCCCATTCATCCTTTTCATTACGTCCCGCCTGCAGTCGTCACACTGCAGGTTTTAAAATAGTTTAGCTCTGTATTGATGCATGACGTCGTAAGAGAGGGAATGAGGAAACAACGGCGCTCCGTCTGATGCCTAAAATTATATAATATGGTATATGCTTTAGCAGTTGTGGGCAGTATATATCTGCCTCACTAATAACAAGGACGTTAATTAGTTGAAGAACAATATACAACTCAAAAACAAATTGACGTTTGCACACGCCCACACGCTACTATTGATCAATGAAATTTATAGCAGACCAAATAGGAGCTGAAAATGTGGAACTATCCGTGGAAATTTCATCAAAATCAGCCGATTAGTCCTGAGTTATGGCGGTGTCAACTAATTAAAGTTTTGTGCGCGAGCAATAGTCATTGCTCAACCAATCGCGATATAATTCATAGGGCGTCTTCCGAGAATAACTACCCCCTGATTTTACACTAAATCGAACTAATAGATGAAGAGAATAAATTGGAATTCTAAGAAATTCACATTTGCTCATGCGCACTGTGACAGAGTTCCCGTCGGAATCCCAGAGAAAGCGCTGCCGTCGCTCCATTGGAAAACAACGGGCGTCGCACGCCACTTCTCGTGTTCTTGAGAGGCTGAGTTTGGCGTTGGATGGTGATCCAGGTCCTGGAAATCCAATCTACTCCGAACATAGCACATTACTGCTATTAGTAGGAGTGGTATCTCTCTCTGACGGGATGCTGTAACTCTCCTACCTCTTTGTCGAGGATTTAGGTCCCCCTTGCACCTCTGGGGGGGTACCTAAGTCCTTGATAACACACCCTACTATTGATCAGACGGTAACGAAAGTTATAGGAACCTTCTAGGAGCAAACCCGCACAATTCCTGAAAATTTCATTAAAATCGGACTAAAACTTGGTATAGTATTGAGTGTGACATGGATTTAAACTTTTCCAACCTGAAAACCTGGGAAATAAAATCTTCCACAGCTTTCCCAGTTTTTTCACAGAAATTTGAAAACTTCTGGTTATTAATTTTGTTTACCTACGTTTAGATTTAGATTAATATCTCCTTCTATACAAATAAATTTCAGGTTCTTACTTTAATTATTCAATTATTATTCATTTACTTATTTGCATGAACATTTCCAACGTCTAATTCGAGGTATTCAAACTGCCTCTAAGGAATATTCTGATGAATGAGTCATTTACTCTAAGGTTATCAGCCATTTTGATTTTAGCACATTTTAAGCACAGGTGGTGGTGTGAATTGCTTCTTGGAAAAGTCGTACAAAAACTGTAAGACGTACCTGTCTGAAAATTGCTAGGAAGGTCTAGGGAATTAGGTGAGCGAATATTGAATTGTCAATGATTGAAAATACCCTTATCTTCGTGAATTTTAAATATCGTTGATCGGTTAAATCTACACTGGAATTCGTGAAATATGTGACAAGGTTACTAGAGGTTATGGAACTGCTATTTTCTTGGTTCTTGAAAGAACCTTCCAAGGTTCCGTGGTACCAACAACCACTATACCTACTGTTGGTGGCATGAGCCGATTCGGGTACCGATTGTTTATAACTCGCTGTAAAAAAACCTGATTACTGATTTGACTTGAATAATTCTACCCGTTCACCTCAAGAACCTTAAAACTCTTTCATAGAATCGTTGAAGTCTTCATTTTTCTTACCACAGGAAACATTGTAGGAAAAGCAGTGTTTTTCATGAAACTTTAAGTACTATTTACTTTTGCTCACAGGCAATTTCTGTGGAGTTTCCGACTCCCCGGTGAAGCGCAGAAGATCGACAGGATGATGGAGTGCTTCGCTCAGAGATACTGTCAGCTGAATCCCAATATCTTCACAAATACAGGTAAGATTTTCTTGATCTTGAAGTTATCGTGTTATCGGAACAAAAAAAGCAAAGAATTTTTCGTGATTTATTATTGCGAAATGAAAAAAATATGTAGTTCATTCCATCTAGCAATATTTGTTATCATATGTTAACACACATGGAAGCCAGGTTTTCAGCAAAACCTAGCTCTTAGTATGAATGAATGTCATTCATTCATGCTGCCTAGCGTATTTTACAATATTCTCATTCACAGATTCAATCCTCAAATCTCGATTAATATAATCGTTATGCATATACGAATAGGTACCAACTATGCTTCTCAGTATTTTATCCTGATACAGGGGTAGGTATAAGAAACAAAGAGGAATAGGTATGAGTTGCCAATACCTCAAAATTGGATTCAAAAGCCAAATTCAACTACAAAATTTAGACAGATCAGCCAGCAAGAATTAAATGAAGAAAAAGCATGAAATTAATCAATAGCGTGAGGTTGCTATATACTTATATCAAACTTACCAACCTGTCTTCACTCACTTCCACTCATGCCTAATTCTTCTTCTTACACCTTTTTGGAAAGTTTTGCTCAGTATCTAGCATTTTGAAGAGTGAAAAAAGAGACGTAGGTACATTCCTGATTAATAGATACTTTCCTATTCATTGTCGGAGGATAGTTCTTTGATCAATTTAAAGTCCATTGCTGAATAGTGTAATTTTTGAAGAAAAAGTTACAAATTTGGAAACGTCTTTTGACTAGGCATCTAAACCATTTGCAGTCGTTGGTAGTACACAGAATAGAAAGAACGACTCGTACGATGATGGTTGATTTGGCATAGAAATGAAGATAATGTGCTGCAGCAGCAGGCTGTAATGGCTAGACATAATAAAAGGTGGGTTTGCATAATAAAGTTTGCGGTAGTGTTTGGTACTTTGCTAGAAAACTGGCTGAATAAATAGTAGATGCCGAAGTCGAGGTCAAACAAACTTCCCAGACGGGTGGCAGGTCACTACTTGTTGAACCATAATGCGACTAACCTCGATTGTTCCTTATTCCTTTTTGGGGAAAATGTGGGCAAAATCACCGTAACAGTGGCTGTTGCTCAGGTATATATTTATGGCAAGTCTATAAACTCATTCTTGGTTATTTTTATGGTATTTCTTTTACATTTAAGGTGTATACAATATGAAGTACTATTTATATTATCCACAGAGCGCTAGATAGTTATATGAAAAGAGCCGAAAGACATTCTAGATCAAATTACAAAGACCAAATTTTTACATGGCGTAAAAAGGGGGCCGTGGGATGTGAAACTGCGTTAAGCAGCATATACGTGCAATAATTTAATGGGTATATACAATATCTAGCTTCTTTGGATTGCTACTTCTGTGGATGCCCCACTCTTAATATGACACCCAACGTACGTATTACGATATCAGATTTCTGGCATAGGAATTAGTAATCAACACACTCTTGTAGCAGTTTGGGGACCAAAGCAGTTTGGTGGGTAGTAAGGTAGATAGCGGGTTATGTGTATACTGGTTTTTCTTAGGCATTATACGTGAGGGTAAAGACGTATGTAGTTCTTTGAGCATAGCTTCATGGGGAATGTGTTAGGAATTAGATAGCCACATGAAAAGAGCCAAAAGACATTCTAGATCAAATTACAAAGAGCAAATTCTAACAAGGCGTAAAAAGGGGGCAGTAGGGTGTGAAACTGCGTTAACCAGCATCTATGAATGGGTTCAATGATTTAATAGGTATATAAAATATCTAGAGTCTATGGATTGCTATTTCTGTGTATGCTCCACCCTTAATATGACACCCAACGTCGTATTTCTGTCATAGGAATTAGTAATCAACTCACTCTTGTAGCAGTTTGGGGATCAAAGCAGTTTAGTGGGTAAGGTAGTAGCGGGTTTTGTGTATACTGGCTGTTCTTAGACATTATATGTGAGGGAAAAGATGTATGTAGTTCTTTGAGCATAGCTTCATGGGAAATGTGTTAGGAATTAGATAGCCATATGAAAAGAGCCGAAAGACATTCTAGATCAAATTAAAAAGAGCAAATTTTAACATGGCGTAAAAAGGGGGCAGTGGAGTGTGAAACTGCGTTAAGCAGCATATATGTACAATAATTTAATGGGTATATAAAATATCTAGCTTCTGTGGATTGCTATTTCTTTGGATGCCCCTCTCTTAACATGACACCCAACTTACGTATTACTATATCAGATTTCTGGCATAGGAATTATTAATTAACTCACTCTTGTAGCAGTTTGGAGAACAAAGCAGTCTAGTAGGTAAAGTAGACAGCGGGTTATGTGTATACTGGTTGTTCTTAGGCATTGTACGTGAGGGTAAATATGTATGTAGTTCTTTGAGCATAGATTCATGGGGAAATGTGTTAGGAATGGGATAGCCACATGAAAAGAGCTGAAAGACATTCTAGGTCAAATTACAAAGAGCAAATTTTAACATGGCGTAAAAAGGGGGCAGTGGGATGTGAAACTGCGTTAAGCAGCATATGTTTACAATAATTCAATAGGTATATAAAGTACCTAGCTTCTGTGGATGCCCCACTCTTAGTATGACACCCAACGTACATATTACTATATCAGATTTCTGCATAGGAATTAGCAACTCACTTGTAGCAGTTTGGGGAACTAAGCAGTTTAGTGGATAAGGTAGACAGCGGGTTATGTGTATGCTGGTGGTTATGTGTGTGATTTTGACTCGTACCTCAGGCATTATACGTGAGGGTGAAGATGTAGTTCTTTGAGCATCGCTGCTTCATGGGAAATGTGTTAGGAATTTTGTCATGATTGTCAGATGATACTCATGAAACCCTGCCAAGATAGAGGTGAATTGAATGGGTGTCTAGAAGAAGGGCGTATGTTATTTTTCGCAACTTTTCAGGAGGATGAAAAAACTGTCAAAACTCACTTTGTTAGATTTTTAGCGGATTTTTGTAGAAAATGAAACTATTGCAATGGCTCCAAAAATTTTAAAACCAAAATTTTCTTCATTGAAATCCGTTTTGAGACATTTTAAGACGAATCCTAGAGTTTATCGCTTTTTCATATGTATATATACATATATTTACATTACATATAAATATACATTATATATACGTGTATATTTACAAGTGTGTACTTGCTTGTCATTCTAGACGATAACCCTCCTTACTATTGAGATAAAAATCCCGATCTTGCGCCAGAAAATCAAGCTTTCCAGACGAAAAGATGAGTTCGTTGGCCAATATTTTTTGAGCACATTAAATTGGTCAAATTTTAAAAAAATCACTAAAAATGGCTAAAAACCGTAAATTTATATTTTTAATCGGAATTTTAGTCAAAAGAAGTTATTCAACGATGAACTAGAACATTAATAAATTTATGCAGAAAATTTACTGAAATGTCATTAATATTTGCTCAAAAAATTTCTAGAAACTGCAAAAAAAGCTAAAAATCCAAAATCTTTTTTGAATTTCGGAATATTTTGAAGTTTTTATGCCATCAAATTGGCAGTTAACAATTTCTTTTTACTTAAGTCCTGAATTTTCAAATTAATTTAACATAATATAGTAGGTACGATAATATACGAAAATTCACTCATTCGATCATGCTGCATGACTGGAACTTTTTTCAGTTGGTTGATTACATATACCCTTAACGTATCATTTCCAGCACAAGTCTCTTCTCTTTGATTGCATTTTACTGCAATCTACCGGTAGTTACGATACCAAAACCGCTTCCTTCTCGTTCGTTATTTTTAACGAACTCCGCTCTTCTAGACACCCATTCAATTGGTTCCTTCAGATGACAAATAAAATTTTGATATATTTTCTGTAACTTTTTTTTTAGATACGTGCTACGTTCTGTCGTTCGCCATAATCATGCTGAACACGAGTCTTCACAATCCGAGCGTGAAGGAAAAACCAGCGGTTGAGCAATTCATCAACATGAACCGAGGGATCAACAACGGAGGAGATCTTCCCAGGGAACTGCTCGTTGTAAGTTTTATCATTCAAAATGCTGATTATTGAATTATGTTCAAGTATGTAATTTTTAGGCAGCAAGGGTTGGCACGGACTAACTACGGCAAGATTGGTCATAAAAATAAATTAAAGACAGAATTCTGATCAAGCTTCAAATAGGCGTCCTAAAAATCTCATGTATCATAAAATTTGGACCCCGTTAATGATGCCGATAAATATTTTTGAAGTAATCATTATAATTTCGTATCTTCTCGAATCCAGAGCTGCATATCCACTGCACACTCATTCAGAATGTTGATAAGTTCTCTCTGCTTCCAGTTGACCCATTAACTTGTGGAGCAAACTGTTTTAGGAATTAAATTTTCAGGAATTAAATTTTGTGGACTATAGGCCTAGTGATGAACTTAATTGGGAATGTACTAATTAATTTTAAGTAAGAAAATTTGGTTCGTGCACTAAACATACAAAACATACTCGTACCTGTGAATATAAACTGTAACACATGGGATTAGTATCTTGATAGTTTCAAGTTATTATTTAAGTGTTTAGACTGTGAAATGTGAGATGGGAATTTGAATTCAAGAATACGAAAGTTACAGGCGTATAGTGCTGATGTTTGTTTGGATAATCCTCAAGTAGATTGGTTACGAACGTTAGAATTCGTACAAGAATTTAATTTTGATAAATTGGTTGATTTTTTAAATTTTCATTTATGTTCATAATTTTGATTTTAATGAGTCCTTATATTTAATTTAAAATATCAAATTTTTGGTTTTGAAGATTGGAGTAGGTACTTAATTCTTTTTTGGGCATTAGCGACGTATGGTCACGCAGTGACGTATGTATCATGAGACATTGTTTTGGATTTGTAGAGGGTTTTACAAAATATGTGCATATAATATAGTGATTTATTTTGTGTACACAATTAAAGAGTAATAAATAATGTAAATGAACTGAATCCCGGCTGATAGCAATGCCGCATAGTGTTTTTAAATTAATACTTGGATTTTAAGTAATTGAAAAAAAAACACTTCATTCGTTCATTCCTCCCGTTTGTTGGGAATGATGAAAAAGCGAGCGTTGATGAGACGATTTAGTCGGAGGTTGAGTCAGACCTACTGATTCCTTCCTTGACTGTCTCAAATGATTGTTTCACTTTGATCGCTGACCCAATAATATTTATGAGTCTCTCTCACTTTAAAATCGTACTAAGATATAAGTATAATGTAAGGTTAAAATGAAAATATCAGAGTACTTACAACAAAAAGAAACGGATTGCCGATTATTCATTGATAAATTCAAAAGATGCGAAGTGTTGGATGGAAGGGTAAGACTTTAAAACAGAGGAATAGTGACCTCACAACAAAGCCTAACTGATGTTGTCCCTATGTGGATATTTATTTATCCAGATTTGAGTCTGTACCATACGATATGATGACATTTTTCTGTTGAAAATAGTCCTCGACTCCCATATTTCCTGTAGCTCTTGAATCATGTAGATGCTGATTATTTCAGCGATCCGAGGTGTGAGTTTGTTTGTTTTGATTGAAATTCTGCTAAAAATGATGAATTTAACCATTTTTGGCAGTTTTTAGAAATTTTTAGTGATTATTAGCTCATTTGATTAAATTTTACCTATTTCATGTGCTCAAAAAGTGCTGGCCAACGAACTCATTCCGAAATCGGTCCAGTCGTTCTCGACTATGGAGCGACCAATGGAAATAGGGATTCATTTTTATAAACATATATATAGATTAGATTCTCCTTATCAATTCGCCATGTTTCTATCATTGCCGAAAGATTGAAGATAACAGATACTTCTATCTTCATAGCATATGTTATCAGAAGATAGTAATGAAATCAATATATAACAAAATAAACTATATTTGGGGAGGACAATCATGATTATCTTTGCCTCCAATCAGTCTTCAGCTAGTCTGGTAGTGAACGTAACGACCTTTAAGCTGAGTTTGCTGTCCTACTCCTTCTCGTGTTCATGGCAGTGACATATTGACGGGGGATACGAGTACTTATCCTCTACTTATCTTACTACTTATCGCTCGTACTCATCCCCTATTTCGCAATATATTCTTATCATACTGTTTCTCTTGCTTCTGATTTGCTTAGCCGGCAAATTTGCTACAAAATTTCTAGCATTTCGCTTCTAATTTACGGCTTAATATTTTCCAGAGTTTATACGAAAGTATAAAAACCGAGCCGTTCAAAATCCCTGAAGACGACGGCAACGACCTGATGCACACCTTTTTCAACCCAGACAAGGAAGGCTGGCTTTGGAAACAAGGTAAACACCTCATACCATCTCATGTCTCACACTTTTTACTTCTAATTATTTTATTTCATTCTTTAATTGAAATATTCTAGTCACAAAGAAAAGTTTTTTTCTCCTTTCATAATATCAACTGGCTTATCGTGCACATTTCAAAATCATTTGCTTTTTTAGACGTTACAATTTGAATCTCATTCAATTTAATGCTATTAGTCACAGAAACAGCGCATTCTATGATAGGTATAGCGATAGGTAGTATCGTTTTTAGGCAATGCTTCTACACAATATATAGAATATTATTTCCCATTTATAGAAAGAAGTTCCTATACTAATTCCTTTAAAACTTCACATAAAAAATACCGTACTATTTTAAAACGAAAAAATTATTTATCCTTATTCATTGATTGAATTTAGCGGCTTCAACTTATTTGTGAACATTAATACTATCATTTGTAGTGATCTGACAAAACGTTGTTGGTGGTCACCTTTGACTCATCCTGTACCTACCACTCATATGCCTACCCAAAACTATAGAATTTGTGTTTCAGAAATCACGTTATCTTCACATTTTTTCTTTTTAAATAAATATTCACCATCTACTCACTGAATCATAAAAAATAAATAAACCATCACTAGAGAAACTCGCAAAGGGCTCCGCCCCTTGACTCCGCCAGAGGGGCTTCGCCCCCCTGGGCCGCCCAGTTGCTTTCCGCTTTGAGCCTTTGGCTAAAATGCTAAAACATGGAACATGCTTTCTCCCCGCTAATTCGTAAATGTAAATACATTTAAAACTACAACATAAATGTTTTACAAATAGAAATTAGAACAGAGTACCTAGGTAGGTAATTGTCTGTTATGGCGCGCGTCTAAAATTACTATAACCAAGATTAACTTCTCAACCAAGTGACAACAAAACAAGCGGCATTGTTTACTATATCCATTTATAACATAAATGAATATAAAACTACGACATGAATAGAAGAACAAATACGAAAGAAATGCGTGATAAATCGAGAGCTTTCCAACGTGTGGTGAACGATTTTTGTCCGGTGAAAAATAAAGAAGTTTCATTTCCCTAGCAACGGCTTGGTTGTACGTGAAAATCAAAAGAAAGATTGACCGAACATTTTTGTTAATAATGATGTTTTACGCTACTTCTTGAAGTACTATTTTCCGCTATGGATTTTTTCAAGATCATTTAAAACTTTTATCAATTATATCTACATGCGAGGAAGCTATGTGCCACAAAAACCTGGCATACGTTTTTTCTCTACAATTCTCTGAACACGTGGACCTGGACCCAGATTGAAACCATAAGTATTCAGTACCTATTACAGAAGTATAAGATAAGATATTATACATAAGTATTTTGTGTTCTGCTCGCTCATCCAAGACATGAATTTAGAGCTTAGTGTACTATCACCTTAATTTAATGCTGGATGTCCAGTGTACGCGAATTCACGCAAAGAGGCGAACTAGCGAAACAGGCGATTAAGCGCGAACAGTTCGCCTGTAAACGAACACGGCCAACCGTATGAGACTCCGACCAGTGCAAGCAACAACCTTCGCGCGAAGTCGGGCGAAGGTGAAAAATCGTTCGCCACTTTTTGGAATGCTCTCATTTTACCACGACATTTCATGACCTCTAAGCCATTGTAGTGTCAAGGAATGCTGATTTATTACTCTAAGTTAAAAAGAAACGAGAGCTTTCCAACAAATGGAGAACGATTTTGGTCCCATAAACACTAAAGAAGTTTTATTTCCCCAGCAACGGCTTGGTTGTACGTGAAAATCATAAGAAAGACAAAGCAGCTTGAAATGCTTGCATACGAGTCTGCAACACATTGGGACATTTTCATGTGTGTTTTCTTATTGTATTTATTACTAGGCAGATCTCACCCGTGCATCGCACGCGCAGGGTGGCCCCCAACGGGAAAAGTCAGGGAATTTTGCAAAAAAACACCAAAATGTCAGGGAATTTTTTCAATCAATACTTTGTGTAATAATTTGCAGTGTTTTTAGGTTTATTTTAACTCCCAAACAATAAAACTTCAACGGCGTAGTTTATCATACTACATTATATTTTATAGATGGGTAATACGAATAAAAAAAATAATTGTCATGAGTCGTGGTACTGTTCAAAGAGTATCAACGCTACACACAGATACATTGTGACATGGATATGTCTTCGGCTCTCCTGGTTACTACATCACCTATTAGTAAACTATGTGTGAGAAAAATCAACAGGTTATTGAACTAGGGAGCAAACCCAACAGAGTAGTGGATTGATCCAGTAAGAGTCCCAACAACGAGTTGGTGTACGTAAGCTAGGACTTCTCATGTTGGCCTATTGAAATGTGAAGCCATGTGTAATAAATTCATAGCTTTCCAACGAAAGATTTTTGTGGGATGGGAAATAAGGCACCGATTGGAAGTAGGTGGAAAAAAGCGAGACATTAATTGCAGTCGGGCGAAAATTTGGAATTACCCACAAAGCTAAGAAATATCCTTGTTAAAAACTTTTCCTTTTTTCAACACAAATGAAGAAAATTTGAATTTGATCTTAAACAAATCGCTTCAGATCACAAATTGAGAGACCATAAAATATTAAATGAAAATTAATGCAGCGTGATTAAAGGCGAATTTTCGTAATTTGTCGTATTACATTTAGGTTAATATATTAAAATATTTACGTTACGTTACGTGACAGTTTTTTGTGCAATGTGCCATGGCAAAGACATGAAAATGTCAAAATGTCAAGGTTAAACTCGTAAACGAGTTCTACTATCTACTTTACAAGCAGATACCATGTTACATGGATATGTCTTTGATTGGGGATTTAATAACGGTTGTCCTCGAGAGTTGTAAACAAATCCTTTAACTTTAAACAAATCCCTGGGCCGCATCCCGACTAATTCCAACAAAACAACGGTTTACTTATAGAAATGTTGAAAATAATTTGAATAACTGTATAGAAAAGTTGAATAACTGTGGAGAGAAGCCACTACAATGAGTTGTTGTTAACATTCGACTGTTGTCAAGAGGATCAAAATGTTTCCTATGGAGTGGAGTAAATGATGCTATTGCTTTACGTTAAGAATATTGTAACCGACTTATTAAAATTGTTTATTGTCCAATCAACTTAGTTTTGGAATGTAGCCAGGTACGTGAGGAGGGGGAAATTGGTAGCTTGAGATGTGAACACATAAATCAAGCGCTTTCCAACGAGTGGCGACCGATTTTTGTGCGATGAAAACTGCGGAAGTTCCATTCCCCTAGCAACGGCTGGGTTGTACGTGAAAAACACTGAAATTGTGACACAAATTTTGCGTGACGGAAATTTTTGGTTGACCCCCCAGAGCAAAGACATATCCATGTCAAAAATCGATGTTGGTTTTTACCGCGAATGTTGTTCACAGTTCTTTTAAATCAGGGGCTCAGCTTCGTCCATATTTACAGCGGTTTTGGCAGTGTATCATTTACGCATAAATTGAGGGCTTTTCAACGAGTGGCGAACGATTTTCGTGGGAGGAAAACTAACGGCGATACATTTCCCTAGAAACGGGTCGGTTGTAAGTGAAAATCATTACAAAATCCCGCGCTACTTTCGTTCCACGTTTTTGCCCAGTTAGGTGATGGCTAAAGCATGTTCCATACTAAAATCAAAGTAGTCATAAAGAAGAATCCAACTATGATTAGATATTGATTAACAATATATTAATTGACATTGTATTAATATTATTAACTGTCATCCAATAGTATAATAAAGGTATAATATTCATGAAATTTAATTGAAAAACTTTTAAAGTATACGTACTATAATTTCATTATTAAATTATATTACAAAAGTGGTGTTGTATTTTGCTTCGCATATAGATCAAAAGTGGCACGGAAACTGGGATTTTAATCTTCACCATGGTAGGTTTTTCTTATAAGCACAGAATGGCCTTTCATTTTCTCCTCAAATAAATATTCCACTTCTTCATTATTTTCTTTCTTTAGTAGGAAAATAATTATATTCCCTCAAACCTGGCATTCAAATTCCATTCATACGTTTCTCATGAGCTAAACAAAGTATTGTTTGGTCATTGTTTGTGTGAGTGTGTGTAGTAGACAATTTTTTATGTTGAAGTTACATTCAATATCGGTTTGTACGTTGCCATGTTTTTGGGACTTGCACACACCTGTAATGTTCTCACCATCACGTGTGCAGTTTATCTGGTGTGGTTCAATTGCACCTTTGTGTGTATTAATAAATAATAATTTGTTATAATAAAATTATTTAAAAAAGATTGGAGTGAAACATGAATTGAGTTGTTTAAGGCCCTTTTATATTGATCTTGGCTTGAGTTCTGTGTAACTTCCTGGATTGATAGGAGTTTTGAGTTTCCCTTAAATGCATTTGACAATGTAGATATCGGAGTGTCACGTTGAAGAGTAGATTATTTAGGTAATTTCCTTGAACTTATCGTTTGGACATGGGTATACTCATACAACGAAATCCATGAGAATTTGCAGTCTGTCGCTAAGTGTTTCTTCTTTTTGGCAAAACTGTTGTGATTAAACTACGTTCCCCCTCCACTATTGTGATAACACTCAAAAAATTATTTTCCTTTTGCTGCTTGCTTTTGCTGCTATTGCAGGCGGGCCCCAGCCCTAGGCATAACGCGGAACGCGTGTAAGGCCAAGGTAAACACCTGGACCATCAAAGATCTAAAAGAGCTATGGAAAAAAAGTCCAGTCATGCAGCATGACCCCATGAGCGAATTTTTGAAGAAATCTTCGACATTTCAGTCGCTATTGATCGTGTAGAGAAATTTTAGTTTATGATTTTGATAGACAAACATGGAATCAAATTATTAAAAATAATTGGGAGGTACTCATACTTTATTATTATTAAACTAATCTTTAAGCCACAGTCAGTATTAAAGCTACATCAAGTCCTAAAACAGTTGAGCGTAAAACGTTTAAGAGAGCGACCGAGAGAATCGGAGGACGGAATATTTCACAGAGTAAACTCATCAGTTGTGATTACATTTTTTTTTTTTTTTTTTAACAAGCACCTACTACCTACGTTTTAAACAGCATGGTTCTAGGATTGGTTATACAGGGATACTTCCATAAGAGTAGTTCAATCTGAATTTGGACAATGTTTCATGCAAATATTACCGATTTTTACAACTAGCGAACGGCATTATTTCGATTTTTGACTGATTTTTCAACTTTGAACTTTTTAAAAACTTGATACATATTCTTATAGGAAATTTTACGCTGATTCCGAATATACCACATGTTAGTATGCTGAAAAAATTATTTCGCACAACAAATCGCAAAAAACAGGCTATTTGGAAATTTTTGACTACATTTTTGAAAATTTCAACCCGAAGATGTAATCCGATCATGCTGGCCAACGAACAAAAGAGGACAGTAGGTATTGACAAGCAATCTGGGATGTGCATCTCTAGCTGTCGTTGAGGTCCTTGCTCTCTCCAATTATTTACTTTTCTACTTTAATTTCCCCTGGACAAGTTATTAATCACTTAGTACGAATGGATCCTTTAAAATCATACAACTTAAGCAGTCAATTTTATAAATATCCCCAAACAATGGGTGCTGTTAACTGATGCTACCAAATAATTTGCAACAAAACATGTATAAATGCCATACTGTCCAACTACGTAATAATACTTCCTGATGAGGCCTATACTGGCATAAGCGCTCGGAGGGAAAAATAAACTGATGAGAAAACGTGCCTAAAGGTCGTATCACACTAGCCTTTATTCCGCATTTTTTCTGCGTTTTTAATGCCTAAACGTGAAGAAGAAGAAGTGCTTTTTTCCAAGGTCAGCTTTTTCGACCATTGCGCATCCTGGCGGAGCATTTTTAAACACACTTGGGAAAATTAGAACACGTTCTAATTTTTACCTTGACGCAAGAAAAATGCTAAACATAACCCTTGGGGAGGTAACGTTTCACTGGGAAACCGCGTTGTACCTTCCCGTTTTCATTCTAGTTCCAGTTCTCCTGTGCCAAAAATTTTGTTCCTAGTTCCTTACCGAAGTTTTCTTATTTTCTTAGTGCCGAACTTCTTTTCTTATTATTCTTATTTCAGTGCCGAACTTCTATTTTTATTACGCTTTTGTTTGGTCGCGCGCCAATGCCTCACCTCGCATGACGTTAAGTAGGTAACAGCACCCCTCCGGTCACTAAAGAGACTGCACTAAACAAATGCCGAATCAGGTGAATGAACTGTAGAAGTGAAGTTTTTTGTTTGAGGATTATTATCTTGCTTCTCTGTTGAGTTCAAATTACATACCTGTCTTCTTATATAAATATTAAAATCGAATAATCATTTTTCGTTCTTGACCACGTCCCTCGCGGGAACAGTTTTTTTTTATTATTACGTTATTTTTATTATTATTGTGCGTCTTCATAGTATAATAACTTTGGAAGAACAAGAGTTGTCAAGACACTGTTTGAAAACACTAGGCACGTCAAACGTTACTTCAATATTTCAAGCCCTAACCTGACAGGCTTAATAAAATTGCATTCCGCCAGAATGCGCTGTTTTTGCAGTTATTCCTCTTCAACATTCACTGCTGACCTTGAAAAAACGCACTTTGCCTTCTTCACGTTTCAGCGTTTAAAATGCGAAAAAAATGCAAGTGTGATACGGCCTTAGCTATCTACTCATTCCCTCACACCCCCTAACCATGGATAATGAAAGGCAACCTACCCAGTGGATCTAAACAAATTCATGTGGAATGTTATTTATGAAATTATCGAATTGAAAAAATTGGTGATTCAGGTTTCAATAAATATTTGAATTGAAGTTTCGATAAACTGTAGAAACATACCAAAGCCATCGAGAGTGGCTATCAATAACCAAACATCGATATCTTTATCGAGGTGTTTGGTAATAGAATCATAAAAATGGTGGAGGAACACAACCAAATCGTGTTGATTGAATTGGACAAACAATGTCCTGGCATATAATTTGTTTGATCGACATCCATCTACTCGGTTGGTTGACATAGAGTTGGTTGGGTTAGTCTGTATGTAGATACGTTTAATCTTTCCTCGAATCCGGCTCCGAATCGACTAGCTTCTTCTCCAGGATTGTTACTTTCAAGTGAAACTTCTGCAGTCGAAGAGATTTAATTAACTGACCTCTGCGGCGTGGGTTGCGTGGGGTACGCTTGTCTTTAAAAATAACATTTTATCTCTCATGAGCTTAAACTCTGTCCAGGTATCAAATATTTTTGGGTTGGTACATTTGGAGCATTCAGTAGGACCCAGACTTCAATGCGAAATAATCTTTCACTTCCTCACTCACTTCAGTCAAAAACACACTGTGACAATGACCTCGCTCGACTGCAAATTCTTCTAGGGAGCATCCACGGACTGCAGTTTTACTTTGTCATTTGTCCAAACCCAAATCAGCTTGAGATGGTTGGTATTGTACTCCGGGGAAATGTTACGTTTAAGAAAAACTCCCTCAGTCGAAAAGGTTTGATTAATTGACCCCGGTGGTGTAGGTTGCTAAAGCGCTTGTATTTAAAAATAACTTATTTCTCAAAGTAGGTAAAGGCATGGGTTCGAATTCTTTTGAGGAATCCAATATTTTTGGGTCGTTATGCTGGTTTCACATGGAGCGGAACGAGCGTGGAAAGCGGAAAGACGGAAGGACGGAACGCAATCTGATTGGCTGTTGGGACAACAGATGAGGATGGTGGCTGCCATGTTGTCGGAATGGGCGGACAGCGGACGGAGGTAGACATTTTTATACCGTTTCCGCATTCCGTTTAGCTCTGTGCAAGCTCATTGGACAGGAATGTTGATAACCGCAAATAGAGGTTTCAGATCAGAGAGGCTTTCAGTAGGAAGGTTATGATTCCGTTCACCAAGGTGACCGCTTCATGTGAACAATCTTTCCAACTCCACCGCCCCTCCTCCAGTTTTTCCGTCCTTCTGTCTTTCCGCTTTCTGCACTCGTTCCGCTCCATGTGAAACCAGCATTACAGGAATGCTGTATTATTTCATGAGGTACCAACTTAAGGCCAGAATGCTTGTTATACATAGTAATACTGTGAAGCAGATACCATAAACAGCATAAACAAAACCTAAAACAGGGTTAGAGATGACCCCTAGTAGAAAGTAGGTTGGTAGCTTCTACCATATCGACAGTGTAAGCACAGGTCTTATATCCAATCCATTTCAAATACCTAACACAAGCACAAACACTCAATTCATTTTTCATTCCACTCCAACAAAAAAGCAATAACCAACTAATGTTTTTCATTAATCACTCTGAACCAAGAACCAAGAAATGGAATCCGTACCAACTTTCTGAAGTGTTACTTACTCAGATCCTTTATCTTTCTTTTAGACCATTCATGTACTTCTCCAAAGCTCCAGAGAATTGATCTGGATAGTAATATTCCTTATGCGTGACGTGTGTACCGTAACATTTTGAAATACCCATTGAATGAATGCGCCTACTTCACAATAATAATAGACAACTGATTTTTGCCATTTTATTTTTTAATCATTCTTGTACAAATTTCCCATCTCTAAATCATCCTTCATCACCATAATTTTTGAGTATAAACCCAATCCCCCATCAAGCATGCCTAGACAGAGCAAAATAAAGGGGAATTTTCATGGTTTTATTCCATTTAGTGGTATTGTGAGTTGGCTGTCAGATGGTTTAAGAAGATGACAGCTTTTGGTTAGCCAGAAGAGTCTCCTATGTTGAATTACATGACATTAATCTCATGTGTGTGACAGTTCCCGCAAGATCCAAGGGAATTCGCTGCCGTCGCTCCGTTGTTTCCCAACGGGCGTCACACGCCTGTTCTCGTGTTCTTGAAAGCACGCGTTTGGCGATGGATGAGTGATCCTAGAACTGGAAAACCAATATTCTCCGAACGTAGCATATATGCTATCAGTACGAGTTGTATCTCTTGTGGTACTGTCACACCCCTCTCTATATATGAGTGTGGATTTAGGCCCCCATTGCACCACGGCGCGCCTAAGTTCATTACATGTGTGAAATTGAAGTCCCTTTAGATACTGTTTACGAGCTTGAAATTGGGTTTTAGGGCTTCTTTAGGAGTCTTAAGAAAATCTCCTCCCTTGGTATCGCATATTAACCTATTTCATTTGAGAGGATATGTAAGAGTTGACAAATCATTCTTAAAAACTCACATATCCTCTTGATTTTGTCTGTTTCACTCAGGGATTCCTCTTCAGGCTAACCGCTATAGAAATTAAAATATATGCTATTTCAGTCATTTAAAAGGCCCGAAGTACAAAGGAGGTAAGTTGAAAATTCAGTATGACTGCTAGTTATTGGAACATTTTCTCATGGGAGAGGTATCCTAGTTCTAAGGGATATTTCTGCAGGATGTTCTTGGAAATCTACCTTTTTGAGAATTATCTGTGTATGGCCATGTAATGTCAATTTCTACAGAATTGCTTTCATTGTGAACTTATTCTCGATTAATCACTTGAAGGAAATCCTTTACCGATGTTTGAATTACCCTTTGCATCGATACGGTTTTATGTAAAAGAGAGTTTAATCTGTCATTACGGTTTTTCCTATATCATAGAAATGTCAGCAACATGTCGTTGAATTTTGAAAATTTTCTATATCCATTCATATTGCATAGTAATTAACAGAAACATAATATCAAGCCCCTGTAGCCCATGTCCTAGACAATACACGGTAGGTTTACATTGTTCATCCTGTGTGTTGTAATAGTTGTTTCAACTTTTTACATCAACATTCTTTCAGAAGAATCTCACTCATGATTATTCCCCAATCAATGCTTTTGGTGTATAGCAGGTATTTTCTCCCCATCTTTTTTGTAATGTCAGACATTTTCCGATATTCCTATTCATGCTTCAAGTTTACAAATTAGAATAGCTATTAGCCCATAGGGAGCATGAATATATCCTTTTCATAGTTAGTTCCTCGTTCATATTTTAATGAAACGATTCTTAGCGTCACCTACTATCACGAACTTAATCACTCATGTTGAAGGTATATAAAACCCTTTTCAAATCTAGAAAACAGCGAAAAGTGCATATTAACACTAAAGTTAATATGTTGCAGTACGCTTTCTGGAAGTTGTTTTGTTTTCTTTGTTTGATCATACATATTATTTGTTTCATTTTATCGTGTAGAAATTTGATTTGAACCTCTAAACCATATGCCCTATTGTGCACTGTCCAATCTTGTAGTTACATGATCTGTTCATCGGATTGAACGCCTAAATACTGTACCCAGTGTTGAAATTCTGGTTCATCTTATGTTAACAGGTGGCCGCTACAAGAGCTGGAAAAGAAGATGGTTCATCTTGAACGACAACTGTTTGTACTACTTCGAATACACGACCGATAAGGAGCCGCGGGGTATCATTCCACTGGAGAACATCCGAGTGCGTGAAGTGCAGGACAGGCATAAACCTCACTGCTTTGAGCTCTATGCCGAGGCGTCTGAGTTCATCAAAGCCTGCAAGACCGATAGTGAGGGCAAAGTTGTCGAAGGTACGTTTGATTACTCTCCCCCCCCCCCTCCCTCCCCCAAAAAATCATAAATCGTGCCCTCACAAAATTGGTACTGGTCCTGGGGTTTTTCAAGGGTGATGAGGCCATTTTTCACGTAGACGTCTAATTTTTGAGGTAAGGCACCTGTATTTTTGAAAAAATCTCTTAACACGTTCCGAGCGGCACCGATTTTGGTGGAAACTCCTTGTGACGGGACCTGTTTTTTCGAGATGATAGTTGATACCTGCTTTTTATGACTAGCAATTGACGAAAACAACGATGCTGAACCGAAATTTGATGAATATCGCGGAGTTTTAGAAGTTGGATCGATCGATCCAGATCTTTTTTTTTTTTTTTTTTTTTTTTTTTTTTTTTCGCAGGTGAGGAAATCTTTAAGATCCTAAGGTGGTAATCGGATCTCGTAAGATACCTAAGAGGGGACCGCACTCCGGGTTATGTATGATTCAAACACACTAAAACCTCACCTTCCTTTTCCCACGTTGGAACTCAGCCTGGAACTGTTTAACACATTACTTCAGGGCACATCGATCCAGATCGGCAGTAACGTACCGCTGGTTATGCAACCAGCAATGCTTGCATGTTCTTTTGAGGCCTTGGTTTCAATACACGTCAACAATACACGTTTTCCCATTTTTTATCCCTAATGTTTCATTTTTTGTCCCTCCTAGTCGTCCGAATGATGTCCCCATATACCAAACCCAGGATTATTATATATTTCTAAACAGAACCGCAATGTTTGTAGGCAGATGAATCTATACAGGAATTTATTATTTTTATTATTATTATTATACTATTAGGAAATTATAATTTTAACATGAAACTGAAAACGGTCCCTATGAGTGATTTTTATATATATATTTCAAGGAACGATAAAATATAACTCATTTTGATATTAAACATATTGTATAATTAGGTAGGTATGAATCATACAGGTCCATGTTTATAAATTTGAATAAAAAATTGACAATATAGTACTACTAAACTAAGAGAAAGATGTTGTCGGATGATGGAATAGGTATTCACATCTCAGTATCTTCGTCTACAAATACATTCTTGGGCCACTTTTCAAAACATGGTTCGTGGCACAGACCTGGTTGCTCGGGACATGGAGGACAGTACCAGCACGTTTTTTTTAAAACAATAGTAGTATCTATTTGGCACTGCCTACATCTCATCTGCCTAGTAAATTAAAAAAAAAAAAAAAAAAAAAAAACACAATAAAATTGAACTTTGCACTCGAAAACATCGCTAATGAATGAAAAAGGCGCGATGAAAGGGCGCGAAAATGTTACTGAACGGGGGCTTTGATATCAATGGGGAACGAAACAGAACGCATTCTTTCGGAGGCCTGATCATCTACAATAAGTGTGTTATACTCCACAGCCAACAGAATGCGTGGTAATCTCGTCAGAAGGCAGAACGTAGGAGTCTATGTGCCCTCTGTAGCTGGATCCATCGATCCACTCCGGGTGAATCGAACGAGGGCGCCTGGATCGATCGATCGATTCCGCTCGGAACGTGTTAATTCCAGTATAATTTATATTAAATTAAAAGGTGATATTCTTGCCGGAAATTTAACGCTGAACACGCCTACACCACATAATAATGGGTCTGAAATGCCTCCTGAACTTGTCTTTTACCTTTACGTGTCGTTTTTCACAGATTTTTGACGATTTTTCAACAGTTTTTTGAAAATTGTTGTATGTACAAATTACATCACTTGACCTGAAGAATTGTGCTATTACTTGGACTATGTCTGCGTCGAATGAGACCAGCAGAAGCTCTGGAGGTGTGATAATTGATTTTTTGCGATTTCTCAACTACCGAAAAACATATTTATTGGGAATATACCGAGAAAAAACAAGTTGTCAAAAAACTGACAAGAAACACGTTTGTCGGTAGTTGAAAAATCACAACAAATTATTATTGCACCTCCAGAGCTGCTGGTGGTGGTTTCATTTGACGCAAAAACAGTCCAAGTAATAGCACAATTTTTTTCAGATCGCCAAATGGTGTAATTTGTACAAACATTTTTAAAAACTAGAAAAATCGTCGAAAATTGGTGAAAAACTACGTTTTTGGCAGTCTATAGGCAAAAGACGCGTTGAGGAGGCATTTCAGACCCATTATATTTGGTATAGGTGTGTTCAGCATTGAATGTCCAACAAGAATATCACCTTTTAATTTAATATAAATTATCCTGGAATTTAAGAGACATTTTCAAAAAAATGCAGGTGCTTTACTTCAAAAATCAGACGTCTGCATGAGAAACGGGCGTCGGATTCAGCACCCTCAATAACCCCCAGGACAAGTACCAGTTTCGTGTTACTACGTATGTTTCTACAACGTATGTTTTAGTACTCGTATGTTACTACTTTGAACAAATCGGACTAAAACGCCATTGTCAAGCTCAATATGTGTGTCCATATTAGAAACATATACTTATGTTGCTGAAGCTAAATTAAATTAAAATAATTTCGTTTCTTTGATTTTTATCTTCAAGGGTATCTTAATTTTGGAATTATTCCTACTTATTAAGTCTTGCATACATGCTTATTGGCCCCAGGCATGATAAATTTCGTTACCAGCCCGGGGACCCTCTGCTCAACCGAATAGCTTCAACAAAACTCATCTTAGACCTCTCGGCTGCAGAAGACGCCTGTCTTGTAGAAGATCAGGTGTATAGTATCCTATGTATTTAACTTCAGATGGGCTGTAGCCCATTATAAAAATGCGAGCTTGGTGTTGCTTCGCCTAACCAACAAATTTAAGAAAATCACAGCTTTACAGTTTATTTGGGAAAATATTTGTTAAAAAAAAAAATTATACGAAAGAAGATACAATAACTTTTTCTTTGACTTTTAGAAGATTTCCTCTCTAGAAGCCTTCCTCAGCTGGGATCGCACTTGTGAAAAGGAGTATTAGTCTCAGTTTTGAGGATGTTTCAGTAACTACCTGTTAATTCACAACCTCTACTGCATATTTAATCATCAAACTAATTTGTTATTAAACATTCAATTTGCTCAATTATAGTTGATGCATACATTCAATTGACTTTGATTTTTTTCCACGTTTTCCAGTCAAGCATTTCCTTGAGAATTTAAGGATTTTCCTCTTATTTCCTCAGGTAAACACACCGTGTACAGAATGTCCGCAGCTACTAGTGAAGAAAAAGACGAATGGATCAAATGCGTTAGGTGAGTAATGAAATGTAACGTAGATGATATTTATTATTGGATTTATCAGGAACAGTAATTTTGATGATGCTGTCTGATTTGTGCCTGCCTTTACTACCACTATAGTTGAGTGGCAGCAACATGCGGGCTGTGCATTTGCGAAACCATTTGACACATCGCATAGTTTTGTTGAAGTTCTGGACAGTTTGTCCTTGCCATTGTTGGAAATGGGTTTTCGTAAAGCGTCAAACGCTGTACCTACTGTATTTCCTTACTGTATTCAAATGACTTACTGTAGTTCCTTAATATATTCATTACTTACTTATTTGAACTAACTGAAAAAATCCAATTACTGTAGCCTCAGATGAGCTTCATAGACCTGTAATCCATAACAATGCGATTAGGGCATCTCAATTATTTGTAAGAATGAAACTCAGTTTGTTTTTCTGACCATGCTATGCACAGCCAAACGGCTGATTGGCGGGAGTCTACGAGTAGGGGGATTTTCTTGGATTTCTCCAGAATAGTGTATAAGCGATTTTAAAATTTTCTAATCTCACCCCAACCATGGGCTGGACGGCGGGAGGGGGTGGGAGCCCGTTTTGATGCAGTTCTTTTCGACTTCCCCGCTTCCCCTACCCCTATAAACATCCGTCAACAATTCCGGAAAAATACCGATTTCGAAGGTTTTTGTACGAGGAAAAAGACGGATTGCAAAAAAAGTATCGGGGAATGCGTAAAAAAATGAAAGATTACGGACCTGTTTTCTCGAAAATTCCCACTAAAAACTTTGTTCTGTTCTCATTAAAATTTACCCCATAAAGACACGTTTTTCGGGATGGTGTTTGCGGGCAAAATACAGTTTTGATTCCGCCGAATCTTAATCCGAAATCGGATATTGAAAAAAGTGACAGGAAGTTGGACAAAATGTGAGGGGAAGGAAGGCGAAGCGATTAAAATGAGAAGTTGAATGTGCTGTCCGTTAGGAATGTTCGACACAGGCTTTTTTTACTTGAAGGGGTTCTGATTACGATTTGTCCTCACAAGGGGGGGGGGGGGGGGGGGGGGGGGGGGGTGTACGAGCGAAGCGAGCAATATCCCCTACACACGTTAAACCTACCCTTAGTGATCTACCGTTTCCAATCATTCTACAAGTCTCACTCGACTGTAAAAGACCATCCCATCTATACAGCCACACCTTATGAGCGAAGCAAGCAACTTAATGGGGGGGTCCGGGGGGCCTGCCCCGTCGGCTGGACGTGGAGGCGAGCGAAGCAAGCCGGAGCGGCTAGTTTACAATATTGCAGACACTCCCGAAGCCTTACATTGTCATAAGCACCGAGTGAAGGGGAACAAAAAACTTGAGATCTATCCAGTACCTATCTCAAATTGTTCAGTCAGCAATGCATTATGAGTTTTTCTGCCTTTTCATTGAAATTTTGTATCATGGGCTACAGATCTGATGCATGCTTTTGTCCATTTTTCTGTCTTCTTTAGGAAAATGCTAATAGCGATTTGTATGTTTCCAGGCAAAGCATAAGCCACAACCCTTTCTACGACATGCTCGCTACTAGAAAGAAGAAAGCACAAAAAAGCAACGCTCACCATCACCACCACCACCATCACCATCATCATCACGGCAACAAAAGTTGAATGGTTTCCACAGTGACATTGAATGTCCACTTTGTGGTGGGTATCTCCACGAACATTCATTTAGCCGTACCAAGATTTATTGTCTTGTGTACACACTTCCTAAACTTACTCATGATCTTTTCCAGTGTCTATTTTCTGAAGATCACAATCAAATGTCTTGAAATGCGATCTTTCAGCGAGAAATTGAATTAGAATGTAGCTGCACTTGCGTTCCATCTTGGATTGTGTACACTCTTCCAGTTCCTACAACAATGTCACTGCTATTTCTGATTGCCAACTCACGATTGTTGATTGATTAGTTAATAACATTTCCAGGCAATCTGTATATCGAAGATTAGTACCTGTATTTGGTCACTCAGGAGGATCATTTGTGTGCGTTTACAATGTGCGATGTTTGCATGTGATGTTTTCAATGTGCGTGTACAATTACGCGTGAGCGCTGCTCCGGTATGTGGTATGTATCTTATGGTACCACTACCAACGACGTGTTTACCCTAAGCTGAACTCGATTAGGTTACGGGGTAGTTGCTGCTGTGCCTCGTGCATTTAGCTTCTACTGATTTCAAGATACAAGAGTTCCAGCCACTAACAAAAATCGTTTGTTATTGTCGGTATCTTGCTGCTCATCATGGAACGTGATCCGCAGCGTTATCCTTCAAATGAAAATTCAGAACTTGGTTGTCTTTGGATTGGCTTAGCCAAAACGTTTTGGGTGTGAGAGAAATCATCCAAAGAATCCAACGTTTAAGGTATTGTGGACATGGCGTCTTCTGAAGACTCGACTAGAATTATTACCTGTCACTAACATTTGCGATCAAGCCTGATAACTGATCTACCCAAACGATCGAAGGAATTCCTTCCGTAGCTGTGTCTAGACGAAAGGCACGGGCTTGTATAAATGAATTCAAGCGGTGCGAATTGTGATATTATTTCCTATAATTTGTTTTTCGAGATGGAAAAGAACTTGAAGTGCCTTTTCGGTCCAAGTTTTCGATCTCCATGGTCACCAAAAAACGAAGAAAGACCCAAAATTTGGACCCAGGTTGATAGATTGAGACACTTGTAAAGTTTGTATCAACATTAAAGGCTGTGTATTATCTTCCTGGTGTTGATTATCTTTTTTATTTTCAATTTATTATTTTTTAACGATCTTTCTAGGTTAAGAAACGGTTGTTCAAAGTAATCTTCAAAATGTATTGACAACTTTTCGGTAAAGGTGCCTATGACGTAGTCATAAAAGTCCGTGTTTAAGCGAATTAAACCTTTAAAATGTTTTGTACCTATTAGACAAGAAGCGTAAGAAAGGATACAACGGTTTAGTGGTTATTTGAAAGCTTTCAAGAAGTAAATATATGCGTATTCATAAACCGTCACATACTGTACGAATCTATCTGTTAAAGATGATTTTTTAAAATATTTCATGACCTTAAATGGTTTTGTTGACTTTTTTTCGGATTGTCGTCTGTATGATAATTGATAATTGTCTAAGTCAAGTTAAGGGTTTTTTTTCCAAGGAGATATGAACGTTCCTTGAAACGAATAAACACTTTCCTCAAAACTAGACTCGATAGATATTCTTTCCAACTATACAGTTTCCTCAATTTATACTATATAAAGGTATTTAGAGGTAGTTTTTTTGGTGATGATCTTATTTTACCGGTACGACCACTACATTATTGACAAAAAACTGAAGAAAAAAAAAAAAGAGATTGACTGATGAGATATTTTTGTGCAAATATTTTAACATTAACTAAGTCACTCCATTACTAAAATTAGGGAGAAATGTACGATTTTATTTTGTACTAAGTACGGGGCATTCTTGTGAATTTCACTCCAAATTGTACATTTTTTGAAGTCTGGAAGTTTTGCGATTTACTCCGTAAAATTTAAACGATGTATTATAGTACATAGTCATATTGGCATCATATCACGAGAATACCCCATTATTAGATTAGTTATAGAGAGGCAAATGTCCAATTTCTCTAATTCTCATTAATTATTCAAAAAAACAAATAAATCAAAGTTACATATTGTTTAATATTGATCTGTAATTTGAATATTGTATATTATATTAGGAGTTGTTGTTTCTTTACTAAGAGGATGTAGACGAATGCAAGCCATACATGAGGGCCAAAGGGCTGGAGAGAGATTGCAGTTAGTTTTGTTATTTTGTGGGTTGTACTTTATTAAGATCAGTAGGTTCTGGGCTTGATAGTGTGATCAGCTGTAATGATTCCAAAACAGGCAGGTGAATCTTTTAGGTTTCATCAACACTCCCATTTCATTCTGTTCTCCATCGCTGACGAGTTTGTGAATTGAAACCTAAAAGGAAACCTCACCGACTTTTGTAGGCCACCTTCCAAAAATCGTCACCTCCAGTCTTCTGATCTCTTCTATACTTCTCATTCGATTCGCTGCCAATCGATGCTGAGCTATCGATTTATCGATTTGAGTGATCAGTGTAACCTGTTTTCTAATAAACAAACCTTCTTATTGCTTAAAATACGCCAAAAAGTGGTTTTTTACATTTCATTTGTTGTTATCACTGACATTTGATACAATGAAATTTCTTTGTTTGGTTGGTGATTTCTCTCCAGTGTTGTGAATGCTCCAGATTTAGGTTGATATCTGGAAAGCGGCTTTAAATATGAGATGGTTACCGTTTAGGAAAGATAAATCCCCCCAAAAAGTGTTTTCTAGGTGTTTGAATGTTGAATAACTAACTATAACTACTCAATTTTCTTCTACTACTTTCTACTCAGTTCTATCTTTACTGTACTGGAAGGTTTTGTATTTTCAATACTTGTTTGATGCGTGTGAAGTAGGGAAGGGAGTGATTTTAGATTTGGGTGAATGCTGATTCAAAGAAGTTGAAGGAAGGAGTTGGTGAGAAGTTGTTTGTTTAGTTGGTTGTTGGATTGATGGTATTGACGACTTTCAGTGGTTTGGTACTATTAATTATTGGTGCCGGTTCAATGTGTGCTTTACGAGTCTCCATTTAGTTTAGTGAGCTCTACCGACGATGGGCGGTCTCCATCTGGTTCAATGTGCGCTCTACCACCTTCACATGTTAAAAAATGAAAATTGCCTTACCTTAAGTACAATACGTGCTCCTTATGTCCTCCTGGAAAGCTAGGAACAGGTCGGGTTTATCCTTTCTGTACAGCCTCCAGTAGTAGTCATCCAGGTAGGACTGAAAATTGTGAATTGGAACCCCTCGCATTTTTTTCAAAATTCTAATTTTTGCATCTAGCCAAGATCGCTCGACATCCTGAGTATGTGCTCCTGATGATGGGGAAAGTATATCATAGGTGGAACAAGACACGTTAGTCACCACGGGTTGACTGAAACACTGAATGGTAGCTATCAAGTTTGATGACAGGAAAAATCTTGTCACATATATTTAGACGGACAGCAATTCTTATCGATGTAGAGCAAGATCTGTAGAGCGCACCTCGACCCCAGCCAGCAAGCGGTAGAATGGGGAAGCACACATTGAACTGGTACCTAATTATTTTCAGTGTGGTAATAGGATTTCTGGATGTACAGCGAGAATCCTGCTCTGCGCTTCAGTACCAAGTTATATTGTTCCTCTTTTGTTATGTAGCTGCGGATCCCATATGTGTTCGAGGTAGAATATATGGTGAGGTTTACATTGAATGAACTGAATGCTTACAGTGTAGTGTAGTAATTTGGTTGGTTCCGCGAAGGTGGCTTGGAAATGGGTTTAATTTGTATAAAATATCCATGAGGAAGCACAGACTCAGGTGGTATCGGTTAAAAAATGTTAGGTTCAAACCTTCCAGGGGTTCAATTCATGAAATATCGTTGGTAATTTCCTCCCTTTTCGATTCTTGTTCTGAACTAGCTTGCGGTCTATTCATGGCGCTAAGATTGCTATCTTTAAGAGACGAATTGCTTCACAAGTCAGCCAATGTTCACCCTGTTTTGGAATCGTAATGAGCTCTCGAACTATTAATTATGATGAACGTTCCGATTAAATAGCGATATAATATTGTTAGTTTTGTGTTCAAGGTACCAATCAAAATGTTTTGCTACGATAAATTAATTCCACTGAAAGTACTTGCTCTCAAAATTCGAATCTACGTTATTCCTTTTTTTGTGAACATCAATGATTACGACTTCTGCTGTCATAACCAACCCGGCGATACTGCTTTTTGCCTAGTATTTACGTTTTCATGAATGTCAAGGATCGGAGAGAACATTTTAATGAGGAACAGACGGACAGATATGCAATTCTGGATTTATGTTTTTGACATCAAAATCAAGTGGTGAATGGACTACTTGAGCCGTACGTGTTAGGCGTTGCAATGCACCGTTTCTCGTGCCATTGGCGAAGTTAAGCCACGTCGAGCGTGGTGAGTACTTGGATGGGTGACGACCGCCCAGGTAAAGATCTCCCGTCCAAGTAGTTTTAACGCTTCTGTACGGCGAACCCCTCTCCACTCAAGGAAGCGAGGCAATGAGTAGCTTTAAGCGAAATCATTGGAACGAATTCTGATCCTCCATTTGGAGGACAGCTGATGACGTCGGCAATGCCCGAGGCAGTTGGAGGAAAAGCCCCAAATTGGAATGGTTGTTTACATACGGACTTTGAATTTGAAATTGGAGGGAAAATATTTAAAAAACTTGAAAAAATAAATTGGGCCTAAAGGCTACAGAGTGATGAGCAAAGAATACGTTTTTCACCTCCATTTACAATTTTAGCTTCATAGGTTGAATAACACAGAAATTAGCTACTTAGATCACAAGGCAACGGTAACACTATCCTTTTGTATATGTCGTTATTTCGTCATTTTTTCCTGACGTCTATGGGCTGTTTGAAGGCAACTCTCAGTGAGAAGGTCTCCGTAAAAACGTATTCTACGTTAAATTGAAAACTCAAGCATCACGTACGAAAATTTAGTTACGAAGTAAATAGATTTTTTCCTTTTTCTTTCAAAACGCGTTTTAAAAAGATTGCTCTGAAAAATTGCAAACGAAAATCGTGTAATTCATCTTTTTATCGCCCAAGATTGCCTTTAAAAATGTTTGTGCCATGAATCGGAACTTTTACAATTTGGTGCTCAAAACGTGCTTTAAATTTCAACGATCTAATAAATTGCTAAACTCCTCAAATTTTGTTTTATTCTAAATATTATTCAAAACTTCTTTTCCTCATAAACTTGAACGTCTGTCAAGTAAGTCGTAGACCTCGAAAATTCCTGAATCCCAACACCACGGCTGGGGCTTTACTTTCCTGCCGAATTTGTCATATGTCCTGAACTACCTTTATGTAGCACCTGTTTGAAAAGCACTCCTTGCGACCTCCGATTTTTAAGATTGAAAGAATAATATGTCTGTTCCTCATTGATGCCACAGTAAATAAGTTCCCATAAATAATTGTTAATTCAGTTAAATAATCTGTTAACTCTTTCAGTCTTTCCTTGATAACGCATTGTAATATTTGTGTAAGGAGCTCGATGCTGGATTTCCTGTCGCTTAAAACACGCCCAATCAACATCGTACGAAACCTACTTACCTACCTAACTGTCTTTGTTGAGGGTAGAAACCAACCCAAAGATTAAAATGCGTTTGATTGCAATATTTTTTTAATTTGTTCATATGATTGGAAATAGTTATTTCGGTGTAATTATTGTATGTATTAATATGAGCTAAAAATATTTATTTTTTACGTACCTATGGTTTTCGAATTGAATAAAGTGTCAAGTCGATGTTCAAAATGTATGTATTGTATAGAAGAGTCATTCATTGTACATATTGATCGTGAATGTTTGTATGCCAGATCACGTGATTTTTATTTCCGCCCCTGCTGTAGGGCGCCAGTTATTGTGATTGTTATTCGAAGTTTATTTCATGCTTACGTTTTGTAAAAATTATAAGAAACATGATATTGTGTAAACGTTAAAAGTATAGTTGCTGTTGTGAGCGTGAGGATACCAAAGTATTAATTTTTCTAATTTATTTGATTACCCGTGTACAAAGATGATTTGAATATTATATTCTAGTAGTTACATGTTTGTGTTTTTTTGTTTATTCCTACCATTTTCCTGGAATACTTCTGTCTTCATCGAGAAGATTTTGGTTGTTACTATTGTAACGGGCTAAAAATATTTGATACCTCGACAGGAGTTCGAACTCGCGTCGTCACAACTACGAGAAATTATTATTAATTTCCCGGAGTTGCAACGCTCTAACGACCAGAGCTAAGAGGCCAGGGTGATCAAACCTCTTCGACTGTGAGAGATATTTTCCTGGAGCGTAACATTTCCCCGGAGTCAAATACCAGCCGTCTCGGCTGGTTTGGGGTCGGACGAATGACGAAGTGTAACTGCAGGCCGCTGGCTCAGCAGATGCTCGCTGGAACAAGTCAGCAGTCGAGCGAGGTCATTGTCGCGGTGTGTTTTGACTCAAGTGAGTGAGGAAATGAAAGGCATAACAACAGGAAATGTGATGTTTACAGTCTTTTGGCTCGAGAGGGATTTAATTAATTATTGTTTCGTATGATTTCGGGTCCTATTTCGGCTGTGCCACTGTAACGGGCTAAAAATATTTGCTACCTCGACAGGAGTTCGAACTCGCGTCGTCACAACTACGAGAAATTATTATTAATTTCCCGGAATCGCAACGCTCTAACTACCAGAGCTAAGAGGCCAGGGTGATCAAACCTCTTCGACTGTGAGAGTTATTTTCCTGGAGCGTAACACTATCCAATCATCTCTTAATAGAGAGTTCCTAGTTACCACGTTTTTAGTTTACACGGTGCCCGTGAGCCATGATCAGCTGATCTAGAAACAACTGACAGCTGACGAATTAGTAGAAGTGGACGACGTGAGATCGAGTCTTAGTACGTCCTCGTTACCACGTCTTCGACACTTCGCCCGTAAATGTATAAACCCGAGGAAGGTTTCAGTGATAAGCGTATTCAGTTCATATTTTTCATATTAAAATTTATACTGAATTAATATATTAAATATATTATTTAAAATATAAATTAAATATATAATTATATTAAAATATACTAAATTTATTTATATAAATCCTATTTTCACTCGAAGCAGTCCATTTATCGAGTGCCAAAAAACAACTAGTCAACAAATCGGAGGATAAAGGTTTGCCGAAAAACGGATAAAATAATTTCATTCTAATCATATCTACCTACCTTTTTCATGATACAAACATTAAACTTTTAAGATACGAACATGTATTATTTTAGTGACACAAAATGCATATAATCTGTATATTGATACTGACCTTAATATCTATATACACCAATATTACTGCTAACATAGTTGAGCTAGAACTTACTCGAACTATCGCCAAGACAAGTCGAACCCAATGTGTTGCAGACTCGTATGCAAGCGTTTCGTTTAGTTTCAATAACAACCGATCCAAATTATGGTTGACTTTTGTGAATGCCAAGGGAAATCAAAACAAACCAAACTGTTATCAAGCAGATAAGATGGCAGCAATCGTCCGTAAACATCGTTGGATCCAAGCAGTGCTGCTCCCTGTAGGGGTACTGGTGAAATAAAGACTTATAAACGCAACCGGTAGGTCGAGGGAGCGAGCACGAATATATTCGTGCATAGCACACCAAAGCAGTCTCGAGTAGCCCGAGTATTCTCGGGAATAGCATGGCATGGAAGATATTCGGGCGTAGCATCAAAACAGTTAATGTCCCAAAGAGTCGCCCTATCAAATTTCCTTTTCCTAGGGTGAACAGGAGAGAATTCAGCTCACTCCGCTGATTAGGAAAGAGCCCATAATTTCAATCATCTCAATGACCCAGAGAGGCTCCCTAGCAAATTCCAACTTCCTAGAGTTAACAGGATAGAATTCAGCTCATTACGAAAGAGCCCATAATTTTAATAGTCTCTTAATGTCTCAAAGGGTCACCCTATCAAATTTTAACTTCCTAGGGTGAACAGGAGAGAATTTAGCTCATTCAGCTGATCTTTAAAGAGCTCAACATTTAAATCGTCTTAATGACCCAGAGAGGCTCCCTATCAAATTTCAACTTCCCAGAGTTAACAGGATAGAATAATGCTCACTCAGCTGATTAGGAAAGAGTCCATAATTTCAATCGTCTTTTAAGCCATTCGTGACTAAGGGCGTATGTATACGCCCTCACAGAGGTGCCCGTAAAGCCTGAGGCCGTATAGGTACGCTTTTGATCAAGAGCACCAAAACGCCTGAGGGCGTATCCATAGATCGTGTGTTTATTGTTTTTGACATTTCATGTCTTTGCTATGGCACACAACCAAATTTTCGTTATGTCACGTTACGTTACGTAACGAAATATGCTCAATGATTTTCTGATGATTTCCGCCCACAACCGAGTCGTTGCTAGGTAAATGGTACTTCGTCGTTTTTCATCCCACAAAATTCGTTGACCATTCGTTTGAAAGCTCTCTATTTATCCAATCATATCATGTTAACTACTGCGAATTGCGTGGCCAACAAGCTGAGTTATGAGCATGGTTATATGAATAATTGTTTACAAACAGGTGATTATTCTCAATAATTGATACTGTGAACATGATTGCAACTGCTTGTTAATTTCTGATGATTTCATTGAGCTGGTGTTTCGATGATTTGATTCATAGCAGGTGATCGGAATATTGCGAGGAAGCTACAGCTAGGAAGCTGTAATTTCGTATGTAGCCTCTTCAGGACCTTTACTTGACGATGCCCAGGATCCGGATTAGCTGAGTGGCTCTTAGAGCTTTCATATGAGTCTGTAACGCATACGAGTCTGCAACTAAAGACATGAAATGTTCCAATGTGTTGCAGACTCGTATGCAAGCTTTCTGATGATTATCGTTACTCCTCTCCAAGGGTTTCCTAAGAACCTTATCCCATATGGTATCAACGAGATTTCCTCCGTAGCCATTACTAGCCGCTATGTTTTGACAAAGGTAAATCGAAGCAGGAAGTAAGCTATAACAGTGAATGAAACGACACAGTGAACATTTCTTTGTGTTTCAATCATCAATTACGTTTTCCGTGATAACATTAGGACATTATTGTAGGTACGTTGAAACATTCTTGTTCATACACACCAGTGCTAATTAGGAATGGTTGCGAAATCGTAGCAACGAAACATATGATGCTGTAACTGTAATCATCATTCCTTAGCGATCAAGCACGCTTTGTTTATCGGTTTTTTAAGTGCAAGTGACCGTCGCTCAAATACCTACCAAATTATGTGATTATCTCATTTCATATTAATTGTGTCAAACATTTCTGATGATTTCTGGTTACAACCAAGTTGTTGCTAGTGAAATGGTACTTCGTCGTTTTTCATCCCACAAAATTCGTTGACCATTCGTTCGAAAGCTCACGATTTATCCAACCATATTATGTTAACTACTGCGAAGTGCGTGGCCAACAAGCTGAGTTATGAGCATGGTTATTTGAATAATTGTGTACACTCAGGTGATCATTCTCAATAATTGATATTGTGAACATGATTGCAACCGCTTGTTAATTTCTGATGATTTCATTGAGTTGGTGTTTCGATGATTTGATTCATAGCAGGTGATCCGAATATTGCGAGAACGGTTTGATTTGTGAAGCGGTGGTTAAATCATTTTAATAGGTAATTTCTATACTTTACACTCTAGGAAGCTGTAATTTTGTATGTAGCCTCTTCAGGACATTTACTTGACGATGCCCAGGGTCCGGATCAGATGAGTGGCTCTTAAAGCTATTTTTTATGCTTTACACTCTAGGAAGCTGTAATTTCGTATGTAGCCTCTTTAGGACATTTACTTGACGATGCCCAGGGTCCGGATCAGATGAGTGGCTCTTAAAGCTAATTTCTATGCATTACGCTCTAGGAAGCTGTAATTTCGTGTGTAGCCTCTTTAGGACATTTACTTGACGATGCCCAGGGTCCGGATCAGATGAGTGGCTCTTAAAGCTATTTTTTATGCTTTACACTCTAGCAAGCTGTAATTTCGCTTGTAGCCCTAAAGACATTTACTTGACGATGCCCAGGGTCCGGATCAGATGAGTGGCTCTTAAAGTTTAACTGCTCCCATGTCATATTGTGACTTCTGGTGTAACTAACGTCGATCTTACCACTCACTAGGTGTATTATAGAATGTGTTGAAAGACAAAACAAGGCAGCTTATGATGAGATATGCGACATTGGTTTATGCGTCGACCAATTTTTTGAAATATATCATACAAAAAGGTACTACTAGGTATACTAATTGTTTGATTTCCTTTCTGTTTTCACTTTTTGATTTCATAATGAATGCATATTCTCTACACAACAATTTTGTTCAATATTCAACTGTTTAAAATAATTAAACACCTAACTGATGTTTTTCAATGTTATTCATCATTTGTTCTCAGTTATTCTATCCTGAATTCTTGCCAAATCGTTTAATTTGATGCTCAGGTATATTAGGAGTATGAATAGATAAATTTCAGCGAATAAATGGAAAATCAGTGCTTGTTGAAGGGATGAAAAGGGAGGGCGAAGCGCCGTGCGGGGAGGGCCATTTAACTCAGGCACAGGGGGTTGCGGAGCCCCCAACCAGCTAGGCAGGGCGCGTTGCGGGAGCTAAATTTCGCCAGGCGCGAATGGGTTAATCCTAGGGGAACAGGAGAGAAGTTAGCTCACTCAGCTGACCAGAAAAGTCACCATGTCAAATTCCATCTTCCTAAGGTAAACGAGAGAGAGTTTAGCTTGCTCAGCTGACCAGGGAAGAGCCCATCATCTCATTCGGCTCTTAATGTATAAGAGAGATTTCCTATCAAATTTTAACCTCGTAGGAAGGACGTACAAGTGGAAATTTATTTACTCATCTGATTGGGAAAGAGCCCATAATTTTAATCGTGGCATATTGTCCTACAGAGTCCTCCTATCAAATCCAAACCAAACGTCCCCCTATCAAAACCAAACGCGCGAAGAAAGGCCCCGAACTGCGTGTTGGCAATCATAATGACATTTCGGAAGCCAAACAAATCGGTTTTCGTTCCAGTGCTTCGCACGAAAAATCGAATTCCCATCCATCACCTATCAATAATGAAATGAAATAAAAAGAAATTGTTTATTTGTATAAGCCTCCCGGCATTACTACAGTATCGCCAAAATTAATGGAATCAGTCACTCAAAACATCAAATTATTGAGTTGGGTACAAATCAGGCCCCTACATTTGAAAAGTTTGTGTCCACTACAAGAATTAAGAAGGAATGAAAGTAGAAATAGATTGATTGTGAAGTTATTTTGTAGTAGGTTGTGTCATTTTTTTTCCCAAAGAATTTTCTTCAAATTTTGTGCAATTTTTTCACTTTTTGACATGGATATGTATTTTGGCTGGGGGTCAAGGAATTTTTCGCGACACTTTTTTTTCCCGACCGACCATCGTTCACACTTTTTTTTCCCGACCGACACTTTTTTCCCGACCGGCACATTTTGTATTGATTTTCACGTACAACCAAGGCGTTACTAGGGAAGAGTAACTCCCATAGTTTTCATAGTAGGAAAATCGTTCGCCACTTTTTGGAATGCTCTAATTTTATCATAACATCTCATGATTCCTAAGCCATTGTTGGGTCAAGGAAAGCTGATTTATTACCTACGCTAAGTTATAAACTAATATCAATAAGTAACCATAATGAACTAATAATGCGAAAAGAAGGCACTAGGTACATGGTAGATACTATTGAGTAGTAGGTACTTGTAAGCAGTAGGTACCTACTAGACATAAATGAAAAAGCGTCACGCGGGGGAGCGTCACGCCGAGAGCGTTACGCGGAGATTCCCTAATGAACCCACGATTCTGAGATTTGGTATGTAGCCCCTTGAGGGACTTCTGAACACAACTGACCGATCCCAGATCAGCTGAGTGGCTCTAGAATCCAGTTTTTTCCCTAATGATCCCACGATTCTGAGATTTGGTATGTGGGCCTTTGAGGGACTTCTGAACACAACTGACCGATCCCAGATCAGCTGAGTGGCTCTAGAATCCAGTTTTTTCTTTACTGATCCCACGATTCTGAGATTTGGTATGTGGGCCCTTGAGGGACTTCTGAACACAACTGACCGATCCCAGATCAGCTGAGTGGATCTAGAATCCAGTTTTTCCCCTAATGATCCCACGATTCTGAGATTTGGTATGTGGGCCCTTGAGGGACTTCTGAACACAACTGACCGATCCCAGATCAGCTGAGTGGCTCTAGAATCCAGTTTTTTCCATATTGTTTTGTAACCATAATGGCATAACCTGTTGAAGTTGTGGAAGGAAACTGGATCTCTCAATTCTTGACGTGTTGGAAGGTAAGGTAGGACAAAAATGACGACTCCATGAACTGACGGTGATCTCGGTGATCCTAGAAAAACTGCTATTGATCTGAGAAAAGATTTACTTACAATGGGTGTGGAACTTGGAGACATCTTTTTTGTCCTATCACACCATCCAGACCATCCACACGTCGAGAATTGAGAGATCCAGTTCCCTTCAACATGTTTGCACAGCTTTCTGAATCACCTGACACTCTGTCGCAATACTCCTCTGGGTCTTGAACGTAAGTTGAGACAACTTGAGGATTTTGCTGCATTTTTTGGATCCTTTTCAGGACTAAAAATTTAATAAAAAAGTGCACACAATTTTAAGGAAATGCTTTGGAAAAAAATTGACACAACCTGCTGATATAACCCCACAATCAATTTCTACTTCCGTTTCTCCTTTGTGGACTTATAAGTGTTGGAATGGACAGAAAATTTTCTAAATTGTATTTAGGTACCGACTTTGTGCCCAACTCATAAATTTGATGTTTTGAGTGACTGATTCTATTTAGTCGGGCTATACTGTAGGTGTCCATCACCTATCAATAATGAAACCCATGCTTGACTCGGAACACCCGTAGCAACCCATTAAGGCTTCTCCACTTGTCACGACTGCCTGTTAGCAACCATAATGAAAGTTCGATAACCAAACAAATCGGTTTCGAAGAGTAGCGCCATTTATGACGTAGGAGAATGTTTTGGAGGTTCAGACCAAGCCTATGCTGTGCACCGGAGCTTGGTAATCATTTTACGACGCTCCCATCAGAATCGATCCAGCTGGTAAGCCGTCTATTGGGAACATTGATAGAAACGGAGTTTCATATATAGGATCTTTGATTCGCCCATTTTAGGCCATGCCTATGATACATAACAGTTTGGATTATTATCAAATAATGAACCTTGTGATCAAGCAAAAAAACAAACCCGTAAACCCCCTCAAAAATTTGTTGGCTCACGTTTCGATACGAATGATTACACAAAGGATTGCAATTTTAACAGCCTAAAAATTTTCCTAATGTTTTAAACTACTTTGTGAGAGAAGTTTTTAACCTACCAAGCTTTATCATTTGCGCTACCTAGGTCGATTTAATCAAACCTTTCCGACTGCCATAACATTTTCCTGGGGTCAAATATCACAGGATGGCCCCCAACTGGAAAAGTCAGTGAAAACCTGGAATTGTCAGGGAATTTTGCAAAAACCACCAATTGTCAGGGAATTTTTTTAATGAAGACTTTGTGTAATAATTTGCAGCGTTCTTAGGTATATTCTGACTCCTAAACAATGGAACTTCCAAAGTCTACTTTATCATAATACATATTATTTCATAGGTGGGTGATCCGAATGTCAAAAATAATTATAAAGAGTGTTCAAAGAGTAACACGCAGATACGTTGTGACATCGATATGTCTATAGCTCTCGGTTACTACAACACGCCCCCCCCCCCCCCCCCCCCCAAAATAATCCCTCCACTTTGGTATTATATATATAATTATATAAACTCCTAATTATAATCAAAAGTGAACACATTGTAAAATGTAAGTAATAATATAGTATTGAATAAAATTACTAAATTAAAGTAAAATAATTATTTATTTATATCAAATGTAGGCCTTTTTTTACAACGAATAATGGTATCAAATGGAATATAAAGTTGGGACTGGGAGTTAAAAAATTTAAGCTCACATTTAAATATATCTTTATCACTAAAAATCAAAGACAAACATTTAAATGCCACCAGTTACTGGTAACGTCATGAAAATTGACATTGTGGTAACGTTTACGGTAACAAATCTTATAAAAACAAGGTAAACGTAAACATGTCCTACGGCAAAAATTACAAAGACAAATATAAATATCACCAGTTACTGGTAACGTCATGAAAATTGACTGTGTTAATGTTTACGGCAACAAAACCTTTAAAAACATAATAAACGTAAACATGGCCTACGGCAATGCCCAGCATCACAAGGAACCAAATTGAAATCTTGAGCTTGAGAAAATTCTCCTTTTGTACTCTCATCCTGAAATAATATTTTGTTTTAATATAGGTACTTTATTTTTTTATAACTAATTGCAAGTACTGGTGCTGTTAGTGTACAATATCGCCCAGAAAAATAAAATATAAAAGTTTAATGATTAAGAATAAATATTTATAATTAAATTTTAAATATTAAATATTATTTAATTTCGTCTTATTTAAACGGTGTAAGTAATCTTAATTGTCCATAATGCAATCAAAAAACGTCAAACAGAAATGGAAACCCCCTATAAAACGAGTAGGTGAAATTTTTATTAAAACTTAAGGACTCCTTACGGAAGACGCCCTATTCCGATGTAAGTTTCCTATCTCAAAAAGAAGTGTTAAACATAAATAGACCTTTTCTTTAATATCCAAAAAATATATGTCTTCAGCAAAAAATGTTTTGGTTCAGAAAAATGGACTTTAAAAAATCTTTAACACGCCGTGCAGCCGGCCGCGCCGTGCCGTCGCGCGCCGGCTTCGCCGGCGCGTTGGCGCCCCTTTCGCCGGCGCGTTGGCGCCCCTTTCCTCTCGGCGCCCCATGCGGCCGCATGTTCCGCATGGCCCTAGCTCCGGCCCTGGAACTAGGGAGCATACCAAGCCGAGTAGTGGACTGATCCATTGAGAGTCCCAGCAACTTGTTTGTATACATAACCTAGGACTTGTGAGTCTTAGGGATCTGGGAGTGGTCGCAGTCGAATCAGCGTTGAAAAATACTTCGACTGTGACATCCAACATGCCCTATTGTCAAAAAACTGATTTTTTAGAATTTTTGAGACAAATTGCAAATTTGAATTTGGCGATCGGGCTGGCCAACGAACTCGACCTGTCTTTTGCCAAGAAGGAACGAATTTTTTAAGCCGTATTTTAAGAGAGTTTCTGGGAATACACCCTACATATATATATATATATATATATATATATATATATATATATATATATATATATATATATATATATATACGACGTTAAAATCTAGGATTGCATTCTTTGATGTACGAAATGGATATTTAAGGGGTCCCCGCCCCCTTCCTCCCAATTTTGGTTTATTATTTCCAATAATAAGCCTATGTGATCGTGTAGCAAAAAATTTTTATAACCCCCCCTCAAACTTTGTCACTTTACGTTTCAAGGTGCGTAGAATCCAAATTTGAAATGTCCGTCCGCCGTTCGCCGTCCGGGCCATAAAAGGCATAAGAATTGATTCAAAAAACCCGTTCTTTCGCACATAGACTCCATTTGGGGTCTAGTTGGTCCTAACGTTTAATCATCCCGATCGCTTTACTTGCATAGATGCTATGGGCCAAAAACGGGCAAAAAAGTGTCTAATTCGACGCGCGCACGCTTGGCACGCTTGGCAGGGGGTCACGGTGGGTGGAGAGGGGGAGGGGGGTGGAGTGAGAGGAGGCGCTGGCGCCGCGGCACCTCGTGGTGGGTACGGCGCCGGCGTTCCTTCGAGGCATGAATATGTTTTTTTTCAAGGTCATATTTGTGTGTTAATACCAAAGCTTTTCCTATGCATATTTAATAACATATCCTCTCGACTTTTCGTAAGTACTTAGATAATGATATTATTAAGGCAATAACTATTTGAATAGATAGGAGCTCAAATCGAGAAATATAAACATGCGTATATAATTATAGAAGTATAGGTTGTGGCAACTCGCAGTAGGACACGCCGAGGAGTCAGGACGGGCCTTATGACGTATGCTAGCCAACTAAAACTATGATCATACTCAATTGAAAAAATAATAAACCTTTGTGAAATAATTTGCAGCGTTTTTAAATTTTGAAGCCATCTAAATAGCTCGTTTTTTCTTTGAAAATTCGTAAAAATGACGCAAAACAGTATTTGATTATGATTATTTTTTGTCAGGGAAAAGTCAAGGAAATTTCAAATTTCCATTTGCGGCCCTGTATCAGCCGCCTTGGCAGATTAGGGGTCATGCAAACGACGAAATGAAATGGCAGACTGCTAGCTCTACAGATACTCATTGGAGTAGGTAAGTCGAGGGAAGTCATCGCCACAGAGTGTTTTGACTCGACTGAGGAATGTGATGTTTACAGTCCGGCTTAAGAGAGATAACGTAATACCATCTGGGTGCTACTGCCAGGCATATCTGACTGCATAGGGCTTCCGTAGAAAGAAATCCCAGGCATAACGGCTTATATTTCCCCAAAAGGACCCCTTTTGATTTGAGGATTCTACGGCTGCACTATGTCCCTAAATTTGTTGATTAGCGCAACAAACTTCTTAATCTTTTTCCAATCTAGGTTTCTGAGTGAGGCCCTTTCGATTGTTTAATGTCCCAGGCATAATAACACATTCACACAGAAAGTGTTCAGCTGTATCCTCCCCGTTTCCACATTCGCAGAGTGGAGAGGGCACCTTGGACATGATAAAAAGGGTCCTCTTAAAGCTAAAATGCCCTGTGAGGACCCCTATTACTTTCCTCATTTGTATTCTAGGCTGTGATATTTATAATACAATCTGAACGACTCTTACATCAGCCAGAGATGCACATCCTAGATTGTGTATACCTACTGTCCTCTTTTCTCCATAGCTCTTTTAGATCTTTGATGGCGTTCCGCGTTATGCCTAGGGCTGGGGCTGGCCCGTAATAATTTCTAGACGACCCCAACCTGGCAAGGCGATCTACCTCCTCATTTTCCATGTGTCTCTCGTGACCTGGCACCCAATTGACATACACTTTGTTGTCAAATTGGGTGCCTAACTTGGTCAGTTTAACTTTAGCCTCTTTTATCATTGTTGAGGTAATTCATCAGTGCTTTCATGCAGGCCTGGCTGTCTGTATGTATGACTACTTGTTGGTTTCTCATGTTATTCTCTATTAAGCTGTCAACACACCTGATAATGGCATACAGATAACTCTGGAAGACAGTGTTGTGTGCATCCAGAGTGAAGCACTCAGCTATACCCAAATCAGGTATGTATATACCAGCGACTGTTCTGGTTGTGCTCTCATATTCAACTCTAAAGTCGCCTGTAAAGCACGACAGTCTAGTCCTTTGTGTTCGTGGGATCTTTCCAAAAGTAAGTTTTCCCAAGCTTGTCATGTGGCATTTTCATTTCTGGGATAAACCCTAGTGTAGCTGGTGCTATTAGGGTATGACTTGATTGTCTATTATGAGTCAGTGTGTGGTAGTTGTGTTTCTTGCCGGGCATCAAAATTTATCTCCCCAACAATATTTGATACCTCGATAGAGTCCAAAATTAGGTATGCTTTTACCATCTTTGTGAAAGAATTTTTTAACCGACTAAGCTTTATCCGACTGCGCCACCTAGGCCGATTTGATAATACCTTTCGGACTGCCATAGTTTTCTCTGAACATAACATTAACCCGGAGTCCAGATTAACATGTTACATCACAGAATGTGGTGTTTACAGTCCGGCTTAAGAGGGATTATGTAATAAAGTGTGGGTGCTACTTTTAGGCATCAAAATGTATCTCCTCAAAATATTTTACACCTCGACAGAGTCCAAAATTATGCCTTCACCTTCTTTGTTAGAGAAGTTTTTAACCGTCTACACTTTATCAAACTGCGCTAACTAGGCCAATTTAATCAAACCTCTCTGATTGCCTAAGTTTTCCCGGAATACTTCATCCTGTATTACGCCCACAAATCTGTGAGTTCCGGACAGTGATAATTCCCTCAGTACTATGCCTACATACTGTGATTTCTGGACTAGAATACTTTATTCTGCATTGAGTTTTATTTATGTTACTTATTTATGTTCTTTTGCCATATAAATATTTTAGAAGTTTACACCTGTTAAAACATACAAAAAATCAAACTCCTGACTTCAAAAGCATTGTGAGGAATCCTGGTCATTTTTTCTCAAAGTTGAGGTTAAACAATGCATTATATAGTTTCTTTATTAAAAAATGTAAAATATCTACTTACTTGTAGTTTTCTTTTGACATTGAAAATGTCTTAGGGTGCTTATAGACTGGAGCTGCGCTAAGAGCAAAGGAAGAGAGCGAAGAAAACAAACACAGGTAGGCATATGATGGAGCGCAGAGTGGGGCAGCGCCTCAAGGTCGAGCAAAGATGAGAGCGAAGAAATCAAGCCAGTTTGTTTTCGTCGCTCTTAGCGCTACTATTGTAACATGAATCCTGATGATTTAATTGGTATTGTGTTCAGGAAAAAACCTTTATGGGATCATAGGGATCCAATGCATCATACTCGGTATGTGCTAGACAAGTTGTGGGATGAAGTGGCCACTGCAATGAACTCGACTTCCCTATGTATATGTCTCTATTGATTAATTATGTGAATCCCTTCCACTTTTCGCCCCCGAAGTAAATACCAAATTCTCAATGACGGGTTTTCTGCAAAGAAATAATAGTCATCCATCGTCTAGAAGGATGTGAACTGCACTGACTCTCGCTCCACTCTGAATTGGCCAACTCTCAGCTCTCTTCGCTCCTCTCTTTGCTCTCTTCTCTCGCTTTTATCACAGCTCCAGTCTGTGATAGCAGACTTCGTCGACGGGTCAACCGGAAATTTTGTTATGCAAAGAAAAAAACGTTTCGCAACCTATAAACAAGTTAGGTGTTGTTTCCAAGGTAGTTTTCGCAACATGCTGTCAATAAATCATAAGATGTTTGGTTGGAGAAATCAGTACGAGTTGTCACTGCTAAGTTTCATGTGAATCACTGTTCGTGGAAGAATTGGGTATCGTCGAGACTGGCTTACAGCAAATTCAGTAATTGTGTGTCAATAGTTATTTTATTTTCTAATTTTTATTTTATTTAAAACAATAAAAAACATTGAAATTACTGAGACATTTTCAATGGTCATAGCTCTTCTCTCATAAGAGAGAAAGTACGAGTCGCCTGCCACGTTTTTTTCTTAAGCTAGTACATATTCCATTCGAACTTCGCTCCCACCCCCTTGGTCAGTAACTTTCGTTTGTTGTTAATAATCGAATTTTAAGTTATTTGTTTTTTGAAAATCAAATTTAAAATTGTTTACGTTAATGTTGGTAACGATGTTTTTTCGTATGTTTTACTTAGTTCGCTGGTGACGATAATTATAAATTTAGAGTCCATCAATCAAATACGAGTAAATTTTGCTGAAGTTTTGAGTGTCTTTACGTAAGTTGATTTTATTTTAGCATGAATATGCTTTAGCCGTGACCTAACTACCGAAAAATGTCCCACGAGAGTGCAACGAAAGTAGCGCCAATAATTGTGATGATTTCCGCTTACAACCGAGTCGTTGCTAGGGATATGATACTTCGTCGTTTTTCATCCCACAAAATTCGTTGACCATTCGTTCGAAAGCTCTCGATTTATCCAACCATACTATATTAACTACTGCGAAGTGCGTGGCCAACAAGCTGAGTTATGAGCATGGTTATATGAATAATTGTTTACACACAGGTGATCATTCTCAATTATTGATATTGTGAACATGATTGCAACCGCTTGTTAATTTCTGATGATTTCATTGAGCTGGTGTTTCGATTATGTGATTCATAGCAGGTGATCCGAATATTGCGAGAACGGTTAGATTTGTGAAGCGGTGGTTAAATTATTTTAATAGGTAATTTCTATACTTTACACTATAGGAAGCTGTAATTTCGTATGTAGCCTCTTTACCCTCTTTCTATAATAAAGTGAATGTTTACTCGCGAGTTTCTATTAGGAGATCATCATCTCACAAGAGCTCAATGGTCGTGATCATTTCTATAATAAAGTGAGAGCGAGGAGCTAAAACATGATTCCATGTTTTAGGATTGATGGCAGAAAACAGAGTTCAGAGGCCGATGGGGGGTCGGGTTCAGAGAATCGACGAGGAGTGAGTCGTGTACGACTAAAGCATATTCATGTTTTTTAATTTTAGCCGTCAGGCTCAAAGGAACTGTGGCTTTTTTATCTTAACCATTTCTAGAAATATCCTTTTTGCATATTGATTCTCTTCCTACAATTTTGAAATTTTTGAAGGCCATAGTATGTCCTAAAGATCTGCAATGGGCAACCAACGTGTTTTTTGTATCGTCTTGTGGTAGATCCGATTCATGTTTTGAAAAACGTCGAAGAACGGACACGTTTCCCCCACATACTCTTTTCCACACCCACCACTATCACAAGGGATTTGGTAGACCAAGTCTGAACGTTGTTCTTTTGGTGTGAAATCTTTCAGTTTGGCAAATAGTGGTCTGTTTGTATTAAGTGTTCGAAATGCAATTTTGACGTTGTAGGGCTCGAAAATCTTTGTAATTTGTTCTTCCACCCCTTTCACGTAAGGCATTGAATAATATTGGACTGGTTGTTGTTGAGTTGAAGGTATATTGGTCTGAGTGTTTCTTTGAAGTGTGCTATGTATAGTTTGGTCTACCATTTTGATGGGGTACCCATTAGCCGTATTTAAATCTTGTTAAACAATGCACAACCATGCACAACCACATTCAACTGAGGCTCAAATTTTTCCTCAAAATCATTTCGCTGTGTTATCCATGGTGAAATAAGTGAGGAAAGGGTGTCACGCCTGCGAATAAGCTCAAAATAGATTCAAGATTCATTTTTATTAATTAGTACAATACTCGAGTAACGCATATTTCTAGTAGTACATTTGTTTTTTCTTTTTTTAAATTTTTTTACATACATGTATCGATGATTAAACAAATATGATTATATTGAAGGGTGATTTTTATCAAGCAAAACACTTTAAATCGCTGGACGTCAACTCTGCGCCCTGTGCCTTTTTCCTTTAATTATTACCTATCATAAATACTTGAACTCTTCTAGCCAGCTAGGACAGACGTAAATCCCTATTTTATGTACAACATAGCGGAAACTGGTCTAATCGCCATCCACCAGATGCGGTACAACACGGATAATCATAGCTCAGGAACGACCGTAATTGTTGAAAAAAAAAAAAAAAAAAACCATTTATAACAGAACAACGGACCGAGGATTTTCATATTTAGGTTTCGGTACATTGTACATAATACGAGTATAATATTAGGTCGTTCGTGAAATTAGTAGGTAGATACGTAAATGTGAAATGTAAAGCAAGGCGGTATATGAGTGTGTTGAATTTATCGTTTTATTTACGTTTTGAGTGAAAAAATCTAATTCGTGAAGGTACCTAAACGAAAGAGGGTACCAAGTTGTCATTCCAAAGGCGACATTTGGAAGACTGAAAACTGAATTGGTACTGAAATAACTAGAAATTTTTGGTTGAAAATAAATCTGAGTGTTTGAAAAAGGAAATTCATGTCACCAAGAAGATTACTATGAAGTCGAACATTGCAATACATAACCAATTAAGGAATTAAAATTTTAAAATGAATTTTTTGAAAGCAATGTGCCTACCTAATTGCGTAGATTTCAACTCATGTATTGAATGTATGTATTTCAACAAAACGGATTGAATAAATGAAAAAAAAGGGGGGGGGGGGGAACATATTGAAATGTCTTAAGGTTTGTGAAGGACGAAGTCACATAACTACCTAAAATTAAACTTATCAACAGGTAGTTTGGATTTTTTAGGATTGTTTATGAGACATAAAACTTGATATAATAGATTTTATATAACAATGAGTTTCAGATGATTAGGTTGCGAGTCCTATTGACATTGAGCTAAAATGTGTCTTAACGATATTTTCGAAATAGTTCCGCACTCCCTGCATGCAGGTACCTCCTCTTCTTTGAAATTCGAGCTTAGCCACCTTCTCTGTGTTTTCCTTAATCCCAGACTGTTTTTCTTATCGGGGGTTGCATGAAGGGGTTTTGGACGCATTTAACAGTGATTCATTAATGAACTGATTCCGTTATTAATACGTGAATGGAATGATGATAATAGGAAAAATACGAGCGTCTAATCGTAGGTATAAACCAACATAAGTGTAGATATTGAGGGGACCTAACCGTATGCAATTCACAGTAGGTAAATTTACAGATGATGCTTTATCGCGCAAGAGGTGAGTTTCCTAAAGTAAACATTAAATTGTTTATAATTCAGCACAACACGTGCGACGCCTTACAAACATAATAAATTAATGGTATTCAGAACCCCCTAATACTGTTCAATATGTACAGACAAACGGACAAAAAAATAAAACAAACGAGAAATCGCCATTTAAATAACAGATGCTATAAACCTATAAAACACTATTGATTTAAAAATATTTTTTTTAAATAATAAAATTGGCACACGATAAACGTTTTGTACAACTTGATTCATTACGATTACGCTACTTCTACTTTTGACAACCGTATCAAAAACTATTGTTATAAAACGAGGAGTTACATTGGAGGAACCATTCACAAAACAACGAAGAAGTACAAATAACACCGTGGAATGTCGAATTCGATAACAAAAATAATTCACTAAACACAAAAAAGGTGAATAATTTTACACTATATTACATGAATGATAAACATAAAAATAATGTACAATATTTAGAATTTATGATTTTTTTAAATCGATTCCGTGATAGCGAAATCTTAGAATACTAAGTAGATTATATTGTTTTTCACATAATAGTTGTGGTTTGGGATTTGTATTTTTTGGGAAATTAAATGGGTATTATGTGTAGACTAATCCATGAATTAATGAGTACCATATAAGTAGTTATAAAAATTTTGTGAACTTTTGAAGATAAAAAAAACCAAACATGAATGTCGAACTTAGTCGATATGGGATATTTTATTGAGTTAAATTAATATCCCAAAGCTTGCATTTTCGTATTGTTACCGAGAATTCTTGAATGACTCCCTTAATGAAGTTTCTTGACGATTATAAAATTAAACAGTATTTTCCTGGACAGTTCGAGACTAATTCTCATCAATATAGACTACGCATTTTTTTAAAACCGTAATTTTAGGTAATTAGTTCAAAAATTTACGGAAAAAAACATTGCCTGCTAGTCTATTGTAAGTATTCCAGGTGCTCTGTGGGTGTTCAGTTCTTATGCTTGGTCACACTGAGACGAAACTGAAATTTCGTAACTGTTAGAAAGATGGTTTAAAAGAATATAAGCCTTAGAAGCCAGTTTCTAGTGTGATGAAACTAGAAAACTGAAAATCCACGAAATTTAAATGTATATTACTTTCCTAGTGGGGAAATGCAGTACCTAAATGGACAGATCAACGGCACTAGAAATAATCTGTACTATATTACAGTGGAAGTTGATAATAGACACATCAGAACTAAATAACAAAGGTGTCTTAATTTTGTTATTTTCGTATTAATAATTCACTAAATGAAACGTTCAATTGACAACATTAGGTCGATCCAAATATTCATTTTTTTTTAAGCTCACTTCATATTAGAACAGAACTACTTCACTACAGAAGTAGGAAGGAGCTAAACCGAATTTACGAAAAAACCTTAAATTACTACGCAGTCTTAGTTAACATTTTGTTTAAAATCTTTAACTTAATTATTATTCGGTGTTGATCAAACTGTGACATGAAAGTAACGAATGTCAAAATACCACTGAGATCGAGAAGTTATCTGTAAACAATTCATAACCTCTCGGGAACCTGGGAAAAAATACTTTTAGCTTTTTGTTATTTATGGTAAAAACCAATATTTATGATGAATGTGCAATCAAACAAGCAGAAATTAACTGAGGACCGAAATGAACCTAGTTTGAATGAGAGCACGGCAGAGGATCAATCACCTTATTGACTGTGAAGTCTATTCAAGGATTTTGGTGTAGCTCCTATGATTCTGACTCTTGTGACATTTTTGGGGTCGGAAAACTGTGGAGGAGGCGGAACAGCGAGGATCTCAACTTCGGCACCAGGCGTGGTCGCTTCGGTGAATTCAGGTGGTGGTGGTACGACTGTTTCAGTGTCGTCTGCTTCGGATTCGAGTGGTGGAGGGAGCTGAGCCAATGAAACGGCGTTACGAGTGAGGTTAGTTCGCGCTTGAGCTCTATCAGGTCTGGGTAACGTCGAAGAGGTCTCTTTCGCTTCAAATTGCGGCGGATTATTGGATATTTCCTGGTCCGACGAGACCCCGCTGGAAGAATTATCCCCATCTTCAGTCCCAGGGAGGAAATCGTTGGGATAGGATTTGCTGCTTTTTAGCTGAGTTCTGACTTTTTGGATTTCATCCACACTGAAGCTGTGAGGTAAACTACCACTGCTGGTGCTGCTATTGCCACTTCCTTCTGTGTTAGTGGTGTTTACTCGAATGACAGTTTTCTCTCGTTCAGTATCACTTTCCCCTTCACTCAGGCTGTAGTCGGGGTCTGGTATTGGAGGTATAGAAGTCGACTTGGTCCGCCCATTCCTAAATGGTTGAGCATATGGGTTAGTTGTGGATGTCTGAGTAGCAGGATTAGGTGGAGGCGAGCCTTGCGGTGGCTTGAAAGTACTTGAAGGTGATCTCAAACTCTGGGATTTTCGTATCTGTAACCAATAAGACATAAGATTTTAATGAGCAGGTTTCTACCTACAATTACGTTACAATACAATTTCAATTGAAGCAAGACTTCAACGTCAGTAGACTAGATGAGGAGGAGATGGTATCAACTTATGCGTTTGATGAATTCGTTTTATTAACCCTTTCGTGTCTAATGATCACTCACTCACTGCTCGGGGTTTCCATTGGAAAAGAGTTTCAGGCACCATAATCGGCTTATACTCTACACCGGTAACCCCGAGTTGGAGCCATGACAAGCAAATATTTCGTTTAAATTAGCAAATTTTTTTATTCTTTTCCACACAATATCCCTGAGGGAAGCACACGTTCAATTATATGATGCCCAAATGCCTCTGTTCTGGATTGGATCTCCAGTACCGGTCACATCTGCAAAGAAAGTGCTCTGCGGAATTCTCCTCGAGTCCGCAAGGGCACATAGGTGAGATGTTGTCATCTATGATATTTAGCATCCTGCAGAAATCATAATGTCCGGTAGTTCTAATTGAATTTCTACTTTTACTAGGAAGCTAAGGCACTAGTTTGGGATCCGAAGACGTAACAAGCATTCTGGTTTGTCTATATTTAGCTGTTTCTCTACTCCAGAGAATGTTGAGGTCCTGTGTGAACCACGTTTTAATTTTAGTTTTACAGGATTTTTGGAAATGCAGATGGCAGGAGAAGGGCCCGGAAACTGTTGCCCTGAGCCAGCTCGCGCCAAACCGTCAGCATTAACATTGCCTTCGTGATTCTCATGACCAGGAATCTATTTTATGGTTATTTTGTTGTTGTTAAGAAACAAATTGTTCAGGTATTTCTTTGTTCCCCAGACCAGTTTTGAGGTTGTGAGGAGGTTTAGGAGTGCTTTAATGCTGACCTGACCATCGGTAAAAATGTGAATGTTTTTGTTATCAGTGTTGTGGTTTTGTAAGGTGACCAGGCACTTGTTGATAGTATAGATTTCTGATTGAAATACAGTTGCATATTTGTCAAGGCTATAAGAGTCTGCATGTCTAATGATGAGTATACACTTCAGCTCCACTGATAACAGTAGGGGTCTCGCGAAGAGTATACTCGTCACTCTACTGTCGCCACAACGACGCCCCATTTATCGTATCCCCTGAACTCTACTGGTATCTTAATGAAATAAACTCTCTGAATGTTGTACTTTACTTCCGTGTTTGGGGAACTTCGATTGCTTACCTATATTTCCAGCATAAATCAAAAGTTAACCATGTTTCTCTCTTGCTATCACGCTTTCTCAGAAACCTCATTCTCAGTTTCAAACGAACATGAATCAGAAGAGGAGGATTTGCTATGATGACTAACTCATGGAAATAGTAACTTCCCATTTTGGTGTCATATATATAACTCTATCATACAACTGTAGCAATAAATAATGAAATGATCAGAACATACTGAAATTTTCTGGGTAGATACTAGAAGGTTAATTTGAATGAAATTGGTCAATTGGATGAACACAGCGATCGTTTATCGAGAAGGCAACACAGCGAGAATTGAGAGGCAGAAATAAGTTGGGCTCTGGTGGCCGGTTGTTTTCTCAAAAATTCCGACGCTAAATTTGTTAGGCAGTACGAACTAAATCACTCGCGACGAAGTTGTAGAAACCCATTTCAAAACGGAAGTTAGAGAAAAACGTTGTCTATTTCCACGAAAAAAATAAAGAGCTACAATGTTAAATCGATTTTCACCTCTGATAAGTCCATTTCTATAAAGCTTGGAATTATCATTTCAGACAGTTAAAAATAAGGGTAAGTCTACATTTGCGAAACATCTTAATAAATCCAATCATAGTTACAATTTTGATTTGACAGTTTGTGGAATTTCTTCATTTTTTTCCAAAGGGAGGTATGTTGAATGTACTTGAAAAATTCGAAATTATCAAAAGTGACAGATCTGGTAAATGTTTAAATGAGGATATATGCCACCACTGATAAGTCCATTTCTGTAAAGCTTGGGATTATCCCTTCAAATTGTTGAAACCAGCAATTCTTCCCTCTCCTTTCATCATCTGATTAGCTATAATCCCATTTCACTTTGCTTGCACTTAATTGGTTGTACCTCCAGCCCCCTTCTTTCCTTTCTCTCAACCAATGGGATTCAATCTCCATTCACCTGTGTTCACCTTTCTAATGTGTGTTCAGTTATTCTTTGTTACTGATGATGGCCTAACCGTCGAAATCGATTTAACATTGTAACTATTTTTTCGTGGAAATAGACAACGTTTTTCAGAGAACTTCCGTTTTGCTAGGCAGTGACGAAATTATCCATCTAACAGAAACCCCTTTTTTGATCATTGTCCATAAGCAACTCTCCAACCTTGGAGAAGACAATATATTTTAGTTTCACTACGCAATAGAAGCTGAAGGAGGTCATAGCTAGAGTTATGCTCTTACCTGAGGCCTCTGTGAATGGTTGGGCAAGGACTTTGATCTGTAGCCGACCGGTTTAACGTCTTCGGGCGACGCGTACAACTTGGCGCTGTTGTCAGGCTTGAAGCTGGACATGATACCTTCTGTCGATCCTCCACCTGCAAAACAAATTGCTAAATATGCATTAAATAAATCACTCATGATGAATTTGTGTGAACACATTTCAATGCCAGAACTGGAATAAGTAGTTAAGTTGCCCGTTTCCACCAAGAAAAAAAATCTTATAATGTTGCAAAGATGGATTTCAACCGTTACTTCACCATCAGCACCAAATAAACAATTACTGAAGATAAAGCAGAAGAAGACCAGCTAATATAATCACAGTCAGGGATGTGATTATGACTGTGACGTAAGATAGGAGTGCAGGGTGCGGCAGAAAGAGCTCCTCGATAAGAAATGCTAATTAGAAAAAAAGTAGCTTGATACACAATTTTGTTATTGAAATTCCTAAATTCTACATACAATGCAGTTTTATTTTACCCGGTTTTAAAAATTATGTCACTCAAATGCTGCCCTCTACCGGCGATGCTCAAATTTAGTCTTTCACGAAAGTTTGCAATAGCCCTTTGGGTCTATCATCAGTAACCTCTGATCGTTACTGTGACATACTGGAAAATTTTCTTTGGCCGAAATTGAATGACCTTTTTGCTGAACATGGAGAGGAAAATGTGTGCATTTAAAGGAAAATGTTCCCTGGGCATCTCATTTCCATGGGTGGTGACATCGGGTGGCATCCTTGTTCACCACATTAGACCCCACTTTTATTATTATTTAAAAAAAAATTTTTTATTTAGTTGTTTAAGCTGCACCTCAACCATAAGTGTCATTAGGGGCATTGAAAAAGGTGTCCAAAGGGGCACTGCAAGTGGCACGATTCCAAAGGGGGCCATGCCACCCTCCACCACCAAACGGAGTGCCATCACGGACTCCACTGGCAAATCGGAGGAGGACGAAATAAGGGGTACAGTGATGTCCTCTGTTTAGCCCAAGAGCAGGTGTCTGTGAGTAAGACGGGTATGGCCAGTGGCAACCCGGTTGACCACTATTGGAAGTTGGGTTACGAATAGGCCCACCGGGCACAAGTCCTGAAGGACACCATGAAGACCAGTGACCTCACCTTGCCATTGCTCATGCCAGATGGAATTGGCTTTATGCTGCATGTAGGAGATTTGATCCTCAATGCGTATAGGCAGCATATCGATGGAGTTATCACCAATGACTCTCCTAGCAAGGGGATCAGCACACTCGCTACCATGAATACCCACATAAAAGTTATGGTTGAGCCCGATGTTGAGGCTTGGTGTAGTGATACACGTAGGCTTTGTATTAGAGGATCATCAGAATATGTATCCCTAATCGCCTCGATGGTACTTATTGAATCACTACAGATCACATAATTCCCAACTCCCAACAACTGGCAGAGTCGAACAGCCACTGCCCACAGTTCTGCTGTGAACACATACGCGACTAGTGGTAAGCGTCTAGTGACTTGGAAGTTGGGGCTCCATATAGCAAGGCCGACACCATTTATTATTATTATTTATTTTTTTTTAATGGGGTCATTTGGAGACTAAAGTTTACCAACATCGTTCCAGAACATTGGAGGAATTGAAGGCTGCGATAACCCTTGTAATGGCTGCTATTCCGCCAGACAACACCCAAAGGGTTACTGCAAACTGTCGTAAAAGACTAAATTTGTGCATTGCCGGTGGAGGGCAGCATTCAAGTGACATTATTTTTAAAATCGCGTTTATTAAAACTGCATTATATGTAGAGTTTATAAATTACAAAAAAATTGTGTATCTAGTTTTTTTTTTTTTTTTTTTTTTTAATTAGCATTCTTTATTGGGAAGATCTTTCTGCCGCACCCTGTATACAGTTAGCAAAATCACAGAAGCGATGTATTTTGGCATGATATTCACCATTAGCTTGATCTTTGTTGAGTCCCTGGCGGTACTGTCCATCTCCCAGTTCCACCTTGATGATCTGCGGTCCCTGAGATGGAGGCGGTGGCGGAGGATGCTCCGGAGGTGGAAGTGGTGGCCGCAGCTCTTCTTGACTCCTGTGGGTCCTTGTGGGAACAGAACCGTTGGCTACACCTGGCACCACTCTATTGCCAACCGTTGCCGTAAGGTCGGGAGTTGAATGAAAGTCTCTGTGCAGCTCTCCTGGCACAGGCTCTCCGCCAATTATAATGCCTGCAGTGCTGAATCTCACCCTTCCACTGGCCTGCAAAAAAACGCAAAAGGAAATTAACCTTAACTAGAACTCTAGATTTAGACTCCATGACAGACATGTACAAAATTCACACAAGCGATAACTCAATGAACGCCAAAATGACTTATCAGAACACACATAGTTGAAGTATTGTACTAGTAGCACAACAAAAATTCCTCATTCACCTAAACCTGAGAAGTTTCCAAATGTCTAGGAAAAGAATTTTACTAGCCCTTGGCTAACTTACCAAGGGTCTTAAACCACCATAGCGTTGGAGAGATAAGATTCGTACAGTATTTGTGAGGATTGAGTTTATCATACACATATAATTAGGCAACCACAGCCTATGAAGCAACCAGCACGGTACAAGCAATCTAATACTTTCAATTCTATAAAATTTTCCAGGGTGCGTGGAGACATTTCCAAGCCCCAACCTACCTACACTTTCAAACCCCCTTCTAGCCTATTATTTCAATTGTGTATTTTCAATGAAACACCTCGAGTTATATCGATGCCTTGTCTCTTGGGGCTTGGTAAACTAAAAGATAGGTACCAACCTAGTAAGAGACCAGCGGAAAAATCAGTATATAAAACTATATTATAAGAAATAACAGCTTGGTTCCTAAAAGTGATCTAGGTGATAGGTACCAAAATATGCTTTTAGGCCGCGTTCCACCACAGGGAGTTGAGCCAGAGTCGGGAGTTATATCTCAAAAACGGCAGTGATTGGGATCAACTCTAGATTAGTTAGTGATCCTCCTGGGTGGAACGAGCCCTTAGAGCACCAACTATGGATAGCTCCGAATTGACTCGAGGAAAAACGCATTTTTTTGTTTAACTCAATACAAATGGATCGATTTATCAGGAGTTCTACGAGTATACGACTCATATGAGTTTATGTTTAAGAAATATAATACCCTTGAGTTAAAGAAACAAGTCTATAGATAGATAATGCCTACTCTATCAGCTCTGGGGAATGGGGATTAAATTCCTATATTTTTCTCGTACACCAGCGCCAACCACTACAGTAAACACTATTCTGTACAGAGTCAAGACTTTATAAACAAAAACTGGCAGTCACAAAAAACTTTGGATTCAAGAAACGCGACAGAAACCTGTCAATCAAACATGTTGGGTCGGTTTCAGTTCATCTTAGCAGTTCATCCTCTTGAAATTGCGTTTTTTGACAGTAGCTGCCTTCCGCTCTTTGCTCAAACACTGATATAAATAATAGAGAATTTTCTCATTTCTCACTGAGCGGAGTAATAATACATGGGAACACAACCTTGGTGCATGCCGGGTTCAGCAATCACAATGTATTGATTGGATTGGACTGTAATTCATAGAAAACCTTTAGAATCAAGCGACAAGTAATAACAATTGGTGTAACGCTCCCAACTTCAGAACAGGCGAAGAAGCTAACAGCGTCAGCAACTCCTCTTATGAAAGCCAAAAGTAACTATTGATAGTATAGAGCACCTGTCCACAATAGCAACCTTTTACTGACGCTAACGAGCAACTAGAATAATTGGTAAAGTAAAGATTTGCAACTTGGCTTAATGAACAGCAATCAAGCAAGCTGAGGCTTATGATAATTTAGGCACATTAAAGCAAAGTTATTATACTTGTACAAAAGTAAGCTTTCCATGAACATTTTATTATAACTCATTTGTATAAAAACTCCTGTATAAAGCAACGAATTTTCAATTTGACTAAAAGTAGGTAGGTTTGACGAGATGTTCCAGACCCAACGCGAGCACCTCCCACCCCACTGTATTTTCCCCTCCGTTCGTTAAAGGGTGTCTCAAGCCTGCCATCTGCGGACATGCGAAACTAGCGCTCGTTGCGGATACTGGAGAAATCACAGTCTGACCGGCTATGAGTAGCGAAGTTCCAAGACTGTTCACTGGTTGTTTTTCTTGTAGTCCTCTGTAGCCTAGTGGATAGCACAACAGACTACTGAGTCAAAGGACCGGAAATCGATTTTTGCATTTGAATGCACCTCCAATACATATTGTTAAATGTCATTATTGTAAGCCATAATATAGAACGTCATTTTTATCAATTCGTCTAACTAATCTCTATTTTGCTAAGTGATTGACTTCTTTGATGTGATGTATTTTTTAAGATGCGAGCTTGCGAGCATCCAGACCACGAAACTATACAAATCATTCTATTTGTCCAACTAATCTGAATTTTCATTAATGGGTTGACTACTTGAACCAGAAAGAAATGAAAGAGCTTTAAAATACCGGCGTTCTAGTTCGATTCAGAATATTTTGTTTGTACATTTGACAGTAACTCCCTACAGTTAGGGATATTTACGAAGGTTGGTAACGCTGAGGGGTTGCTTTGTTGGGAGGAACAGGATGGAGAGGGAGTCGCATCGGGTCTGGAACGTCTCGTGGTAGGTTTGTGCATAATACTTGATTACCAGTAACTATGAAGTCTTTTAAGCTTGTTTGATTGAGTCGAATAATTTCACCTTTGTAAGCTAATAGCAACCCATAGGATTAAAAGCAATGCAATAATATGTTTTTGCGTTACGAGCAACCATTTTATATTGAGCATGGAATTGTGCGTTAATATACTTCTAACATTTTTATATAAGTTCGTTTATAGATGCCTCTACTTTATTCAGCAACTTACTCATTCTATTAGGCTGCTGACTCAATTCAAAACCGTTGCTGTAGTGTGAACAGCAACTGATTCAACATTAATATTAGATCCAAGTATATTTCTCAGTACCTACCTACCCTACTTTCAGAAGCATAGCTAGGAAACCCTTAGAAACACAGTAAGAGTAAAATCAACTCATTGCTCACTGGAGTAATGCATCGCAAGCAACTTTTCCAGAACAACGCTTCTTCCAGTTCTGCCGTTAAAGGAAGTTCCTGATTTCTGACTATGGTAAGTGCTCTATTTACCAGTAGTTTTAATCTTGGCAACTTCCAAAAGTAACGCTTTTCCATACCTATCCATATTTGCCTAAAGTTCCCTCAAAGACTCCCCACACACTGCCATAAAACTAACTAGATCCAGGCAACGTTTCATTCAGTAGGTAGGTAACTAGTTGGTAAAGAAAACTTTTGTTCTTTAAAACGACTAACTTGAATTAAAAGCCCTAAAAACCCCAGGCAACTTTTAATTTTAGTTTGACAGGGCTAGCAACGTCCTTGCACAATCAAATGTATCAACCCCAAAATACATAACTTACCTAAGTACAGGTACAGATACTTGTCTTTACTAGCTATCCCTGAGTAGGGATATATTTTGTTCTAGTTGAAGATAGTTGTTTTGTTCCGAGTTTGATGATTTACAAGAGGTAAGCTAATTCTGTTTCATTCAATTGATACCTACTACTTTTTAGAATAAATCCGTTTATGCGGGACTGGGTACTCATTGAGATATTTGTATCCCCTGTATCAGTGTTGACTAAAGTAGGTAGGGTTTTATCTTGGTATTCACAGCTACATACCAAGTCGTTTACTCTAGGTTCTTGATTCTCAAGATACCTCCTCAACCGATTCTAGAATGCAACAAGCGGCCACGTACTGCCCCTGAAATGTCTTCTTGGAGATCAGATACCAGAGGTCCTACACATTCCTTCTTTTGTATTGTGTGCATTATTTGTTTCTTCCAGGATAAGGTGAATAACAGGTACACTTACACACTTGAACACTACTCCATCCCAGACTCTGTTTGTCTCTTGGTAGGCTCATCCTCCAAGACAGATATCACAAAATTGGCACAACCTGTGGAATGTCTTCTGCCTCTAGCCAACCAGTCAGCTACACTAGTCAACGTTACTTCCACAGATGATGCTTCATCCATGCAGGATATCTTTGCAGTAGCACGACCTTCTTACTCCTCACAATCAGCCAAACCACAGGCATCTAATTTCACGCCTCAGGCTTCTCCAAGACTTCAAACTTCGCCTCCTCGAAAATTTTCAAGACGCATGGCTAATTTACCTCACTCTAGACTATGGTTTCGACACAGATCCTACTCTGCTCCGCCTCCCTCACCCGGATACTGTTGGTATCACTTCCAATGGGGTCCTGAGGCCCGTAATTGTCTACCACTTAGCACCTGGACATGTAATCAGCCTTCAGAAAACATCTCTGCACGGTCTGACCGATGGTAAAGCCCTACCTGATCACCAATTCCATCAATCAACGTCCGAACTCTGCAGGTATCACTCCCGTTGGGCTTCCTCGGCACGGAATTGCTGTATGTTCACCCGCTCCTGGCATAACCCTCATCTTTTGAGGACACAACTTGGCTCACCCACCTTTCAGATGTCCTCAGGCCACACTCAATCCTCCTCTTCGCTTCAAGAGCTCCAGGACCCTCAGATACAAGACTCACTTCATACTCCCACCTTCCACACATCCTCAGTCAACTTTCTGTCCCTCTCTTCGCTTCAAGATCCAGGACCTTCGACTGCAACACACCATACGGTCTTCACCGTCTCCCAGACTCTCTAATCTACAAAGGGCTCTGACACCCTCTAACAAACTCAACAATAGGCGTATTACCGCCTTCCAGACGTCCTCGATTGACTCCCCGTCCTACTCTTCGCTTCAAGAGCTTCAGGACTTTCAACTGCCACACACCGGACTCTCTAACCTACATAGAGCTCCGGCATTTACTACTACACTCAAACATAGACACAACAAAGCTCAACCAGCCATCTCCCCTTACAATAACTGTGAGCATGTGACCAGAGCCCCCTGCCGCCGAACAGGCTCGCTTCAGCCTCTGGCCACAGACACTATTCTCAGGGTCACCACAATAACCTCAACACATGAGAACACACCGACAAATCTAAGCTACGAACAAAGCGCTATGGCTCTTGGCATCACCAAAACGACTGAAGTCATCAATGCTCTGCTTACGCCCCAGATGACAGTTCTCCATTGGCAGCGACAACTCTCTCTACGAGAGGACCTACTACCACGCCTACTCTTTATGCCATGCCACTCTCATTTAATGACTTTTCATGTGAAATTCTACTATATCAACATTGCAATGAACTCAACCTTAAGCAAATTCTGCTTTGTACTTTGCAAAAATCACTTCATTTCCAGCTACTAATAGCTCCTTCTTTTACAGTTGTCCTCTTGGCTCGCACTTCCATGGGTCCGCCTACTCCTCCTGCAGCACCACACTACTCTTATGCAGTACACCTTCCTCGCTGCATGCATCACTTCTCTACTCAACACGCCGCTACAACCTGTACCAATTGTAAACCGCGTATTGCTAACAATCTGTAATTATTGTAAAACGATCAGCAAGAATTACAATAGATTTTCTCATATTCATGTGATTCGCGGCTAAAAAATCTTATAAAGGGGAGAGGGGTGTAGTATACACCCAAACCCACGGAAACTTGTCATTCTTATCTGGCCTGGGGGGTGTGTCCCCCTCACCATGCCTGCACCTATATAAAGAGCCAAGAGGGCCACCAAATATACCATTATCAACTAAGACTTCTTGGAGTTATTATTTCTGATATCCTGCATCCCAAATGAAGCTATCATTATAAATCCCATTGAGTGTGCGTTTGGTTTGTCCACTCAGTGCACCCTCAGGATCGCCCATAAATCACGTCTATGAATTGAGCTGAGTGCATGAATTCCCTTATCAATGCACTTAGGGGCCCACTCAGACTCAATTCCCGTCTATGAGTTTTGCCCTTACTCATATAGAAACTAGGTATACAAATCCTCTAGTAATTATTAGAGGTGCTCAACTTGGTTCAAGTTCTACCTATACCAAGATACGAATATCAAGAATAGGAAAGACTGTTGTCTTTCACTATAGATATGCAAGACATTCATCCTTACACAAGGCAGCGGACGCATTGTTTTTACTTATATATATATAGCAAAAGATTAATTTTTGCCCACAATCTAAATTCGCAATTGAATTTCATGGTTTAGACTGCCCTGACCAATTTGGCAAGGTGCTCTTTTTTTCTTGCAGTGCGTTCTCAGATCCTCGACACACCTATAACTTACCATTCTTCATCCTGTTTTATTATACACAAAAATATTTATAAGACGTCGAGTTACAACTCCGTCAAACAAAATATTTCACCAGAGAGAAAATACTAAATTCTCTCTCAAAAGTGAAATATTAAAGAATAACACACAAGGCGACCTCCCTAAACATTTACTGGGCGAGAGAGATGCGACAAACATCTCGAAACAAGTCGCCTTGAATGAGAAACCTCAAACAGGAAAACTCAAGGTCGTCCAGCCACCCCCGGGGACCCCGTCACAGCGACGGACGTGGGGAAACCACCTCGAAAGACCAACTCAGCTATCATACGCACAGATACTGAGAAAACAATGAGCGAACCAATGAGACTGCACAGTCGAATTTATGAAATTAAGCGGACCAACCAGGAGGCGGCAGGAGGCGGCCACCTCCCTATAAATACCCCGCTGGGAGCCCTCCGAAATTCATTCCACTCTCCGCTCTCGACGACGACACCTCTGAAGTACGAAGAATTCTACACGCTCTACGCTGACGAACCTTCTGCATTACGAGTTCATCTCAAGAACGGCTTCCTACTGCTTTCTACAAGGCATACCTTCTCTCCACACAGATCTCGCATTGGCATCTACGAGTCCAGTGATTATTCATCCTGCTCATTGCCCAACGTAGTTCATCTGTCAGGACGCCACCCGGTACATCTATCGATATTCTCTTTAGATCGTACGCCCGAGGGACGTTCCGAGCCGTGTCGCCCGGGTTTCGTAGCATTAAGCTCGTAACCGACCGCTGTGGGCACGCCGGTAAATTACTCTGCTCATCCGCTCTAATTTACCGTCCAAGGAAGCCTTTTTCAAGGCTACGAGGTAGGACCCTGACATACGAGCATTGGAAAGACGCTCTGTCAAGCGAGTCCACCTCCCAAACCCTCTATTTTTCACACATAGAGGCATCGAAACGAGCTAAAAACTCGGTTATTTCGATGGAACGTCGGCCGTCTTATTTCCCCTTGCAAGGGGAGGCAGGCGACGGCGAAGCCGGGCCGAGTAGCCCCCGTAGTGCTCCCTACCGGCTACACGGCGAATCCGCTGAACCCAGCGACAGCGCAAGGCGCGATCCTCACGTCCGGACCGCCTTCTCGCCCGACGTATTCGTTCAAGAAACGTTCGATCAAGCCTCGCCTATACAAAAGATCGAGGATACCTTTCAGACTCGCTCTGAAACCGATCATTACGATTCGACCAAGCTGTCCGAGTACCCACGATATTCGACGCAGGCCTACCCGGCCGATCCGAGTGTCAAATACACTCCAAATGTACAAAAAGCGAAGGATACTTTTCAGTACCTCAACCAAGCTCAACATATTCCCCCTACAGATATAAATCTTAGGCCGGAATATTACAAAACGGCTCAGTACCAAACTGATCGAACCCAGCACCTGCTACGCGAGCCCAGCGCTCCACGCGGCTGCGACACGAACTACCTCCCATTTCAGTCCGCCAAGCCAGTTGACCTTGGCGGATCCGCTCACATTCCTTACGGGAATGACCCAGGGACTAACCCGCATAACCGGAATATAAATGTCCGACTTGGCCTACCTACGCCAAGTAAAACATATTTAAATCCACTACAAATGGTGACCCCGCCTTTGAACAGGCTTAACACGGAGCATTTCGTTCCCTCTTATGAAGCTAGTGGATTTCAGGGAACCACTGCGGGCGTGCGACCCCCGCCGGGCCTCTACGCCCCACATCTCACTCAACAACCCTCTACACAAAGTGGCTTTCAAGCACTTTTAGAGGAGATGGGAGATTATCAAAAACCAATCTTCCAAAAGAAGAATATCGATCGTGCACTCGCCGAGTTCGATCAATACTGCGTGCGAAAACACCTGAGAACGCAGAACGAATGCTTCTCAGCTATATACAAGTGGGTACCAGAAGAAATGAGGGAAGCTATAGACTCAGCTTACCTCACGGCACCCCACGCACCCTACGAAGAGGCCAAACAGCGCCTCCAGCGAGAATATGGGTTGTCCTTACAGGACAGGCTCCTCGCACTCGAGGACCCCGCATCTCTCGCCAAAAAACCCAGCACCAAGTACCACGAAATGTACTCTAAAGCTGTTGGGTATTTTTCAGAAGCTCTGATCACTCAAAAGTGGATCGAGACTCTACCCATCGAAGCACGAGGTATGGTCGCAGCTCAGCCTACCACGACCGCCCGGCTCGACCTAGCTGATACGCTACACGCGTACAAAACAGAGAATACTTCTCTGAACATACGAGGAGTAGAATCTACTCCGAAACCCATAAATACTGGTTTCAAAAAGGCCCTCTCGAAACAAGCTCAGTTCAAACCCCAACCAGTGGAGAGTAAGCCTCACAAACCGACGGCCTATGTCTGTCGAAACCACGCACGTTTCGGTAACGAAACTCGCAAATGTGCAGACCCAGAACACTGCACTTGGAAGACAAACACTGCTTCCAAAACTAGCAGAAAGGCTGCGACTATAAGCCAGCCTAAAACCCGGGTTTCTACCGAAAATACTCAGAGGTCGGTACAAGAAAGTACCGTTCCAACCTCCGACGCAGAGAGTTCGGAAAACGAATAACTGCCAGTGTATCTGAGCCTATACGCCGGCAGTCTACTGAGTATAAAAGGCTCTTTTTCAAGTGCAAACTAAATGGCACTGAATTTCTCATTGACACGGGAGCAGAAGTGAACATTCTGCCCCACAATGTCACAAAAAAATTGGGCTTGAAAATTCTTAAGTCCAACGTTAAGCTCACAGCAGCTAACGGAGCCCCTATAGACACACTAGGGCGAGCTGACACAACAATTAACATCGGCCTCGGAGACATGACCACCGATTTTATGATCACGAAAGTTGATCTAGCGATCCTAGGTATTCCATTCCTCGAGTCTTGGGATATCGGAATACGGGTCAAACACAAGTACATTTATAAAGATAAAATAAAGAGCTATGCCGATCAAAAAATAGCTGCAGTCATGAACAAAAAGTTCACTGACGAACAAATAGCAGCTACTATCCCTCATCGTGACAATACCCCTCAACCAGAGGACGTGCAAATCACGAAAGACGAAAACATTCGCTCTATCATTGACAAATACAATGATAAAATGAGCAAACTTCAAGGTAAATGGAAAAACAACGGGGTTTACCACCGTATAACCACGGAAGGAACACCAGTACACTTCCGAGCAAGACCCATGGCGGGCGAAAAACGGGCTCAAGTCAAAAGTACTTTTGACAAAATGCTTTCAGAAGGCATAATTGCACCATCAGATTCCGAATGGGCATCCCCGTTACACTGTGTGCCAAAAAAAGACGGGTCATGGAGAATCACCGGCGACTACCGTTTCCTCAACGCGAAAACGAAGAAAGACGCCTACCCTCCTCCTCACATTCGCTCTTTCCAAGCGAATTTACATGATACGCAAATCTATTCGACAATAGATTTAAAATCAGCGTATTATCATATTCCGATGCACCCAGATGACGCTCATAAAACTGCAATTATTACACCTTTCGGTCTTTATGAGTTTAAGAAAATGAGCATGGGTTTGGCCGGAGCGGCTCAAACATGGCAAAGATACATGGACAGCATCATGCGAAAATTTGATTTCGCATTTGTATACCTAGATGACATCCTGGTGGCTTCAAAAAATTATAAAGAACACATGAACCACCTCAGACAAATTTTTGACAAACTAGGGGAACACGGACTTCGAGTAGGTTTTGATAAATGCATTTTTTCAAAACCTACCGTCGATTTCCTAGGTTTCACTATCTCGAAAGAAGGGATAATTCCTAAACGAGATAAAATATAAGCCATAGAACAAGTTCCTAGGCCAATAGACGTACGAAGTCTACTCAGATTCCTAGGTATGTGTGGTTTCTACCGAGCATGCTCAAGCAAATTCGCTCACACGGCACAACCTCTGTATGACTCCATTCAGTCAAACAAAAAAAATGACAGAACACCTATCGAATGGACATCAGAGAGAGAAAAAGCTTTCAACAGCTTAAAACAAGCAATGATCAAAGCAACATTGCATAACATTGCTCACCCACACCCTACAGCGGAGTGGAGATTAGTCTGTGACGCATCCGACACACACATCGGAGCGGCACTAGAACAGGAAATTACAGACAAACATGGCTCGAAATCTTACCAACCATTGGGATTTTTCAGTAAAGAAATTCCGGAACAATGGAAGAACAAAGCATCGTTCGACAAAGAAATGTTCGCCGTTTATCAAGCGTGCATTCACTGGCACAATGACTTGGACGGCAGATCTTTCCATATTTGTTCGGATCACAAGCCTCTGCTAGGCACGATGCTTAAGAAAAATGCACATTTTTCTAAAATGAGATTAAGATGGCTAACATACATCTCTCAAATGACGAGTGACATTCGTCATATTTCCGGAGAGAGCAACGTCGTCGCCGACGCACTCTCCAGACCCTTCGATCCGGTTGAAATTCAAACAAAATCGATTTCAACCCAGACGGACGAGGGTCCACCCATAGCCGAAATTTCGAAAATTACGGCTGCAATAGAATGCAATCTTCTACTGCACATTTCAAATTCACAAATTCGTTCTCCCCCTAACGCGGAGGACAAATTGAAACTCACAAGAGTTGAATTCTCTCAAGGAGAAATTTGGTGTAACCTAGACCTAGGACACCCTAGACCTTATATTCCAAACGAAATAAGGGAAGAAATAATAAGCCAAATTCACAATTTGGGACACCCAGGTATACACTCTACAGTGTATAAAGTTAAACAAAGATATTTTTGGCACGGACTCCGTGCAGATGTCTCCAACTGGGTCCGAGCGTGCGAAACTTGCCAACGAGCAAAAATCACGCGCTCCGTGAAGCTCCCTTACTCCGAATTTGAAACGGCAAACAAATTTTCACACGTACACGTTGATATTACCGGACCCTTACCTTTAGCTAAAGGAGGGAAACGTTACATTTTAATGATGGTTGATAGAGCAACGGGTTGGCTAGAGGCAGTCCCTCTTAACAACATCGAAACAACCACAATCACAAACGCCTTTATCAATATTTGGGTAGCTTCAAAGGGCGTACCTAAATACATCACAAGTGATCAGGGCACTCAATTTGAATCAGATCTGTTCAATTCCATTATGGAACGTCTCGGAGTAAAACATACTCACACGTTACCATACAAACCATCAACAAACGGAATGGTAGAACGCAGAAATAGATCTTTGAAAGAGGCTCTCAAAGCACAAAACGAAAATTGGCTCGACGCACTTCCAAAAGTTCTACTCGCCATGCGTACGGCAGTAGACCCAGCGACCGAAACTACGCCTTTCCAAAAAGTTTACGGAATTGACGTACCACTCCCAGGAGACATTTTCGTAACTTCTACGAACCTTTCGGAACCTCTTTTCTTCCGGCCTACGCATATTAAACATAATAATACGAAATATGCCGTAAACATGCCCAAAAATTTGGATACATGTACTCATGTCTATATCAGAGTGCCCACACAGCTCACCTCTCTGCAATGTCCTTACACGGGACCATTCAAAGTGGTTAAAAGAGATAAGTTTTCGGTTACAGTGCAAATTGGCGAACATACTAAAAAAGTTCCCAAACAGCAAATAAAACCAGCTTATACTCTACACTCGGACGAAGCTGTATCACAAGGACAATCTGTGTCACAAAATCAGGCAGAAAGTAAGGAGAAAACTCCCCGAAAATCCGCCAGAGGGCGCGTCCCCTCTACCAAATTCGACGAGAAGTGGGTGACTGCACTCAAAACAAGCCACGCCCATTTTTCTCGGGTAGGAACAGTGGGAGGTATAAATATGGAACACCCCACGGCCAGAGATCATACCAATCTTGACCATGGCAGCCTCCGAACCTTCCAACCAAGACATGCTCACAGAGGAAGTCGAGGAGTTCCTCCTCGCAGAATCGAACCTCCCAGCTCCGCTCGGCCCGCTCCCGCCTTCGCCGAAGAGGGAGGCACAGCAAGCGGACAGCGCTCCCAGAGAGGTAGTGTGGAGAAGGCCCCAGCCGTTCCAGCCGCCGGCTCCACCCGCCCAACCACTACCTACGGGCCACCAAATATACCATTATCAACTAAGACTTCTTGGAGTTATTATTTCTGATATCCTGCATCCCAAATGAAGCTATCATTATAAATCCCATTGAGTGTGCGTTTGGTTTGTCCACTCAGTGCACCCTCAGGATCGCCCATAAATCACGTCTATGAATTGAGCTGAGTGCATGAATTCCCTTATCAATGCACTTAGGGGCCCACTCAGACTCAATTCCCGTCTATGAGTTTTGCCCTTACTCATATAGAAACTAGGTATACAAATCCTCTAGTAATTATTAGAGGTGCTCAACTTGGTTCAAGTTCTACCTATACCAAGATACGAATATCAAGAATAGGAAAGACTGGTGTCTTTCACTATAGATATGCAAGACATTCATCCTTACACAAGGCAGCGGACGCATTGTTTTTACTTATATATATATAGCAAAAGATTAATTTTTGCCCACAATCTAAATTCGCAATTGAATTTCATGGTTTAGACTGCCCTGACCAATTTGGCAAGGTGCTCTTTTTTTCTTGCAGTGCGTTCTCAGATCCTCGACACACCTATAACTTACCATTCTTCATCCTGTTTTATTATTGTGGTGAAAACCACCCCCTCTTTTCAACAGCCCTTTTCAGGGCTACCAAAAAGAGGTAGGCACAACACAAAAATATTTATAAGACGTCGAGTTACAACTCCGTCAAACAAAATATTTCACCAGAGAGAAAATACTAAATTCTCTCTCAAAAGTGAAATATTAAAGAATAACACACAAGGCGACCTCCCTAAACATTTACTGGGCGAGAGAGATGCGACAAACATCTCGAAACAAGTCGCCTTGAATGAGAAACCTCAAACAGGAAAACTCAAGGTCGTCCAGCCACCCCCGGGGACCCCGTCACAGCGACGGACGTGGGGAAACCACCTCGAAAGACCAACTCAGCTATCATACGCACAGATACTGAGAAAACAATGAGCGAACCAATGAGACTGCACAGTCGAATTTATGAAATTAAGCGGACCAACCAGGAGGCGGCAGGAGGCGGCCACCTCCCTATAAATACCCCGCTGGGAGCCCTCCGAAATTCATTCCACTCTCCGCTCTCGACGACGACACCTCTGAAGTACGAAGAATTCTACACGCTCTACGCTGACGAACCTTCTGCATTACGAGTTCATCTCAAGAACGGCTTCCTACTGCTTTCTACAAGGCATACCTTCTCTCCACACAGATCTCGCATTGGCATCTACGAGTCCAGTGATTATTCATCCTGCTCATTGCCCAACGTAGTTCATCTGTCAGGACGCCACCCGGTACATCTATCGATATTCTCTTTAGATCGTACGCCCGAGGGACGTTCCGAGCCGTGTCGCCCGGGTTTCGTAGCATTAAGCTCGTAACCGACCGCTGTGGGCACGCCGGTAAATTACTCTGCTCATTCGCTCTAATTTACCGTCCAAGGAAGCCTTTTTCAAGGCTACGAGGTAGGACCCTGACAGACGAGCATTGGAAAGACGCTCTGTCAAGCGAGCCCACCTCCCAAACCCTCTATTTTTCACACATAGAGGCATCGAAACGAGCTAAAAACTCGGTTATTTCGATGGAACGTCGGCCGTCTTATTTCCCCTTGCAAGGGGAGGCAGACGACGGCGAAGCCGGGCCGAGTAGCCCCCGTAGTGCTCCCTACCGGCTACACGGCGAATCCGCTGAACCCAGCGACAGCGCAAGGCGCGATCCTCACGTCCGGACCGCCTTCTCGCCCGACGTATTCGTTCAAGAAACGTTCGATCAAGCCTCGCCTATACAAAAGATCGAGGATACCTTTCAGACTCGCTCTGAAACCGATCATTACGATTCGACCAAGCTGTCCGAGTACCCACGATATTCGACGCAGGCCTACCCGGCCGATCCGAGTGTCAAATACACTCCAAATGTACAAAAAGCGAAGGATACTTTTCAGTACCTCAACCAAGCTCAACATATTCCCCCTACAGATATAAATCTTAGGCCGGAATATTACAAAACGGCTCAGTACCAAACTGATCGAACCCAGCACCTGCTACGCGAGCCCAGCGCTCCACGCGGCTGCGACACGAACTACCTCCCATTTCAGTCCGCCAAGCCAGTTGACCTTGGCGGATCCGCTCACATTCCTCACGGGAATGAACCAGGGACTAACCCGCATAACCGGAATATAAATGTCCGACTTGGCCTACCTACGCCAAGTAAAACATATTTAAATCCACTACAATTATGAAAATTAAAAGAACTACTTGGTTTGGGCCTCCAAAAACCCCATAAAAATATAAGCTTTCACGAAGGGAAACTCCTCAAACGCCAACTTCTTGCAAACCTACTGCAATGTTGGAGGACAGTTCGTGTGGAACGTCAGGTGAATTTCTCTCTTCATCATTGTCAAATCCAATGTTGTTTGTTCAATAGTAGCCACTGCTTATGAACAAATGTAAGATCCTCAAAGCATTCCGTTTCTACTCCCAAGATAAAATCATTTCTTCAAGTTAAGGTGTTCAACATATTCCCTATTGCTTCCGAGTCTACCTACAATAGGTAACCGAAGCATTGTTTTCACTTTCGGGAGAAAAACAAATTTTGGTCTCCAAAATCAAAATTTCTACTCACATTTTACGTTTTAGACCATTCTGAACAACTTTAGTTCTGTGTCTGTCTGTCGAGTGTCCGCAAATTCTTCTAACAAGCTTATTTTCCACAGTTTTCATCCGATTTGGATGCAATTTACAGAGAATGTGCAGCTAAGTGTTATTGCACACACACCGATTTTGTGTTGTGCAGGGTTTTACAGTGGAAAGAGTTCGGTAGAACGAAAATATTGGTTTTATTAATAATTCACACAAAACAAACTGTTGATGTGTTAAGGACAACATTACAACATGCTAATAATATAAATAGTGGTGTTGCCACTTGAACAGTAAACAATGACGCTTGGGAGATTCAAAATTACTTTTGTTCAACACACCCTCCTAATTTTGAAATTTTACAAATTTAATCAATTATGCTGAACAACAGTTTGAAAACATCAACTACCCAACCATCTTCTTGGCATGTTTCTCAAATTTTTCTCTGGCTAGAGGTTTTGTCAAAAGATCGGCTGTCTGATCTTCAGTTGGTAGATATTTGAGAGTGATGAGGCCAACTTTCTCCTTGATGTAATGAAACCGGACTTCAATGTGCTTGCTTCGACGGTTCATCACACCATTCTTGGCTAAGTTTATGGCACTCTGGTTATCTATGTAGAGCTCTGCTGGAATAGTTCGCTGCATTATCTCTTCCAAAAAATTCTTGAGATAAATGAGCGATTTAGCTGCTTCAGTAGCGGCGATATATTCCGCTTCACAGGAGGCAGTAGCCACGACTGGCTGTCGTCTTGATGCCCAACTGATTGGACATCCATTAAAATAAATAATGAAGCCTGTAGTGCTTCTCGCAGTAGCTTTGTGTCCCGGATTCTTATTTGTCGAATCCAAATCTCCAGCATAATCAGAGTCACAGTAGCCTCGCAGACGAAAATCTTCTTCTCCTTTCGAATAAGAAATCCCAAGATGTTTCGTTGCTCTTACATATCTAATTGTGCGTTTTACATTGACCACGTCAGCTTGCATAGGATTTTCAATATGTCTCCCACTCAAGGCAACCGCTAGAGCAATGTCGGGTCGTGTCTTGGTTGAAAGATAAAGTAGACTCCCAACTGCCTCTCCGAAAGGAAAGGTCACATGATTTTGGCTTGAAAATGAATCATGTTTGTTCCCAACAGAAAAAGGTGTTGTCACTGGTTTAGCATCAGCCATATTGTATTTTTCTGCAATATTTTGTGCATAAGTTTCTTGAGACAACTTCACTCTTCCATCTTCTTCCGAAACTGAGATCCCAAGGTAAATCCCAAGGTTGTCATCAGTAGTAACCTTGAATTCTGATGCAAGTTCCTGCAAGAATTTCTTCATCTTTACGGTGTCTGATCCGGTGAGCAATCCGTCATCAACATGGATTGCCAATAAAATAGATCTGTCAGAATTGACGAATACACATCGTTCTGACTTGAGCTGTAAAAATCCATATCTCTTCAAATAAATTTTGAGGCGCTGATTCCACAAAGCTGGGGCTTGCTTTAAGCCATAAAGGGCTTTTTTAAGCTTACAAATCTTCCCGTATCTGTTGTAGCCTTCTGGTAGGCTCATATATATGTCCTCATGAATATTTCCATATAGAAAAGCACTTTTCACATCGAACTTCATGAATTTAAATTTGTTCATTGCTGCGTAAGCAATATGAGTTCTCAATGCATCAGTGCATACAACAGGACTGAAGATTTCTTGATAATCTATACCCTCACGCTGTTGGCATCCACGAACAACAAGTCGTGCTTTATAACGTCCATCATCCTTTACTTTGAACACCCAGCGGCTAGTGAGAATTCTTCCTGTAGTAGCAGCTGATTTGTCAACGAGTTCCCAGGTCGCATTTTCTTCTAAAGCATCCATCTCTTCTCTAATGGCTTCCATCCACTTCTCCTTGTCATCACCTGTAATTGCTTCTTGGTATGTTAGTAGGCTTATGTCATTGGTTGAAAGATCATAATCTTTCAGCCTTATAGGTATGATTTTTCTGCGGCAACCACGTCCCATTTGCTGATCAGGATTTCCTTGCTCATCCCCAGTAGGCTCGGGTGACCCACCAGCACAAATGTTATCATCCTGATGATTCAGATTTTCGTCCATTCCGTTACCATTCAGCTTCTGAATCCTGACGACCATCAGTATCATTGCCCTCTGACGAGCTAGAGCTTTCATCTGGAAGTACAATTTTTTTCTCAAAGGACAATATTCGACCTGTATTTTTATAATCCTCTTTGGTTGAGCGTGACGTCTCATTTGCAAAGGTGACGTCACGTGAAATGATTACCTTCTGTTTGGATTCGTCCCACAATCTGTAGCCATTGGGTGCATACCCCACGAAGATACATTTGGCTGATCGCTTGTCCAATTTCTTTATGTAGGTAAGTTTCTTGGCATAGGCAACTGAGCCAAAAATTTTCAATACAGAAAGATCTGGTCTCTTGCCAAACCATTTTTCAGCAGGTGTACAGTTTTCAAAAGCTCTCGTTGGGCTGCGGTTCAATAAAAAAGTACTTGCAAGTAAAGCTTCCCCCCAGAGTTTTTTATCCACATTACTGTCGAAAAGAAGTGCTCTGGTTTTCTGCATGAGGGAACGGTTTAGTCGCTCTGCACTACCGTTCAGTTGAGGAGTACATGGTATTGTGAGGTCCATTATAATGCCTTTTTCAGCACACCACTTTCTGAATTGGCTTGAGACATACTCACCCCCATTGTCACAGCGAAGCTTGTGGACTTTGACATTCCATTTACTTTCAGCCATTGCGATAAACTCTTTCAGAGCATTGGGAGTATCACTATCTAGCAGTATCACTATCTAACTCTTTCAGAGCATTGGGAGTATCTTTTGCAACAAATGCACACAGGTATAATGAGTAAAATCATCAAGGCATGTCACAAAATAGCGGTATTGATTCCAAGCAGGGGTCTCAACTTCAACAAGATCAGAATGGATGATTTCCAAAGGTCTAGTAGCTCGGGTTCGATCATTTTTGAAGGGTTTGCGAGATTGCTTTGCATCTTGGCAAACTTCACAGACATCCAGCTTGTTTTTACCAAGGTGAAACCCATCAGCCATTTTCGATAACTTTTTCATGTTTTCATGACTTAGATGTCCCAATTTTCTGTGCCAATCATGGACTGGATTTTGCACTGTCATGTTGGAAGATTCGGTTTTCAAAGAGTTGATCTTTACAAGATATAAGCCTGAATCGTCCTTTTTACCAGTAAGCACAATGTCATCATCTTTCATAATAGTGACTGTGTCATTCTCGAATTGGATTTTTCCTCCATTTTGGGTGATCATACTGGCACTTAAATATTTCTATCAAGGCCTGGTAAGTACAGCACATCGTTGAGAGTACACTCATCAGCTTCTACTTTCCCTACTGCTTTAGCCTTCATAAATTGACCTTTCTTTGAGGTGTACACAGTAGCGTTGGTACTACTTGATTTCGTCAGAAGATTTTCGTTTCGGGACATGTGAGAGGTTGATCCTGAATCAAGCACCTATACATTGTCTGATGACGAAATTTTTCTTCCGCTGGCACAAAAACTTTCCTCTTCAGATGACATATAGGTCGAAAAACTCGATCGATCTCTATTTGATCTGTTTCTGTTTGACTCAGCAATCTTCTTGAATCGACAGTCTTTTTTATCATGATTGGTTCGACCACATGACTCACAAGGAGGAAACTTTTTGATTCTACAGTTATTTTCTTTTTGGGGGCAGTTTCGGGCGTAATGGTTACCTTTACAATTGAAACAAATAATTTTATTTTTTGCCTGTGCTTTGAAAGATACATTTGTATTTGATGGCGCCATTAACGCATAATTTTGTGCATCCTTTATTAGCCTTCTTTTTAGATTTTCAACCGTCTTGTCTTCAGTTCCAGTTGATTCCCAAGCCATACTGAAATGAGGTTGGAAACAACTAGGTAAAATCGAAAGAATTCGCGCCATATACATATCATCCCCCACTCTTTTTGGAGTTACAGTTCCATTAATCCTACGAACTATATTCTCAAGTTTGCCTAAATTAGTTGGCATGTCCTCGCTTTCATCATACTGGAACTTATAGAACTCTTCCATCGAATTGTTTGTAACTTGTGCGTCATCATGATCAAACAACTTCTTGAGGTTGGAGTACCTACATCTCAGCTGAAGTTTTACTGTTCATTATGTGAATCTTACGACGCTTATCTATCGTAAAAACAATGTACTTTTGAGCTTTTGCATCGCGCATTGCCCAATCTCGCTTTTGTTGATCGCTCAGCTTATCATCACACACATCGGTACCTAAGACGATACCATCAAGGTTAGAAGATTTTAACAAAATGAATAAATCAAATTTCCACAATGCAAAATTACTGCTATCGACAAGCGTCTCACATTGACTGAAATCTTTTTCCTTGCTACTCATGATGAATAAACAAGTCGCTGAGTTTTTTGATCGTTACTCACCTATCACCAACTTACAGTCACTTTCCAACCACTTATCTTCTTCACTTGAACTCTTCTGGGCCAAAATAACCTGTTGCGCAGGGTTTTACAGTGGAAAGAGTTCGGTAGAACACTGCAGACCGCCGGTACCGGGAAGACCCGACCCCACAGTGGCGTACATGACTGAATACACGCTTGCACACTAACGATTGTTTACCGACCGATTTCAGCAATTCTCGCTAGTCGCTACGCATCTTCTATTCCATTTGAGTGCTCTCGTGATATAGGATTAGTTTTGTGATTTCGGACAACCAAGTAGGTACGTGTTACAAAATGGTTGATTTATTATATGAATTATATTCATATTTATATATGCAAAACTTAGTACCATCACGCCTCACTTCTTCAAAAAGAGTGTAGAATGTGACACTGTGTTCCCTTCTTTGATTGATAGGATGAATCCACCACTTGCGCATGATCCTACGGAGCTTAATGCGGTGATACAATAACCACATAGCGAATACACGTTTAGGATTGATTGTTGTTCAAGAATCTCGCGTCACGAACTCCAAGCAACTGATTGTTTTGCCGATAAAAATCCGATGTGTTTGCAATCACCTGCTACTGATAAAATACCGGCCGACTTTTTACCGATCGTCCAAAAAAAAAAATCGGTGTGTGTGCAACTGACCTAAGGGGTGGAGGGTCCCCTATCAGTTTCATCGTTCTTGACTCAATAGTTACTTCACTCTGCGATTTAATCATTCCATTAACCCACAAAAAGCCAAGACATAAGAGAGCTGTAGAGAGAGTTGTGGGAGGAAAGAAACTGCTCCCAGTGGTTGACTGAGCTCCCAAGCATCTCAGATAACCAAGACTTATCCCCCTTGCAATTTAGAGATGCATTGGCACTAAGGTATGGACATGAGCCAGAAAATCTCCCACATACATGCGATGGATGCGGAGGAAACAGTGACCTGAACCATATGCTCAACTGCTAGAAAGGGGGATTAGTTAAACATGGACATGACCAGCTGAGAGATGAGTGAGCGAAAGTGGCAAGCTTGGCATGGTCTGGCGTGGCAACAGAACCGGTGATTCAAGAATCAGTAGATGGAACACCACGACTTGTTGCCGATATCCAAATACCTGGGGTCTGGGATCGCGAGAGGCAGGCGTTTTTTGACGTAAGATTCATAAATGCTGACGCCGCTTCTTACGTTTCTCAGTCCTGGGGGGATATGCTGAACGTGCAGCCCGTGAAAAGCTTTTGAAATATGACAGGGCCGCTGAAGACTTGAGGGGCTCATTTTCACCCCTAGTCACTTCTTGCGAAGGAGTTCTCCATAGAGAATTTGATGTATTCCTCAAGAGGATGGCAGAGAAATTGTCTGATAAGTGGACAAGGCCCTTCTCCCAGGTTCTCGAATGGGTAAGAGTGAAAATGCAATATTCAACAATAAGAGTGGTGTCACTCCGACTGCGAGGGACTAGGAGAAGAGTGAGGAGTCTTGGCGTCAAGGATGGAGCAGCGGCTATCCTACTAACATAAAAAAGAGGGTTCCCCGGATCGTGTCATGGAAAATGGATATCTATTGATAGTTTATTATTATTATTGCTATTGTTGAATAAATAATTCACATTTTAATCATTCTATATAAATTTTAACATGATTGTAGCATTGATAGCTACAGCGCATGCGCCAATGTAAAATCCTTGTAACGACCTTAATTTCCACAGTTTTCATCTGATTTTAATGAAATTGTCAGGGAATGCGCAGGTTAGGTTGTAGATGGTCCCCTATTAGTTTCATTGCTGCCAAATCGATACTTCATTCTGCACATGCGCAAACGTAAATTCCATTATGTTCCTTTTTTCTCACTCTAGTTGGTGGATTTCGCTTAAATTCCGGTGATAGTTCGAAAAAGACGACTTGATTACCCCATATCAATTTCAACATTATTGTATAATTAATAGCTACTGCTCATGCGCCAATGTGAAATACTTGTAAATACCTCAATTTCCACAGTTTTCATCCAATTTTGATGAAATTGTCATTGAACATGCGGGTTAGGTTGTAGATGGTCCCATACCTATTTCATTGTCCTCAACTCATCAGTTCATTCTACGCATGCGCAAACGTAAATTACATTTGACACTACCGAACATGACGTTTTACGCTTCTTCTTGATTTACTCTTTTACACTATGGAATTTTTCAAGATCGTTTAAAACTTTTCAATGATCTATACATTCATGATAGTACCTTCGTGAACGAGGAAACTAGTACGTGCCATATCCAACTTGGCTGGCATTTTTGCTTTTAATGCCCTCTCGTTTTGGCTACTGTGTTTGAAGGAAAAACCTGAATAATTACTTTGAAACAGAAACTAACTACTGGCTTGTAGTGACGTCAGATTGAGTGAGATTTTCATGGCTCCATGTTGATATCAGATGTTCGTGCTTCCCTTGCAGGTCGTAGGTAAGTACTGCTTATTGTTTACAGGTAGAAGGGCGCTCTAGCGCTTAGTTCTACCATTCATGTTTTGCCTTTCATTTCACTATTAGTTTCTCCCTTCAACCTCTACATTCTGAGTTGTGTTGCAAGTTGTACTGCTGAACAGGAATGCAAGAAAGATGAAATCCAAATGTGTTTTCCTCCTAGAAAAAGGGCAGAGAAGAGAGGTACGAATAAATTCACTTGCATTTTAGTTTGGGTTGCTCAAATAATACCCACTCCAGGCATCGAAATCGACACTTGGTGCCTGGATGCACTGGCATTTTCTACTCTCAACTTTATCGATTCATTTTTGACTGAACTGCTAAGATAACAGTATCGTGCTCAAGCTTTTACAAGGCGGGCTTTGAAAAAAATATTAACAATAATTTTAGCTACTTCCTTACTTGTAAGTATGCAAGTACATCAAACGCCTCAACTCTATGTTTTTTAATATATATATATCTTCTAGGACAATGCTATTTTGTGCAATCACCATCAAATGGCACACTCAATCAATAGTAACCGAACTCGTAGATCCTGATAGATTTATCCAATTGGAACTAACGTCAATGCACTAAGAATATTGTAGATGATACCAAATTGTATGACAGTCCGTCCATTTTAATTATAATCATTTAATGGACTCCAATCAAATTGATACCTACCTTAACCACTATGCTAGAACTCCACTATGGCAGAAATCTACCTGAACTCATCAACATGATAACTTTTTTAAACTGAAAACCATACCAAATGGGTATTTATTCCAAATTCATCAACCAACCCATCGAATTACTTCACTGGTAGATATATGGTGATGACTTTAGCAGAAGGATTACAAAAATACTTCAACTTTTAAAATTTTTTATTATTAGGTACCTATTTTGAACTTGAAATTTTCGAAATAAATGTCCTAATCCGAATTTCGAAAAGCTGGTTCGTTAAAACATTCATGACTATTATACAATAAAAAATTGCAAAACGTTTTTGAAATTTTGATTTCTGGGGCTTAGAAAAGGTGCATAATAAAAGGGTCAATTCACCCTGTAACCTCCTAACTCTCTTAAGAACGAGCGTGGAAAGCAAAAGGACGGAAAGAAGGAAAAAACAGTGGAGAGGGTGGCGGAATCGGAAAGATTGTTCACATGAAGCGGTCACCTTGGTGAACGGAATCATAACCTTCCTACTGAAAGCCTCTCTGATCTGAAACCTCTACTTGCGGTTATCAACATTCCTGTCCAATGAGCTTGCGCGGAGCTCGATGGAACGCGCAAACGGTATAAAAATTTTTACTGCCGTCCGCCCCTTCCAACAACATGACAGCCACCATCCTCAGGTGTTGTCCCAACAGCCAATCAGATTGTGTTCCGTCCTTCCGCTTTCCACGCTCGTTCCACTCCATGTGAATCCAGCTTGAAACTATCAGTATCAGTATCAGTATCAAGAATCATTGCCAGAAAACCAGTAGCTTATTCTAAGGTGATGATGTAGCAACAAAGAGTAAGTCAAATTTAATAGAACCATAAAACTTACCCAACTAGGTACAAATTATCGTGAGTTTTCAAGGAAAAGAAGGTAGGACGAGTGAGGGAATGGGTGAAAATAAATGCCACACCACTAAAATACGGTGATTATTTTTACAGTATGTATAGGCAAACCGAAAAGCTAACAATATTCTACAAAACAGGATCAATACAGAGAAAGAACGAAAATGGAGGAAGGAGACTATAGTCGTAGGTAGGTTGTTACATCCAGCAGGAACTTAAAATAGTAGCCTCACCCGAGGTATCCTCTGTAAATGTATTGTGTGAAATAAGACAAGGTATGAACGAAATTATAAAACACCAAAAAATCACATGCAGAAACTAACTAAACTTGTGCAAAAATAAGTTCGCAAATTTATTTAAATGTTTCAAATATACCAACTTATACAGGGCGTGACAGGTATGATGTTTTTAGAAATTTCACAACTTTTGAGGGGCGGGGCTAAAGAGGTTCAGTGACCTCTTATTTTATTCAGACTATCCAAGCAAGTTAGTATCATGGCTTAACGGGGTTCAGAACATTGCGGTTATGCTATCGGACATTTTAACATGTATCATGTTTTAGCCCTGGGGTCCTAGCAAATTTTGCGAGTCAATTTTTTTCCGCGCACGAAACATATAGTGTTACAGTGATTTCCGCCTACAACCGAGTCGTTGCTAGGGAAATGGTACTTCGTCGTTTTTCATCCCACAAAATTCGTTGACCATTCGTTCGAAAGCTCTCGATTTATCCAACAATATTATGTTAACTACGGCGAAGTGCGTGTCCAACAAACTGAGTTATGAGCATGGTTATATAAATAATTGTTTACACACAGGTGATCATTCTCAATAATTGATATTGTGAACATGATTGCAACCGCTTGTTAATTTCTGATGTTTTCATAGAATTTCGAATCAATATCGAGGAGAAAACATGATACATGGTTGAAATTTTTGGTTCTAGAACAGAAATAAGTTTAATTGATTTTCAAAAACGGTGATAAGTGTAGTGGGTGTTTAGGCCCACAAGAGTCAATGTTACTCGTATAATTTATTTTTCTCTGATGTTTCGATTGGGGGATGTTTTAAATTTCTATTTATTGTCACTCGCCGCGAATATCATCGACCCCTTTTGACCCAGGACTTGAGCAAGCGATGTGGCGCCTCAGCTTGGTTTCATCGACACCACGATATAGGCCGCGTCCCATTTTCTAGCCTAATCAGCTCACAACTTTTCGATTTGAGCAAGCGATGTGGCGCCTCAGCTTGGTTTCATCGACACCACGATATAGGCCGCGTCCCATTTTCTAGCCTAATCAGCTCACAACTTTTCGATTTTATCATACAATATATTTCTCGCTATGACTTCTAGTTTCTGCGCATTTGCGAGTTATTATTAAAACCGCGAATAACCCAAAATTCGCGCAGTTTTTATCCTCATAGGTGGACACGCCATTGGATTTGTTGGCTGATATATTGCTGCCATATTGCTGCTGTCTGCTGGACGGATTTGGTGATTTGTGAGAAATACTCAGTTTGGAACCATTCACACCACTCAGATGAGGTCAAAAATTTTTCCTTATTTCTTCATCGACTCCACATAATACCACTTCACATCAGCTCAGTGTACAGTAATCTTGAAAGTCGAGTATTTTATGTGGTCCATCGTGACAAAAGTGGTGGCTTGACCACTCAACTACCACTAATAGCTCTCTGTATTATTTATACTCAAAGAGAAAATATCCAAGGCAAAGATGGCGGCATTTCTTCATTGGGGTTCAGTTTTCCACATTGAATGAAGTTACAGAACCCTCCCCCCACAAGTCTAAACTTTATCCTGAAGAGGGTAGATCTATTAACATAGAAACGGCCCAGCCATGGGAAAAACGGGTGGATTACGACGAACGGTTTGGACACAGAAAAGAGTAAGACGAATAGGGAGGTGCAGCATGTTTGCATAGAGATCGTAGTGAGCAGGCTTTGATCGCTCATCATACAACCTCCACATTTCCAGGTGTCCGAACCGTTCGTTGTGGTCCACGGAATATCGGTAAAATGGTTCAAGATAGAATTTGGAGTCGGGGACACTATGATTGCGATCAACAGAGAAACGTGTCCTGAATGCGCTGTGCACAGGCGCAATGCGCTCTACACCATCACTGGTTTAGAAAAAATGATCGAAAGCAAAAGTGCAGTCTTCTGGACCCCATTGAGCCACGATGGTAGGACAGTCTGAATAAACAAGAGGTCGCTGACCTTCCTAGGCTCCTCCTCTCAGAAGTTGTACAATTTCTAAAGACCCTGACAGAAATACCCTGTATTTGATTTGAAATCATTATGAGCCAAGTGGCAAGAACCATGACCTAATCATCTTTCAAGTATAACAACGGATAAGGTCATTCGATAAGTACCTTTGAGGTTCTTATGCATTAGCAAACATTTTTTAAATAAAATTTTGGGAAGAACACGTGTGTCAAGATCATTCAAGAAATTTACTTTACTAGGTATCCATTCACCTCAAAATTGTAAATAACTTTAAATAAATTTGCAGAACCAGCCATCAGAAATGCAGCATAACACGAGCATAATCACGAGGTCTTACTTTGCCTTTGCTCCTCTTCATTTCTGCTACACTGGCGTAGACTCTTGGCGTCCTGGCTGGTGAAGACGGTTGAGACATGTTACCCTATGGAATCAATCAATTGCAATTCGGAATTAGGTACGTAGTATGTACTGGTAAGTATACGTAAAGTTTATGAAGAAGTTAAACACAACTTATAAAGTGTGGAAATTAATGATTTTTGACTTGAGGCATTAACTAGGTACTAAAAAACTATCAACAATCTGTGGTACTTGTCGAATGAATATAACCAGCTACAGAACTGGTAAAAAATTACTCAGGAAAGTTTAAACTCGCATTTATCACGAGGAAAGCCAAGAATTAATGACATGATTGACGAAGCGTGATTTACCCAATGCGTAACGAATATAGAAGAATTTTCTTAATTTAATTTAATACAAGTGGACCGAGATATGTTGATTTATTGGAGAATTCATACAAATATAGAGGGAAAAACAGAAGAAAACGTTAGCAACGCATTATATATATATATATATATATATATATATATATATATACTCGGCCCTTCGGGCCTCGCAAGGGGCTCCGCCTCTTGACCCCGCCAGGGGGGCTTCGCCCCCCTGGACCCCCCTATTCTATACTCGGCGCTTCGCCTGTTCTCTTTTCTACTGTGTAGAAAACGAGGATAATTTGCTATGCAATTCGTCTCACGAGAAAAAAAAAAAAAAAATTTTTTTTCAGGCCTGGCCGGGATTCGAACCCACAACCTTCGTCTCACGAGAAAAAAAAAAAAAAAAAAAATTTCAGGCCTGGCCGGGATTCGAACCCACAACCTTCGTCTCACGAGGAAAAAAAAAAAAAAATTTTCAGGCCTGGCCGGGATTCAAACCCACGACCTCTCGCTTCCCATCTCGGGACAAAAAACGTTACACAAAAAAAGTGGACATTTAAAAAAAATTATTGGGGGTCGGCCTAAGCATTTCATAGCAATTTATATATATATATTCATATTGGAAATATTTCATCCTCCCGACCATCTATTTAAGAGAAATTATGAAAATCATTATTAATTGAGAAATAAACGAACTTGTGAAGTTCATTTATAATTATATCGCGAGCGAGCATGGCACTTGAGGACATCATCTCAAAAATTCTGGGCCTAATTAAGTTCAACCATGTTTAGAATTCCCCTTTTTGCCACAACGGCCAAACTTGGGCGTAGCTTCGCTCTTGTGTGTTGGAGTTGGAGTTGACCAGCCCTCCCAGACCAGCAGGTACCTCCGGCTTTGTTCCTGATACGTAGGATACCTTACTCAGCTGCATCTAAACAAACGCTAGCCGAATGAGTGAGTGAAATACTAAAGAAGGCAGGAGTTTCAGATGTGTTCAAGCCTTATTCGACTAGACATGCTACTGTATCTGCAGCTAGAAGGGCAGGAGCCCCTTCACAATTTTCAAGGCAGAGGGTTGGACAGAGAACTCCTTAGAACTCCTAAGTAAGATCGCCGGGAAGCTGCAGGGTTGCCTCGGTCGGGGCTGTGGGCCTGCGCTCTGGCAAAGGACCTACAATTTTTTCCCACCTTTGCCCGGACTTTTCGAATTTAAATCTTCAAGTCGCTTTAAACGAACTCTGTAAGGGTATTTCGGGAATACTAGACGAACTACATGTGAAAAGTCCTCAAGAGCCCCGAGCGATATAATTGCCTAATATGCATTTGGTTTCTTGAATTTTTTCTAGTACCCATTGTAATTCTCATCAATGAGCATGATGAGCACAACATACAAAAGAAAATGGTTACAAGAAGTAAAAGAAGGTTACCTACCAAGGTGCCCACTCACATCAGGTAGATATTTATTATTCTAAAACAGTGACAAACGTCTGTTCGAATGGTCATTAAACTGGTCAATAACTTATTACTTTCACCAAATGTAGAGCTCATTACAAGAGAGGCTTGGAACCAGGGCTTGCAGTCTTCTTCACCAGTTTTTTATAATGAGTACTGAGTAGTGTAATTAAGTTTTTTTAGCATGAATACGCTTTAGCCGTGACCTAACTACCGAAAAATGTCCCACGAGAGTGCAACGAAAGTAGCGCCAATAATTGTGATGATTTCCGCTTACAACCGAGTCGTTGCTAGGGATATGATACTTCGTCGTTTTTCATCCCACAAAATTCGTTGACCATTCGTTCGAAAGCTCTCGATTTATCCAACCATACTATATTAACTACTGCGAAGTGCGTGGCCAACAAGCTGAGTTATGAGCATGGTTATATGAATAATTGTTGACACACAGGTGATCATTCTCAATTATTGATATTGTGAACATGATTGCAACCGCTTGTTAATTTCTGATGATTTCATTGAGCTGGTGTTTCGATTATGTGATTCATAGCAGGTGATCCGAATATTGAGAGAACGGTTAGATTTGTGAAGCGGTGGTTAAATTATTTTAATAGGTAATTTCTATACTTTACACTATAGGAAGCTGTAATTTCGTATGTAGCCTCTTTAGCCTCTTTCTAGAATAAAGTGAATGTTTACTCGCGAGTTTCTATTAGGAGATCATCATCTCACAAGAGCTCAATGGTCGTGATCATTTCTATAATAAAGTGAGAGCGAGGAGCTAAAACATGATTCCATGTTTTAGGATTGATGGCAGAATGATAAACAGAGTTCAGAGGCCGATGGGGGGTCGGGTTCAGAGAATCGACGAGGAGTGAGTCGTGTACGGCTAAAGCATATTCATGTTTTTTAATTTTAGCCGTCAGGCTCAAAGGAACTGTGGCTTTTTTTTTTTTTTTTTTTTTTTTTGGATTCGTTCAGATATTAGGAAAATATGATAAGTATGATTAGGGATGGGTGGACGGTTCGGACTGTAGGATATCAAATCCAAAATTACATAGACCAACGGGGACTTCACAAGTCTAATCGTTGCCGGTACAGATGCGAGTATGCAAAAATGTATTAAGCCCCTCCCCCTCCAACCATCATAAAAAATCTGTTCCTACGGGGATTTGAACCAGAGAAAGCAAAATAAAAAGCCAGCACACAAACTGTGTGTCGATAGTAAAGTTTGCTGACAGTCGACAATAGGTGTGAGCTAGAGATCACCCCTGGAGGCGTCGAAAGGAAAACAATGATACGCATATGACGCCTTCTATAATTGCACTGACCTGGAAGTTACTGGTAGCTATACTAGAAGACGGACCACCATTCTGCCTTTGAAATAGTTCTTGGAGCTCAGCAGCGGTTATCCTGCTTGAAGTAGGTCTAGCACGGATACTTGCAGTTCGAGGTTGCACTGGCCCACTACCAGCCTGGTGGATGCTTTCTGCACTTGAGCTCTTCCCTGTTCCCGTATCATCGTCCCCGTCTGGAAAATGGTGGATTCGGTTTCAATTGAAAATAATACTGGGAGAAACAAACACTATGTCCAATTTAAAAGTATTCAGGACACTTCAAATGACGCAATAACTGAACAGGTAAGATATGATAATGGAAAAAAATGAAACATGAAGTTATCATAGGTACTTATATAGATAATAATAAACTATGATAACCATAATTACCAGCTAAAATCTAAAACAGAGATTGATAAATCCTGCAAGATAAGCAACTAATGAAGGAATCTTTTGATCATTAATTTAATTCATAAAATATGAGGTGCTTGTTGAGAAAATGTGAAAGTAGTACACGAAGGAAATAATGATGGATACAAAATAAATTTCAGAAAAAATAATGAGTAAATAAATTAATAAATATGAGAAAAAAAGAAATAACTACTTTGGGAATGATGTGTACCTCCTCCTACAACCATGGACCTGGCTCGCGCTCGTCCAACACTGAGAGTGGTCTTGGGGTCTCGCCGCGGAGGCAGGGGTGCTGGAGATCGACCTGATAGACCCAAAAGTGCAACTTGGTATAATGTAAAAAGAACTGAGATGTATTATTTCTAATCGTCAAACTGCAATTGAATTATAAAGTAAAAGAAACATAATTTTTCATTTTATGACATCCATAAAATGCTAGAAGTAGGTGTCCGAGTATTTTAATAGGTATGTAAATTACTACCATAATGATGGTACATATCATCAATGCGTGGGAAATTGTTAACATAAGTTCAATAAGTGGGTAAGGGGCATGGGTAAGTTCACCAACATTTCAGTATGAACGAATTATGGATTACATTTTAAGGACATTAAGAATTGCATCTTAACATTAGGTACTTATGTATATCGATACCACGGATTGGATGGAGGCTACCGTTGAAGAAAACGCAATACACTCAGTATAAGAAAATAGGATTTAATTTAATCACTTTATAACAAATAGCAAGAATATAGCTGGTATAGGCAATTCCAGAATCCACGATTCGTAGATAGTACTCATTTGCAGAGGTGACTCCACAAGCAGATGCACATACCCATCGAGCACACAGCTTGAGCCTGGTCCTCCACTGGAAGCGACTTAGCGACTATGCGACTTCCGTGAGGCGACTGGGGAAGCGACTGAGCTTCTCCATTGGAGGCGACTTAGTCGCGCGAAGTCTGTGGTGGTGAGTAGGTCAGTGACTGCATTTATTTTTGGTAAAATGGACGACGTAGATAGTTATAATTTGCTGGATAATGCTGTCGTAAATTTCC